>LPNX010577625.1:9319-71871 GCA_001517045.1 Pseudotsuga menziesii
GGAACACCATATTGGATGGCACCTAAAGTCATTCGTCAAAATGGACATGGATTGTATGTGTTGTATTTCCTTTACATTACTGTGTAGGCTTTTGATATGGCACCTAACACTTTTTCTCTTACATTTGGAAGTTAACAAGTACTCTTAGATATGGTATTGGAAGCAATTTTTCCATTTCCAATTTTTTATTCTGTAGTTTTCATACTCTCTCTCTATATTACATAATTTCCACATCCTGTGTCCCTTCTTCCATTTCCAAATGGTAGAAAATATGATGGAAAATAATTTGAGAGTTCTCATTCCTTCTTTGATAGGTGATGCAAAATGGAAACATTACACAAGCTGGAAAGTATGATGATCTTTTACAAGCAGGTACAGGTTTTGAAACCTTGGTGAGTGTGCATAATCAAGCCTTGGAAAATATTGTTAAAATAGAGAATTTATCGGCCAAAGGGCTCCTTCAGATAAGTGATGGGAATCCCATGGGACATTCCGATGAAAAATATTCTGACCAAGTAAATACTAGAGTAAAAAATTTACATATTCATAATGGTAAAAAATGAATGCACAATGCAATACAATAGGAACCTAATGGGGATACACAGTCTAGACAATTACAACTTACACAAGATGAGGAGAGAGAATCAGGAAGTGTTAACAAAAGGGTTTACTAGTCTTACTTAATAGCAGTATATGGTGGTGGATTGGTTCCAATTATGTTGTTGTCACAGTCAATTTTTCAGGTGCTACAAGTTGGAATCAACTATTGGATGGCAGGCGCATGTCCTCCCATGCTAGATATGGAGCCTACAATTAGTATTGGTTTCCTCATTCTAGTGTACACTGTATTGTCAATAGGATTCTCATTGTGTGTGTTGGTCCGAGAATTACTGGTAGCAGTAGTGGGCCTTTTGACATCTCAAAAAATCTTTTTGGGCATTCTCCATAGTATTTTCCATGCCCCCATGTCCTTCTTTGATATGACACCAACAAGTTGAATCTTGAACAGGGTTTGTGATGCTTTCCCAATTTGCGAGTTCATTGAGTCATTTGGTTACATAGAAAATTAATAAGCAAACATGAGTATGGGATGCTTTCCACTAGCAGATAAAATATGATAAGTTTGATTACAGATTGATAAATTATCAAATTGAATATTATTAGTAAAGATAAATTGTTCCCTTGTTTAAAATACCTTGGGAGATTATTTAAAGAAACATGAATTTTCCTTGATTGACCATAGCAGAATATAAACAACTTATTCCACTCAAGCAATATCATAAGCCATTGCTAAGTAGCTATACCCCTAACTCCTATTTTTAATTGTATGAAACTAGTATCAACATACCAAAGCATCTTGGATTTAGAAATTGCATTGAGATTAGGTTGGGTTTCCTTTTCAGTAATACAGCTCTTGGGGACTATGGTAGTTATGTCGTAGGTAGCATGGAAAGTATTTGTCATATTTGTACCTGTAACTTCCATTTGTACATGCTATCAGGTGAGTGCTTCATCTTTCTCTATCTTACAAACACATTGGTAGATAACCCCCCCCCCCCACCCAACAGAATTACATAATAGGCATGTCAATTTTGATAAAAAAAATATAGTTATTTAACTAGTCCTATCTCAAGATGATGTGCACTACGTAAGAAAAGTATGACACAATACAAGGACTGACACAATTATATGAAAAGAAATTGCAAAGAACGAAATTCTTACAACTATGTTATAACAGTTGCACATCAATAGTATGTTTAGTCATTTTACATGTGATTACAAATAATGCTTATTGATTGAATAAAAATGAGTTGATGGAAGATTTATCAAGAAAAAGCATTCAACAATCTGTTAGTCATATGTCAATAAATGCGTTGCAGGAGTTTTTTTATTTTCCTTTTAGCTGGAATGAAACAATACTAGAGGAATTTCCTAGAGAATTGCATTCTCATTGTTAGTTTTTACAAATATTGTCCAATTAAATATCGATCCTTTCCACTTTGGTTGGTGAGTTACGATGATGTTTTATGGATCTATTCAATGTATTGGTTGATGAGGAATTAATGACTAAAAAAAGAACTCATCAACTAATACATTGAACAACTCCATAAAACATCATCGTAACTCACCAACCAAAGTGGAAAGGAATGATATATAATTGGACAATATTTGTAAAAACTAACAATGAGAATGCAATGCCAACTAAATCCAAAGAACACTGTTTTTTCTTAAATTTATGATTTGATATTCTTCATAACTTACAGGCTTTGGGATGAGTGGAAAGCCATGTCAACATGTTTCCTTGAGATGTGTATGCAATGTATTGACTAATGAAACCAAAAAGAACACCTAGTGTGACTCCTGGATTGAGAAAACCCCTTCACAGTAGTAGATTAACTTTGTATCAGATGTTGCCTTCATATGGCTATAACAATAGGTTAATGTTTCCAATAAGAAGATTTATGGCTGAGATAATAGATCTGATGTATCTGTGCTTAAGCTGCTCCTTGGTTGACTATAAAAATCATTGCTTGGTGTCAATGACTCCCCAAGAGGAGTCCCACGACTTCTTCCTGTAGCTTCCCTTCTACTTCAACTCTGGTTAAGAGTATTTATGCCTAGACTATTTCTTCTTGTATATTGTAGAATGTGGTGCCTCTTCCCTTGGTGAAATGCATTCTCTCTATCAACAGAGATATCCCATATATATATGTGCACACTTCTTTAGATTGGTCACTATGACTACAAACCCATAGTGTGGCCTCTCACAAGAAGAATACTAAAACCTCTACAAACTCTCACAAATTCTCAAATATGAAGATAAAAATGCAATCACATACCTCGGCAATGAAGAATAGTTAGGGATGTGAGTGATTCTACCAAGTTTTTCCCAAATTTATAGCAAGTTGTTCCTAAATTTCTAGCAAGTGGAATTTTAAGTAGTCCATGAACAACTCCTAGCAGCATGCAGGGGTGATTAAGCACATAAAATGATGTATTAAAGGGCAAGCATTCGTGCAAGTTTTGTCTACGTAGACTGATAATATTGAAAATTTTTGACCTAGTTTGTGAATAAATAACACATCTTGTTGGGGAATTCTAATCTTTATTTTCCTTTTTTAACCATGGTCAAAGGAAAGGACAATCTACTTTGCTCAATAGTGTATTTGGATAGAATCAGTTACCTTACGTAACTATTTCATGCCAGTGTGTAATGCTTCAACATCCGCTGTAGAAAAAATCAACAGACTCGCATTTGATGGAAAATTTCTTCAAAAACATTGCAGGCAGAGAAAAATTTTGATTTTAAAGTGACTTTTAGGGGATCATCTTGCTCATCTTGGCTGAATCCACAGAGCTTGCTAATTCCTTGTCGGGACTTAGTTTATTATCTGATGGAACAACTTCCAATGGTGAGTAAAAACATGGTAAGTCACAAAAATAACATGAAATTATAGAATCTCAAAATTACTGAATCATTCCTGAACACCGTGCAAATGTTGGTATTTATGGAAGAAATATAATTTGTATAACTTCAAAACTTATGTGATGAAAACAGAAGTTTGGAAATGTCTAAGGGATGCATGGGCCTTTTCACAAAAAAGTATGGCAGTTAAAATTTGAGAACTATATGTAAGTTTTTTAGGGTGAGAATCTTCAAGTATTGAAATATTGAACTTGATAATGGCTCGATGGTGGCAGTTTTCCTTTCTGGAACTAGCCATTCCAGCATTAAGACAATAGAAAAATTTGATACAAGGAAAATGAAACCAGACATAAAACTTTCCGCAGTCTCTTGAATAGGAGAAAAGGTAATTGATGTGGCCCCATTAAGGGTATGTTGAAGTAACTAATGTTGATTCCTTTGTCAGACCAATTTAACTCTTAAGCAAGCATTCGGTCTAACAGAATAATTCCATGAAAGATGCACGTTATATTGTAATTGTCTAATGAACAATGAGTCTTTTGTCTTCGGTAAGTGGGTGATGGAAATCAAACAAAGCATCAGTGGAGAGTTTAAATAAAAATATGTTGCTAACGACACATCACATGACTAATTTGTCTTCTAGAAAAGAATCAAGCACCGTGATTTGTCACCCAAGAGACCCAATGGATGGGAGTTTACCCATATGTAGTATATTTTGTACTTTTTAGTTGTGATTCTCCTTTGCAAAAGCCTAGAATTGTAAAAGTCTTGAGATGTGTGTTATAAGATAAATAAGTTGAAAATGTCATTTTCCTGTTAATGGGGGGTGTTAGAACTTAAAATACAATACAAAAATGTAAGTGTAATATTCTCATTGTATTAATGACAAGTGACAAATGAAATATTATAATGTTGATTTTAGGAGCTGGATGTTTGAACCACCTTAACCAACTTAGGGTTCCATATAATGTGATAGGACTTAATCAATTTGAGAGTGGTAGATGTAATTGTGGTTATCCTTCCTTGATCTCACAGATGTACTTGTTGTAGAATCGTTAATATAATTGACATATTTTAATCCCTTGAAATATGTAGCATCACCCCCTTGCTTGCACCCATATGAAATCCTAAAAAAGATCAATATTTATGGTCATTTGTTGGAAATTTATAAAATTGTCTTATCTTATATGATCTGATCTAGTATATGTCCTTGTGGTATCACAGATGATATTGATTTCCCCTATTATAGGACTAGTAAAGTAAATTGGTAGGAGGTTAGATATTTTGCACATATTCTAGGAAAATGTTGCACTAGTTTCCGAAATGGGGTAACAAGTGCCCATTTCAATACACTAAGGTCCAATTCATTGTTTCAAGCTTGTTGGCAGCTACAAATGAAACGTTCAAAATTTACAGTTCATAGTTCAATTACCTCTTTGCAATAGGAAATCAGACCGTTTCCAAGCAAGTAGAGTGAAGGTCAATTCCATCCAAATTTGGTGAAGGTGGTTCTTTGAAGGTCGATTCTGATTCCAAGCAACTACACATGCAAAGTGAAGGAATCTACAATAGTCTGAGTGAGAGAGTAAGCAAATTCCAATAAAATAGGACAGTGACAACTACAAAAATGCCATTGCAAATGACTCAAAAGTGTAACATCACCTGCAAAAACTAGGATTGACAAGCATAGTTGTATATTAGAATAATCAATAGACCTCCTGTCATATGTGAGGAACAAGGAATCTCTATGGACTCTGGTGCTGAATAATTCAGATTATAGTGACCAAGGCTTTTCATTTTCTAAAATCTCAGGAATTGTTATCTGCTTTAAGATCTAGTTGAATTTAATCAGTTTCAGATATCTGTGAAGACAACACCACGTATTTAAGTATGGAATATTTAGAAGACAACAGTTACCAGTTATATGATAAACTACAGGAACATCAATGCTTCTTAAAGATTTCCTTGTTTCTTGACAATTTAATTATTTGTTGCTCATTTCCACTTGAATAATTTTTTTTTGTGTCTAGGCATTTAGTTGTTTTAGAATTCTCATGTGAAAAAATTGTACAATTACACAGAAGCAATCTTAAACCTGTTCTGCTTCTCCAAATTAATTGGACCCATCTTCATCGAGATTCTCCACTAACATTGCACTCTTTCCTAGTCCATGTTAGTTATTTGATTCTTACTTAAGACAACCAACTCTTAACTTAAACTTTAAATCCGACCTTCAGAGTATGAAATCTCAAGTTTCTCTATTTGTTGACCTTGTTTACAGCAAGAGCATAGGTGCAAGAATCCGAGGATGGTACAGCTGCAGCATACTTAACACAGTTTAAGAATGTACTTTTTCCCATTATTGATAGCAATCCATACCTTACAGATGATACAAGACATGCTATCAACTTTTCAATATTTTAAGAGACCATGTTAGGATCTATGTATTGTTGTTTTTTAGCTAGTTATTATTTAAGGTGCGTTCTATAATTTGATTGATTACAATTGAGGAGGTAAAGAAAAAGGGAAAATATAATTTTTGAAAGGGAACTAAATCCAAAAATAATGAACCACTCAAATTCTCTTCCAAAAAAGAGTAAACAGAGCTCTGTCAAGAGCAATAACTTAAATGTTGTAGGTCAACAGTCTCTAGAAAATGTTTAAGTAGGAACAAACATATTACACCATGAAATGAAGGGGAATTATGTTGTAGTGGGAATACACGAGTCCAAATAGCAAGAAAAATGGAAGCCAAAACTGAATACTTCTGATAAAGGTATGTCTCTGCAAATCCTTTCTTTTGATTTGGTTTTCACTTGGTGGTTCTTTTCATGTGCTTTTCTATTTGTATATAATATGTTTCACTTGTTATATTTTCGTTCAAACTTTTGTTCTTTTGTGTGTCCTGCATTTCCAAAAAGAGCATAAATCATTGTGCTTAATTCTTTAAAAAAATTCACAATGATGTCTTCCTCCTTTGTGTCAGAGGGTGATGCAGTGCAAGAAAAGTGTAAGAATGAAATTGAGCCATAGGTACATAAGCCTCTTAAGAAGGTCAAGGCCATAAAATCAGTTGATGGCTCTAATGGTGAAGTGTCAACAGTTCCCAGAGAATCAAGCAAATATGATAACGTGCATGGACCACCGATGCATGATGTGAGACCTATTTCATCTAATGGAGTTATAGGAAGGGATCCCGATGGAGCAGTTTCTGCAAGTCCTATTAGAAGAGACCATGGGAAAACTACAGGATTTTTTGTACTGAAAGAGGCCAAGGATATAAAACACTCTGCATACATATTGAAGGTCTGCTTAACATTAATTATCCTTATTTATCCATCTATACATAGCCTAAAATTATTCTGGTGATTTGATGCAATCCAATGTTTAAAATGCTAACTGCCTTAGAAGTCTAACATAGCTACAATATATGTTGCAGACTATGGGAGGTAGTGACCTTGAAATCATTGGTCGTTACTTTCAAGCGGCTTTAAAATTTCTT
Source organism: Pseudotsuga menziesii (assembly GCA_001517045.1). Classification (NCBI taxonomy): domain Eukaryota; kingdom Viridiplantae; phylum Streptophyta; class Pinopsida; order Pinales; family Pinaceae; genus Pseudotsuga; species Pseudotsuga menziesii. Next base: position 16,249 of record LPNX010577625.1, read on the forward strand.
CATGGTGCTTCATTATTGGAGCCTTGCAATTCTGACAATGAAAAGAATGGAGAAACAACTCAGGCTATGAAGGTGTATACAGATACTGCTAGGCTATGTGAGTAGGTCTCATAAGATATTAGAGTTTGAGTTGAAAGTTTTATCCATTTTTTTCATTAGTCAATCTAGATGTGAGCACACTGTATTAGCTTTACTTTTGGAAATTTCTCAGGAAATTTTGAAATATATCCATGCTTATTCAAATATTGATAGGTTAGCTTCTCTATTACCTTTACAGGTTTTGTGCCTTAACATATGAGAGAAACAAAGAAATGGCAATTGCTTCCCTGGAATATAAATGCATGGGGGTAGGGCACATGAGGGTTATGCTATCTAAAACTTCACTTTTAGACATCAACATTCGAGTTTGAGAGAAGAAGAAATAGGCCTGAGAGATATGATAGAAATGTTGTTCAAAATACTTTGAATGCCTTCAAGAAGATTGAGGAAGTTCATGTTAGCACGGATGCTAAATTATGGGAGAACAGGTTTGTCTCATTCTCTTCAACTTTCCTTGCAAAAGTGTCAAGGGATAATAACTGAAAATTAACTAATTGGTTATCTTCTAATAATTGTTTCTTATATCACCTGTGTGTCCAAATATATTATAACCACCATACAACATTTGTCTATTCTCAAATCTTAACTTTGTCGTGGTGATTTTTTTTCTTGTCTTTATTACTTTCCCTATAGTGCACTTCTGGAGTGCCCTTGGTTTCGATAATTATTTGTATCAATCTAGTTGTGGCTATATCTAAGACAGGTTGGCCAGAGATAAACTTACAAACATGATTGAATGTTTCACATTGATTTTCATATAAAATTTGTCAACTATAATGTTGGGTATGCTTTTATTATTTCATTCAACCCTTTTTGAAATATGTGTTGGATTTCTTTTTCTTGCTTATTTTTGTAGCCTTCAAACTTCTATAGAAATATGTTTCTTTTATAGAATTGGCTGATATGGTAGCTTATGCTTTGCAACACTCAGTCTGAAATATTTCACTTTCATGTATTTTTATATTGTCATTGATAGATTGTTTTATGAATGGCAAGGTTTTCTTACCCTATTTGACTTTTACTTTTCTTGATTTCATATAATGATATTTTTACCATATATTCAGGAACACCAAGATATATTCTGTAAATTGGTTGAATTAATTGGTATCACATCCTTCACAGAGGTATTACGTTCTCTCTAGTAACATGAATGGATATGCCAGACAGGGAAAATTGTACATAGCTCTCAGGAATCAGTTTATCATAAATACTAGTTACTGGTTAGTTGAAATAGCAATAATTATGTAGTTTGTAGATTGCTATCTATCATAAATTTGTTTGAATATCATAATTTTCAAGCAATAAAAACTTCTTAAAGGGTGCTATCTCAATGGTAGAGCGCCTCCCTAATTATAGGCAGGAGGTTGCTGGTTTGATTCCTCTATGCCCTATCATAAATTTGTGATGACAAAAACGATTAAATTCGCATATATACGACTATTAGTAGATAATTTCCCATATCTTATTCGTATTTAGATTAGTCATTAATACGTTATCATCTAGTAGTTTCTTTAGTCGTAAATTTGGTCATTAATTGTTGCAATCAGTGACTAAATCAATGACTAAATCAATGACTAAATCCGTGACTAAATCCGTGACTAAATCAATTACTAAATCATTGACTGTCAATGACTAAATCATTAACTATCAATGGCTAATAAGTCAAGTTATTAATGACTAAGTGAAATACGACTAGTTATTAGATAGTGGAAATTAGCTACTATTAGTCTCCGACTCAAAATAGTCGTTTATAGCATGATTTTAATCATTAATTTCTCATTTTGTACTATTGTATGGTTAGGTCTTCTAGGTGGTTGACTTGCTCTCACGGGTAACCATTGGCCTCCACTTGCTAAAAAGGTCACCCAAGATGCTATTAGAGGACACTTCAACCCCATTGACTCATTTTGGATGTTTATTATTTGTGGTGTGCCTCAGGTTCTTGGGAGATGCTCCCCAAGGTTATCATCCCCTCTCTCCTCTTCCCCTCTTCTCCCCTTCTCATTGCAAGTTACACTGGAACTATGGAGTAGCCTATCTAAGTTGATTCACAATTTTCTAAAAGCCTACATCCATAAATGAATTTATATCAGGTGTCATTAATAGGTCCATGTGTTACCAGTATCTAAGGGTTCAAGCCCCCATGCCCTTCCTTGAATATTGTTTTTAAAATACACTGTAATGATGTACAATGTTGAAGAGAGTTTTATAGTTTATTAATGAGAGTGATTTCAATTTTATTGGCTGTAATATTATCTCATAAAGTCTCTCTACAATTTTTATTTCAATCTGATCGGAAATGGCTGATATTTACTCATTTTAAGTCAACCCAGTCTAGATTTGCATTGGAAAGTGACTAGTTTTGTTGTAACTTTCATATTTCAAATTGTATGACCCAAAATAACTCCATTATTTTTCTTATGAGTCATTAAAATAAATATATAATTCACACAAGTACAAAACATAGAATTCTACTCACCCTTACCTTGTTTGGAAAGGCCTGAAGATGGAGCTAGTGAGCTGCCCGACGAGCTAGTATCACCTTTACAACTTGCAGAACCATTAATTTGCCTCTAATATGTTATAAAACTACATGAACATATTATTAATGTCTCATAACCTTATAAAATAACCTTATTCGGTTTATACAATCCTCTGGTTGTTGGATTTGACGAAGTCTTCCTAGTTTCATGGTTGGGTGACCTAGAAGCGTGGGAGTAGATTTCACTGGATGATGATCCCAAAAAATAAATGGTCCCTGATATAAATGTTTTATGGAACCTAATTTATCAGTCCTAAAAGTGTCCTTTATTTCTCTCTACATCCCGTTTCCCAATGACCAAAAATGTTAGTCATTTTCCCTTATTTGCTTAGCTTCCAAAGTCGACTGGTTGTTTGCAAGTTTTATTTCAAATCATTAAGATAATTTTCAGAAAGTTAGTATTCTGGTATGTACATCAGATCCAAGATATTACAGTGGTATCAGAGCACTTTCCTCCACCCTTATGGAAAGTAAGCTCTCAATGAAGAAAATTTTGTAGATCACCAATTCAAGTTGCCACCATAAGGATTGTATTAGTAGTTGAAGATGATGACTTTGATCAGTTTGTTAAAGAAGAAGAGGTGATCTATGTTAATTATAGATTTAAAATTTCAAGAGACCTGGATGGTTACTTTTGTGAAAATGAGGATTATGAAGACAGAATGGTTGAACCACAAATTCCTAATCCTAAGAAGGATTTAGCAAAGGTGATAGATGCAAGTGAAAACTTGCCCCACCACTACAAAGAGTATCTTGCCTTGGGGGAAGATATTTGTAAATTAATACCTTTCAAACATTATTTTTATTTCATATTTGGATTTGAGCCCAAGGATGTGGATTGGAATTATTTGAAGAGCAGCAAATGATCCATAGAGGAACCAAGTTGTTCCAACTATGTGAGTAAGAAAGAAGAAAAAGAAGCCAAAAAGGAAGATGCAACAAAGACATAAGTTGGTCCAAGCATTATGAGATTGTTTGGGTGTTCCCTAACATATCTTCCAAAAGTTGTAACTTGAGTACTATTCTAGAGATTAAATTTTCATCGACTTGCTTGGAGAAGCAAGAGCCATTGACAAACCACCCTTCAAATGAGAATGTCATAAACCTTCTATAGGAAGAAACATGTACTAGTGCTGCTAATGGAAGTATTGACGAGGAAAAAGAAGAAGGGAATGTTGGTCCAAACCATATGGATGGGAAGGATGAAGAGGAGGATGAGGTTCCAAATCCATTCTCAATCATAGAAAATGGACATGATTCACTTAGTCCTTCAAGTGATCAAGGAAAATAAAAGACCCATGAGGTGAAGTGCAAATCACCACAACGTGGTTGCATAGGTGAAGGAGTTGAAGATGAAGGAAATTGAATTTTTTGGGTGGGTGCCAGATCACTGCTCAAGGTGTTGGATCATGTATGGGTGGTGAGACATATTTTGGATCAGATACAAAAGAGGTGCACAAATCAGATTTGCAGTTACCTCCTGAGCCACATAATGAAGAAGAAATCAAGGCCATGCCGCTTAGGTGTGAACTAGAAAAATTGGTGGAGGAGTAGGCCACCAAAGTATCTGTATAGGGAGAGGATAAAGTGAAGAACATGTATGATGAAGGTTCTTATTTTTTCAGTATCCATGTTCTCCTACAACCATCTGATCCTTGGGAGGATAAAAATTCTTCACTTGAATCTGAGGACTACAAGATCAAGGACAATTGTGAGGGAGATGAAATTACTCCTAGTTTTTATGTTGGTGATCACAGAAACGTTTCAAACGAGTAGGATGTTTTCAATGTTTATGAGGGATATTTTGTATCATATCCAAAAGAAGAACATATATCAGATCTAAAGACATCATTTGAACTACCCAATGAAGTGGAAGACAAGTCCCCACCAACCAGGTGTGAACTAGGAAAATTGAAGGAGAAAAATATGATGCAAAGGGATGGACACAGTTTAGAATTTTGGACTCTCTTGCAGCATGATGAAGATGAAATTCCAATGCATGAGATGATTTCTAATTTTTGTACAGATCAAATGTTATTCCAGCCTTCATAGATACCCTCCACTTCACACCATGGAAGTGATTTTGCATAAAATTCAAAGGCTGACTTGTATGAAGAGAATTAGTTTTGTGTTGTGGACCCATGCTAGAAGAAAAGTAGTATTATATGTCAGTTGTTAGAGAAAGAAACCTTGGTGGAGGATATTCTTTGTGAGCCACATCATTTGAGTGGACCAATTAAGGAGGATAGAGAAACGTTTATGGCAGCTATGAACAACCTTGCTGACATCAATGCCTTAGTGGAAAGATGTTTTTAGAAAGAGTCTAGAGGAGAGATGGAAGGAGAAGCCTTTTTGGAGGAGTGCATAGCACTGAAATAAGGAATGGACAAGATGAAGGAGAGATATGTGAACTTACTATCTGAAAGATATCATCTCTTCATGGTGGCTGAGATGTACCACAATAGACTTAAGAAGGAGGAAGAAGATTCTGACAGGCTCACTCATGAGTTGGAGATCACCAGTAACTCATTGAAGAGCACACAAATATCCCTTCAATATTTAAATTTGCAGACCTATCAAATTAAAAAGGAGTTTATAATGTCACACCTTTCATGTTACATGGAAGGGAATGTTCTAGGTATAATGGGGAAATCTCATGTGGAGGAAGGACATGAGAAAAGAGTAGATTTACAGATGCTTGGGAAAAGCTATGAGGAAGAAAATATGGACCAAGAACCCATTGAGATTGAAGAGAAGGATGAATTATTCTTCTCTATCATAAATATGGCTGATAACTTTCCATATGGATCGGCAAATAAATTTCCGTATTCATCCATTAATTGGGTGGATAGAGACACCTTGGGAATAAAGATTGCAGGAGGTAAACAGTTCAATTTATGTAATGAATTCTTTGTCCTAACATGTGGGCAGCCACAAATATATATGTCACATCCATTAGGTGCCACCCATACACCTACACATGAGGTGCATTCTAATTTGCATGTGCTTGAGGAGATTGACGTCAAACAAGATGAAGAGCAAGAACTTGCATGTTTCCTACGATATTATGAGTTGCTTCTAGAGAAGTGTTGTACAGTTTTGGAGGAGGCACATAATATCATTGTCACCGATCCAACCATTCAAGTAAGTTGTAAATCCATTATATTTATAGATGAGTTCTGCAAGGAGTCGATTCACAATTATTCACCCCACACCTCTATTTCAGACACATCATGTGGGAATAAAAATTGGGTGGAAGGAATTTTTTTGTTGATGCCACCGGAGGAGCATGATATTTTCACTCTTGTAGTGGAGGGATTGATGGTTGTTGATCCCATTTTTGTTTAGCTCTGAGGGGGATTATGATCTTGGCTTTGAGGAGCTTATGAATTTCTTTTTCAATTACTAGTAATAAAAGAGGACTGATGGGTCTCAACTTCTTCTTGAAAGGGATGGTGTCCTTCTCCAAAGGAATCCTATGCTGGATGATGTTGGTGTCATAGGTTTTTAGGTCACTGTACTCCCATGCAAATACATCATCAAACTCTTTTATTAGGCTGCAAAAATTTGAATACTGATCAGCAGTCAATTTAGTGGATAGATTTATCAGTTTTGGATGGCTTTGGCTACCTATGTTTTGCTCTTGGACACCAGGATCTAGCTCCTTTTTGGCAGGATTAAAAGGGATGTCATTGTGATTAAATAGCTCTTCTAGTGGTACTAGACCTTGAGGTATGTAGTTTCTAGGTAATTGGACAATGTTCTGATCAACCACTTTATCTTTCAACTTGAGCTGCTTGGATTCCTCCATGTTTAGGTTTTCCTGGTCTATGTGCATATCAGAGAATTCATCCACTAGTTGAAGGAATTTACTAAGCTCTTCATCATTCTCAAACACCTTCCAAAATTTGACATAATCTAGGAGGGAAGGTTTGTACTTAACCTAAAAATCATAGCTGAGCTTAGGAGGTAAAGGAGGAATGAACAGACTTGCAGAGACAGCCAAGGAATTATCCAGGTGATTCAAAGCCCTAGGTATATATGACAATTCAAAAAGCATAAAGGAGTCTCTACATTTCCATACCTCATCCCTGTAGGCCTTTAGTCTGATGTTTTTTGTCTGAAAAGTGTTATTGACCTGCTATATAATGAGGCATGCATCTCCAAAAATCCTCATGCACATGATCCCCATCTCCTTGGCAGCTTTAACTCCTAGTAGCAAGGATTCATATTCTGCTATATTGTTAGTGGTTTTAAAATCAATCTTATAAGACAGATGAATGTTTTCCTTGGATGGGGAGATCAATACTACACCTGCACCTGCTGAGTTTTGAGTGCTAGCCCCATCAAAATACATGTTCCAGATTGATGTGGTCACTTCTTCGGGTTGCTGACAGGTGTGCTTAGTGAGATGTACTGGTGTTTGCTAAGAATCATCTATTTGTAGAATGAATGACCCAAAATCAGTGTCCACTGCATAGATGGGGTGATTCACTGAATTTCTCTCCTTGCTTATGATGTAGGCCAATTTATTTTCTCGGTATAGCCTCTTAGTCTCTCCTCCAAACATGGGGATAGTGGCATATGTAAGATCCATATGAAGGGTGCCCCCTAGTCATTTTATCCATGATTGAGACAGCAAGAGACCAAATTTTGGAGGGATATCAGCCACTACAATGTCCATCATGATGCTTTTCGAAGGTAGCTGAGTTAGGTTCACAACGAGGTCTTTGATGAGGCCCAAGCACTTGAATTTTCTGGATTCAAAGGAGAATAAATCATGGTAAGGCTTTGTGATGCTGATACCAAGCTCATCCATCACAACCTTTGGCATTAGGTTATGAGAGGCTCCTGAATCCAGCAAACAGTTATGGAGGATTTTATCATAGATATTCAGGGATATGTAGAAAGGAGGGCATGAGTCCTTTAGGTCTTCGATCATGGGGCCTAGGGTTACAACAGGATTGTCATCTTACAGGTTAACAAAGTCAGTGTCAATATGCATCTTTGGCTGAAGGCAATTCGGAATGGAAGACTTGAATGCATCATTTTTCATTAGCTCAATTAATGGGAAAGGGATCTTCAATTTTTAAATTTTTGACTCAAGGCTAAAAGAATAATGCAGCCTATCTGTAAACCTCACCTCATACCCTAGAAATTTGATTTGGACATGATCATGAATGGCTGAAAGTGCTAGTTTCTGCAATGCTTTGGATATGACAACCCCTTTCTTTGGTAAAACAACAACCTTTTTAGCTGGTGCAGCAGGCTATTTGACAGTACCAACATTCTTCTTGAGAGGAGCAACCAACCTAGACCTCAAATCGTACCCTCCCTGACCATCAGCCTGATATACAGCCTCTTCAGTGATCTGCTCATTAATTAGGGATTCCTCATATTTTTCCTGTGTAAGAAAATAATAGTCCACCTCATCCTCCATGCAGTAGATGTTTTCTTCTGCTTCTCCTTCTTCTTCAATGCATTATGGCTCTTCTTCTAATACAGAATTTTGAAATGGAACTCTTATTCTCTGATCTTCCCCTTGATTCCTCTCCCTTCTGAGAATATGAATTGGGGGGTTTCCTCTCCTATAAGGGATAAAATTAGGGTTTCGAGGAGCAAAGTCACCTGGCCCTTTACCCCTCACAAGTATCTGTCCTTGGTCCTTCAATTTAAACATTTCAATAGTCAGGTTATCTAATAATTTTGTCATTTTTTCAATCTTGTTCTCTGATGAAGAAGACCCAATAGGGTCTGCTGGATGCTTCTTCCTGTCTATCTTTCCTTTGACCTTCTGAGATGCCAAAATGTTTGATTCTACCTCTAGGCTAGCATCCTGCATGAGTGATAAGGAGGCAGACCTCATTTCTTTGAGAAGTAGGCATAAATCAGATTCAAAGGAATTTGCATAAGTTATCCTAGATGAGGTATCAGTGGGCTTGATTTTAGTGGGGATCTTGCTATACATATTGTTGAATCTCTTGGTGAAGTTGGAGACAGACTCCCCATTTTCTCTTTTCCGGTTGTTGAACTCTGTGATATAGTAGAGGTGGTCTCTCCTCTCTCCCCAATGCTTTAGGAATATTTCATCTAGCACCTCAATGCCTGCCACTGATCCAGCAGGTAGTTCCTTAAACCATTTCCTAGCCTGGCCATCTAGGCTTTGCACAAAAACCCTAGTCCATACATCTTCTTGCTCTATGTTAATATTCTCAGCATAGCTATAAAATGCATCTAGATGTTCTTCAGCTATCAAAATCCCCTTCTCTTGCGAACTTAGGCATATACTTGAGGTAATCTCCAGTAGGCATGGCAGAGAGGGGATTTGGAAAATTTAGGGGGGCATACCTAGCTACCAGGATCCTTTCCATTTTGGTCAATTGGGGGGCAGCCATTTTGGAAATGGGGATGGACAGGGTTGAGGAAGGAAACACTAATGAAAGTACTTGCAGAGAAGGTGGTGGTGGTATACTTATCCCATTGGAGTCACCAGGGATTAGATATTCATAAGCAGCAGTGCTTGAAGATTCCCAAACCCTAGGATTTCCTGATGTATTTGTAAATTCCTGAGAATTAAGTGTTTCAGTAGAAGAAATAATAGCAGAGAAATTTCTTGAAATACCTAATGTGGATTTTTGTGCAGCATTGCTGGTCTGTCTTAGTAAAGCCCTAGCTCTTCTCAAAATTTCTTCTAGATCTAAAACAGGTATTGCTGGTGGCCCTTTAGGGTTTGCTCTGGTACTTGGTCTTCTTGAAGCCACCTTATTTCAATGGATATTCTAGATAGATGATTACAACAAGAATGATGTCCAAGATTTGTCTATCATCAAAGCAAGGATCTATGCCATCTCCCAGGGAAGTTGAGCTTCAGCCTTCTTTCCCCAGCAATGGCACCAATTTGTTATCACTCCAGGAAACTCCTCTAGGTTGTATCTCGAGGATGCCTGGTAACTTAAAATGTTTTTAGGGTTTTCTGATACGGATCAAGTCAAGTGACCTATATAGCCTTCCACTCTCAAGACATGCATGAAACTCACTCAATTACAAGGCTTTTAGTTACAACTGTTGAGAAGTTGACAATAAGGTGCAGGGATGGAGAACTCATTAGGCTGGCAGATTTACATACAAAATAGATGCATATAAATGTCTAAATCATGATAAGGATGGTACTTATAAATCAAATCACATTAACACACCAATAGGATGACAAATATTAGTTATTAATCAACTTGAAAGTAACCTAAACACACATTCAGGAATAAGTACAACAAAGACAGACATGAAGGCTGAACAAATCATAAAAAAAGAGCTTATATTCAAGAATGAGAAAAATTAGAAGCTGACAATAGTATAGGTTTATAAATCCCTGAAGTTGAACCCTTTTTATAAAATCAGTCTTAGGCTTTATAGCCTTTTACAAAATATACAGATCCTAAAACTTGGATCTATTTTTTACAAACATAAACAAAAGAAATATTTTTTTGCAAATTAGGGTTTGAAACCCTACCTAACTACTTCTCTAACTAGAATGAAGAGCTAGTCCACTAAATGAACATTTAAATAACTGAAGTAACTGCTGATGATCACTGCTACTGGTCCTATGCCAGTTAAACCTTTGATTTCTCTTTGACAGCTACGATTGGTGGCCTTTTTGTTGAAATATTGTAACTTCGAAGAATATTATATATGTATCTTTTGTCGTCCCCAATGGTCCTACCAGGAGAACCACTTGTATTACTTTGCACCCCGATGCTTCTAATCAGAAGAACTAATAAGAGTCATAAATTAGTCCCATCTAATTGTAAAGGTGGGTCATTAGCACCCCAGTGTGGTTACTTGAGCCTACATGTGTAACTTGATCCTACATGATTAACTCGATCCTACATATTGGAATGAATCATTAAAGTGAACGGATGAATATAATAGAGGTGTGGCGCTCCTCATTTGAAGCACACACTCTCACTTATGTAGCGCATTAGTGGAGAAGAGAAGAGTAGCTGGAGAAGGAGGAGGATCAGGCTTTGATCTCCTTCTTGGTTTTATCTTTTATCTTTTGGGGCATCTATATTGAGGAAGCTTTTGCTGGGTTTTTCCCTTTAAGGTTTTCCCAGGATAAATTTGTGTTGTTCTTGTGATACTGTTTCTTTCAGTGATCCTGTTTATATCCTTTTGTTATGAAAATGAAATGAAATACTGATGTATTAGATAAGCATATGAAAATTTAACATGCTATCAGAGCTAGCCTGAATAGGAAAGCTTTCACGAGGTGAAATAGCCCTCTCTCTCTCTCCCCGGAAGAAATTAGGGTTTCGGGAAAAATTTTTGAGTTTGGGAAAAATGCTTGCATAGAAAGTTGCGCCCTCCCAGAGCGTATCTTTTGAGCCTGGAATCAAATATTTTGGATGTGTGAGTCTTCGGAAAATTCAAACCCTAGTTTGATAGCTGCACTAGAAAACTATTGAACCAGAAAGTGGTAGAAGCTGAATCTTACAAGTCTGATTTGAAAAGTGAAGAGTTGAAGTCTTCAGAATCCAAGCACACCAGTCAACTCATCTCATTCAAGTGCATCTCCTAGTAAGGTCACTTTCTCATTCTGCAAAAATTCAATTTTTTTATTATTATTTTCTGACAAGATGACCCCAAGCACTAAGCTTGAGGACAAGCTAGAAGGCATAGAGAATTTTTGAGCATGGAAATAGAGGATTGGTCTCATTCTCCAAGAGAATGATCTTGATAAGTATGCCAAAGAAGAAGTTGTAGAACTTGAAGAAGTTGAAGCCAAGGAGAAGCACAGAAAAGATATGATTAGGGCACAAGGGATTATTGTTGACTCCATCAAGGATCACTTGATTCCTCAAGTGTCATCCAAGAAGACTCCAAAAGAAATGTTTGAGGGAAGAAACATTAATAGAAAGATGAATCTAAGAGCTCAACTGAAGAGAACCAAGATGAGTCATGGAGAATCCATACAAGACTACTTCTCAAGGGTTTCTCAAATCAAAGAGCAACTAGAAGCTATTGGAGATAATCTCGATGAATATGAAATGGTTATGACTGCTCTCAATGGTCTCACTAGACCCTGGGAGTCCTTCATTTAGATGATGTGTGCCAGAAAAGAAAGCATGAAGTTTGATATTATATGGGAAGAATGCATTCAAGAGGAGACTAGAGTGGAAAATAGAGAAGCCTTACTAAAGTAAGATGATCAAGCCCTAGCCACTCACACCAAAATAAGAAGAGGCCAATCTAATTTCAAAGGAGTCTCATCCTCCTAGAAGAATCCAAAAGGTAAGAGAAAATCCTCCCATTAGAGACTATTCTGATTTTGAATGTTTTCATTGTAATAAGATAGGACACATTGCCCGAAATTGTCCTATAAAGAAGCAATAATATAGAAAGAGGATCAACAACAAAAAAAGACATCATGCTCATCTAGTAGAAGATGAAGATGAAGAAGAAGAAAGACCTCCAAGAAAACAAGCAAGAGAAGAAGATGCATAAGAGTATGTGCTATTCTCTACACTCTCTGGATTTGTAACTCCTGGAGAAGACACCTGGCTTATTGATAATGGTGCTTCAAAGAACATGACGAGACAAAAGAAAACTCTGCCCAAAATTGAAGAAAAGATCTCTCCTCAGAAAGTATCCCTAGGAGATGACTATCAATATCTGATCAAAGGAGTTGGTGAAGCAAGCTACAAACTCGATTCAGGTAATCCCCTAAAGATGAAGGATGTATTATATGTACCTGGTCTAAAGAAGAATTTACTTTCTATATCATCCTTAGATAAGAAAGGTTTCAGAGTTGCTTTCATAGATGGCCAAGTACTCATGTGGCCCAAAGGAAAGAATATTGAAGATGCAATCATTATTGGTGAAGAAGAAGGAGGCTTGTATAAACTAAAGGGGCACTCAGAAACAGCCCTTGTGCATGAGTCCACTGACCCTAGTGAACTATGGCACAGAAGGCTTGCCCACATTAATTACAAGGCTCTACCTCATGTGAACAAAGTAGTAATGGGATTACCAGACATGAAGATCAAGCATGAAGGCATTTGTAAAGGATGTGCGAAGGGAAAGAACATCAAGAATCCATTTCTGAAACGTGAAACAAAGACAAAAGGTATGTTGGAATTAATTCATTCAGGTGTATGCGATCCAATGTTTTCTACATCCTTAAGTGGATTTGAATATTATATCACATTTATTGATGTCTTTTCAAGAAAGACTTGGATATACTTCTTGAAAGCAAAGAGTGAAGTGTTTGAAAAATTCAAGGAGTTCAAAGCCTTGATTGAGAATCTCTCAGACAAGAAAATAAAGACACTTCGATTAGACAATGGTGGAGAGTATACCTCAAAAGAGTTTGAAGCGGTTTGCAAAGATTCTAGAATCAAGAGGGAACTAAATACTCCCTACAATCCTCAACAGAATGGGGTTGTAGAAAGAAAGAACAGAACCATCATGGAGGCAGTGAAGACAATGATTTATGATCAATATCTTCCAATGCATCTATGGGAAGAAGCGGCAAGAATTGCTGTGTATGTACATAATATAATATCTCATAGTGCTCTTGGGTTCAAGACTCCAGAAGAGATATTCACGGGAAAGAAGCTTGAGGTAAGTCACCTCAAGATATTTGGTTGTCCAGTATATATTCATATGCCAAAAGAGAAAACAATCAAATTAGACCCTTCCGGAAAGAAGGGGATATTTGTTGGATATTATGAGGTATCCAAAGCATTCAGAATCTACATTCCTGGATTCCATCACATGGAGATCAGTCGAGATGTGACATTCAATGAAGAGGAAACCCTCAAGATATCCAAGAAATGCCAACATGAAGAAGTGTATGAAGAAGAGACACCTTCCAGAAATAAAGAATCTACATGTCTCCTTGAAGATGAAGCTCTTGAAGAACATGACATAACAGAACCACAAGAACCTCCTATGATGGAAATATCAAGGAAGAGAAATCCTGCTTGGACAAGAGAAATCATATGAGAAGCAGAAAGATATGGAGCCCCTGAAGGTTCCACAAGGGAAAGAAAGAAACCTAAGACTTTCTCCAACTATGTGGCCCTGATGTGTGATCTTGTAGATCAAGAACCTACAAACTATGAAGAAGCGGTTCAGAAGAAAGAATGGGTAGAAGTAATGACTGAAGAATACCAGTCAATAATAAAGAATAATGTATGGGATATAGTTCCCAAACTGGAAGGAAATACTATAGTATCCTCCAAATGGATATACAAAGTAAAGCATGCAGCTGATGGAAGTATCGAGAAATATAAAGCAAGATTTGTGGCCAGAGGGTTCTCTCAGAAAGAGGGAATTGATTATGAAGAGACATTTTCCCCTAGTAGCACGGTATACTTCGATTAGAACTATCATGGCACTCGCATCCATGATGAAGTGGGATTTACACCAAATGGATGTGAAAACAGCTTTTCTAAATGGTGTGATTGAAGAAGAAGTATACATAGAATAGCCACAATGATTTGAAGTTGAAGATAGACATACACACGTATGCAAGTTAAAGAAGGCCTTGTATGGTATTAAACAAGATCCTCAAGCTTGGTATGAAAGGATAGATGGTTTCCTGTCAAGCATGGGATTTACCAAGAGTAAAGCTGATCCTAACCTTTACCTCAAGGTTGTAAAAGATGAACCTGTCATCCTGTTACTATATGTGGATGACTTATTCTTGACAGGGAATGAGAAACAGATTAAGGAAAGCAAGAAGAATCTAGCAGAATAATTTGAGATGAAAGACCTTGGGTTAATGCATTATTTTCTAGGTCTGGAAGTATGGCAAAGTTCAGAAGGAATATTTCTCAACTAGGGAAAGTATGTAGTAGAGATATTGAAAAGATTCAATATTTTGGAATGCAAAGCCTTGGCCACTCCCATGGATTCCAACCTAAAGTTGTTAACTGATGAATCATCAGAGTTAGTGGATGTAACTCTTTACAGATAGATCATTGGGTCATTGATGTACTTAACAAATACTAGACCAGACATTTGTTTTGCTATGACCACCTTAAGTCAATATCTAGTACAACCTAGACGAGTTCACTTGGTAGCTGCAAAACATGTGATGAGATATTTGAAAGGGGCTATAGAATTTGGTCTATACTATGATAATAGCCATGAGTACATATTGTATGGATATACAGATGCAGATTGGGCTGAAAGTATCTTAGACAGAAAAAGTACATCAAGTGGATGTTATAGTCTGGGATCTGCTATGATTCCATGGTTTAGCAGAAAGCAATCCAGTGTTGATCTAAGCACTGTCGAAGCAGAATATATAGCAGCTTGCTCTACTAGTTGTGAATCCATATGGCTTCGGAAGCTACTGTCAGGTTTATTCAACCTAGAGTTGAACACTGCTGTGATACTATGTGACAACCAAAGTTGTATAAAGATGACAGAGAACCCTGTGTTCCATGACAGATCAAAGCACATAGAAATCATGTATTTCTACATTCGAGATATGATGCAGAAAGGAGCCATAAAGCTCCAGTATGTGAATACTGATGAACAGGTTATTGATGTGTTGATGAAACCTCTGTCCCAAGTAAAGTTCGAACACTTTCGAGACAAGCTTGGTATGGTTCGAAAAGACCTTCCCCGAAAGGGGGAGTAGTGATGTTGCAATGGGATTGTATCATCCCTAGGAACTTTCCCTAAAGTGATCCGATGACCTCGGTCCTTGAGAATGAAGAGGGATTGTATCATCCTGGGAATGTAGCAGGATTGTATCATCCTTGAAATTCGGTTCAGAACAGATCCGGTGAACTTTGGTCATCGAGAAGGTGGAAGGATTGTATCATCCTTGAACTTCGGTTCAGAACAGATCCGATGAACTTTGGTCATCGAGAAGGTGGTAGGATTGTATCATCCTTGAACCTCGGTTCAGAATGGATCCAGTGACTTCGGTCATCAAGAATGTGGTAGGATTGTATCATCTGTGAACTTCGGTTCAGAATGGATCTGGTGACTTCGGTCATCGAGATGGTGGTAGGATTGTATCATCTGTGAATTTCGGTTCAGAATGGATCCGGTGATTTTTCGGTACTCGAGAAAGTGGTAGGATTGTATCATCCATGAACCTTGGTTCAGAATGGATCCGGTGACTTTGGTCATCGAGATGGTGGTAGGATTGAATCATCTGTGAACCTCAGTTCAGAATGGATCCAGTGACTTTGGTCATCAAGATGGTGGTAGGATTGTATCATCCATGAACCTCGGTTCAAAATTGATCTGGTGACTTCGATCATCGAGATGGTGGTAGGATTGTATCATCCGTGAACCTCGGTTTAGAATGGATCCAGTGACTTCGGTCATCGAGATGGTGGTAGGATTGTATCATCCATGAACCTCGGTTCATAATGGATCCGGTGACTTCGGTCATCGAGATGGTGGTAGGATTGTATCATCCATGAACCTTAGTTCAAAATGGATCTGGTGACTTCGGTCATCGAGATGGTGGTAGGATTGTATCATGCATGAACCTTGGTTCAGAATGGATCCGGTGACTTCCGTACTCGAGAACGTGGTAGGATTGTTTCATCCTTGGACTTAGTCCTAAAGTGATAGGGACTGATTATCCTGTAATCAATCCAGTGACTTTGATTGTCGAGAATGTGATGATGATGTTTTTGATCAAAAGATTAGAGTATGATGATGATGATGTTTCTGATCGAAAGATCAGAGTATGATGATGACGATGTTTCTGATCGGAAGATCAAAGTGTGGTGATGATGATGTTTTGATGATCGAAAGATCAGAGTATGGTGATGATGATGATGTTTCTGATCAAAAGATCAGATCTCATCTTTAAATCATGTCCATGAACCATTTGCAGTTGCCCAAAACTGGTCCTGTCTGCCAAAACTCGCTTTTAAGCCTCTTTCCACTTTCGGTGGTTAAGAGGCTAGTCTATCAGAACCATTAGCTGCCGAAAGTGGCAATTTTGGTGGCTAATGAATTGCCCCAGCGTCAGCCTAATCCACCGAAAGCCCTGTTTTGTAAAAATTATTAGGTTTTCTTCAAAAATGTCTTTTTAGGCTTGCTTGCTTAGTTTTCCTCTTCTACAGGCTTCGTGCTAGGAATGTTAACAGCGCCTTGGCTAGCTTTGGGAGGCTAGAGACTAATTGCTGCTTCAGCTAGGGTTTCTAAGGTAGGATGGTTGCTAGGGTTTGCTTTGGATTCCTTCAATTGTAGCCTTTGGAGCCCAACCATCCTATATAATATAGTATTGTCCTTCAGGTACCTTCTGTTCAGCCTTTTCAAGAAAATGTATCTTTCTCTTTGCTCCAGGTAGGACTTGTGCAGTAACTTGTTTCTGCTGGTCAAGGTTTCATTATTTCTTTGAAGTTCTCTTTCCAAGACCTCCATTTCATAAACTTTCCTCAGTAGCTGATTGATATTTCGACTTTTAGGCTTGCTCGAGGAAGCCCTTTTTGCTGGTTCTTCTTGCTCCTGTGGTGTGGGGAATGGCAACGCATCAGACACTGGTACAATTTATAGAGCTAGGGCTGCATCCTCTTCTTTCTCTTCCTCGGAATCTGAATAGGGTAGTTTTAAGATATTCTCATGATGTGCTTCTGACTCCTGACCCTTCTCATTGAAGTCCAAGTTCCTTTTTTCCTTATTGGTCTTGGAAGAGGAGGGAGGATACTCTATTGTTGCTGCTAGGGAAATGGACCTCCTCCTTCTTCTCCCACTCCTTGGTGTGCTGGGATTCTTAGCAAGAGACTTCCCTTTCTCCTTTGGCTGAAGGCCTATCTCAAAGCCATTCTAGAATAGAAAATAAGGCCAAGCCATATTTCTTCTCTTCAACAACTCCTGGACCAATAGCTGGATAAGACCGTGGTGGGACAACCTACCAGCAATCTTGGATGGCTGGGCTTTCACTTGATGTTTCATCTTCCCTAGACTTCTGTGTAAATAAAAGGGCAGATTGAGAGGGGTTTTACCTATGAAGTGATTCATGATCCTGAAATGGTAGATCATTGCTCTATTATATCTCCCTTCACAGGTTAAGTAGACCACAATGGCCTTCAGCAGCTGTTGCCAATTTTATTTCAGCAATGATGATGGCACACTCTTCTTCCATACCATTCCTCTATGCTCAGGCTTAAGGTAAGACTTGAATTCCACATCTTTTGGTATGGTGGTCTTGAACCATTTCTCTCCTGTGGAAGGGAGTTTTGTCACCTCAGTGATTAGTGTTTCATCTATGAGAAACTCCTCTTTTCCTATGACTGCTTTTGAACCATCGAATGAGAGGGCAACAGCTTCAGCCACCTGCTGATAGAAGCTTTGTATTTTTTCATAGAGCTTGTAGCAGCCCACCTCTTGAAAAAGTTTGTATACCTCTGGATGTTCTTCTAAGTAACTGATATCACCTAACTCCTGCCTGAGAGCTGGTCCACTCCTCTTCATCTTGATGGGTGTATCTCCTGGGTACCTGCAAAACAGTTTTCAGTCTTGTATATAGTATGCTTATCAGGCTGCTCTTTCAGAGCTAGTTTCTTTTCTGGTGGAGAAGATGCTAATTTCGAAAATGAAATCAGATGGAGTCTCTTGGCACTGTTTATGAGGATTTTCCTGTCATTATGGAGGATGAGATCACAAAATGATGGTAGTAGCTTGATCCTCTAGATCTCATTTCCCACATAATTGTAACCTCCATCAACCAGAGTATTCTATGGGATTTTAATGATTTTTTGGACAGGTGGAGGGAGATTGAGGGTTTCTAGTTAGATCAGTCCTTTGCCAATTGCATAATGACCTTTTTTACTCATTTCCCCACGTATTCATGCAACTCCAGATCTTTTCGGTGGTTAATCACACTCACAAATGATCATTTATCTTGCTGTCAGGATCAGATGTGACAGTTTCCTAACCGTTTCCTTATTTTTCCCTTTCGGTGGTTCATATCCTCCGGGAGTTTGTCAGCTAGCTACCGAAAATCCATCTTTTCATGGCTAACAAAGTGTTTCCTTTCCTGCTTAAGCCACTGAAACTTTTACCCCATGGTCGTGGTGAACTCTTGCTTTCGATAGATAATGACATCGCCAGAAAACCTTTTTAACTGCAAAAAACCTGTTCTTTCGATGGTTAATGAAATGTCCTAGCTTTTTCCTAAACCACCGAAAGTGCTTTTCACACGATGCTTATATTCCTACTTTCGGTGGTTATTATATGTGTTGAATCTTTCTCTAATCTGCCAAAAGCGACCCTTTTCGGTGGCTAATGAGTTGTTTCGAGCCTCGCCTATGCCACCGAATGTAATTTTCCCAATGTTGCTCGCCGCTTGCTTTCGGCGGTTAAAACCCTTCTTGTTCCTCTCTCTAATCTACCAAAAGCGACCTTTTTTGGTGGCTAATGAGTTTTATGTAGTCTCATCTAAGCCACTGAAAGTGTTACTTTGACTCTGCTTGCTCGGACCGCTTTCGGTGGTTCACCTTTGCCCCGCGTTTAATTGTTTAGCCACCGAAACATAGCTTTTCAGTGGCTAATGAGCTATAATAGGCCTCTCCTAAGCCACTGAAAGATATAACTTTTAAAATTTTCATCCAAATAAAAAACAGAGGCTTTCAAATTATCAGTCATACTCATATCTTTCATTACACGAGTTCGATTCTTCCTACTATCAAAATAAATTTATTTTGGGAGATAACAGAACTCTATTCCCATATTTGTCTAAGAAATTTCAATGATCCTCAAGCCAATTTTTACTAATGATAAGATGATAAGTACCTTGGGTAGTGGTGTACACTTTTATCCTAGATGTACATGCCCCTAGGTCCATAAAATGGATGAAATTTTCATTGATTCCAACATGGACTTGCAATGTCCCCATGAGTTGTCATGGATTAAACCAAGTCCCACTTGCAGTGCCTTGGACCCCTCACAGAGTGGGTTTGTGCCTTGAACCACCTTGTACCCAGTTGATAAGGTCCTTGTACCCACAAGGTTGGATCTTGAAGCCACCACCTTGTTGAATATGTTGAAGACCTTGCTGATGGCATTAAATACCATATGGATGGTGTTGAAGACCATGGATATGGTGTTGAAGCCTTTGTGGATGTTGGAGAATCCCTAGATGTGTTAATGACCCAATTTTTGGTCATTCAAGATCTAATGGTGTGATGGTACACTAGGAGATGGTGTGTATGGTCCTCTTTGTGGTTATATGGCTATTGGTATGTAGAGGGATGTAGAGCCCATGGAAGTGCCTTGATATGTTGAAGAATACTTTGAAACTCTTGTTGTTGGTGGTATCTTCTTTGGCACCCTCATGCGTGGGGTCTTTGACGTCCTGAACATATTGAAGAATTCAAGGGTATTAGACCAAGAATTTGCAAATAAACCCAACATAGGGGAATATTCCTCATCAAGTGATTTTCATTGATACGTAGATCATATTCTAACTCCTTACGATTGAAGAGATATGAATTTTTGAAGTTTGTGCACCCCAACTTTTTGGGTCAACTGACCAAACAAAAGAGAAGATAATTATTTGTAATTTTGAATTGCAGCTTGACCTAGTTTCAGGTACTAAATTTCCTCCACAACCTATATAAATAGAATATCAAACATTTCATTTTTTCATCATCAATTCTCTCAGTATTTTCGCAACTCTTGTAGAAAAGTGTGAAACTTCCTGGAGGAGAAATTTATGGGCATTTTCACTAAAGTTGGCATAACTTTCTCATACGGAATCTGAATTACAAAATTCTTGACTCCTTGAAAATAGTGTTACGAGGGATATGTGGTGACATGATCTAGAGCTCATTTTGGTCTTTCTAATGTTTCTTCATCTTGTTATCTTGGAAAAGGTATGGTTCATGCTTTTGGGTTTCTCTTGTGATAGCACATGTCTCTCATGGATATAGTCCATCTTTGATATATATCTATATCTATATCTATATCTATATCTATATCTATATCTATATATATATCTATATCTATATCTATATATATATATATATATATATATATATATATATANATGGAGGCTATGATGATGATGTTGCATACCTTTATGCTATGATATCATACACTTTATGATCATAATGCATGTGATAATGATATACACTCTATGATGTTGATGCACTCCTATACAATATGATGTACATGCATACCATAGTGTGATGATGCTTTCCTATGCACTATGATGTATACCTGATGTTGATGATGCATACTACTGGTTGATGACATGATACTCCTATGATATGACGAGGTATGATGATACCTTGTACCCTATGATGATGATTATGTACACTCATCATGTTAATGAAAAATTTTGATGTCTAGAGAATGATGAACATAGAGGCATGACTAGTAGTGCAAACTTGACATGGTTGATGAGCAGTATTGATGAGTAGATGAATGTGTGTTGATGAGATGATTGATAGAGAGGGATGAGCAGAGGTTGATCAACATATTTTGAGCAACAATATTGAAGAGAAGGTGAACATAGAAGATTGAGAAGAGTGTTGCAGCAGTGTTGATGAGAGTGACGAGCAGATAACCAGCATAATTGATAAGAAGATATTGATGTGCATATCAGAGGTTGGTTGTGCAGCAAATCCATATGATTTCTTGCAAGAATAATCTTGCACTTGAGGATTGGATTCCTCAAACCCTTCTTAGTTGTAGATAAAAAAACTAGGCTGGTTCCTATTATGATATTTGGTGATATTTTCATCGGTTGGTGTTGATTGTAATTGAGAATATTGTAGTATTCCATGTACAATAAATAAAGATCAAAATTACATATATTCTTGTGTCTCTTTGATGTGATGTTTATGCTTATGACTCATGATTCATTCAACTGATTATGTAATTGATGGCATAATTATTGATATACTCTGATTGAATAATAGAAGTGTGAAAAGGTTTAAATTTCCCACACATGGATTAACCCCCCCCCCCCCTCTCAGTGTGTCCATTGTGTCCAACACGTAAAACACTCTTCAAAACTAGGTCTTATTGCTTATTTTTCACTTGAATCCATTTCGACCATATTAATATAGTCATGGTCATATGCTAATAATATACATTTATCTAGTGCAAATGGAGAAGTGAAACTATTTGTTGCAACTGGATCAAATAAGATTATAACTTTAACATTGTTTATTTTACTTGAATATTCCACCATAGTGGATTGATTCGTGTCCCGAAGATTATCAACTATTGTAAATATCTGGTGATTACTGCTAAAATTCCCCGTTGGGTCCTTTTTTTCTTGTTCATGGAATCTACTTGAAACTTTGGGTAGTCATGGTGAAAATGTGGACCTACACATCCTCGAAAAGTAATGTGGTATGAGGTTTGTGTGGTAATTTTTGGAGATCCTTGAGATGAGTACCTTCCCCTGGAACTCCTACCCTTGCTAACAATCCCTTATGAATTTATTGGAGTCTTATGAGTCCCTAATTATGCTTGAAATATTGCACTATCTACAACTCTAAGTGAAGGGTTGTTTCCATACAGATGTGGCCTAGAGTACCCCTCCCCCCCAGCTGAAAAATTTCCATGTGGATTTCTCTAGATATCTTGACTATTGTGGGGAATTCAGGTTTACACCCCTTCTTTGGTTCCCTTTATCACAGATGCTCTTTTGAATAACAAACAAATTCAACTGCATCTAGCACAAAATATGGTTTCCACATCTACATAAGGGATCTTACCTTGTAATTCAACCCATAAAAAAATGATTTTTCCCTCCGTTGATCAGAGTCCATGTAAGATACATGTTTTACTAGTTTCATGAATCATGTCTCATACTCTTCTATTGTTCATCTCCCTTGGACGAAGGTATGAAATGATCCTACTTGTTCCTCCTTGAAGAATGTAGGAAAGCACTTTCTTTAGAACTTATCTTCAAATAATTTCCATGGGACAATATCTGGGTTAGACACAACTGCTTTCCAAGGTTTCCCCACTAGTTAAAGGAGTGCTATTGAAATTGAAAAAATATTATTTTGAATTGGAGGTGGAGGTATACTCTCTTAGTGTAAGGAGCCTCTTCATGCCCTCTCTCCATGTCTCAACATGATGTCCAACATGACCCCAAAAAAATATAGGAGTTTGATTTTTGAAACATGACTAACGATGTCATGGGAAGGAGGTTATTAATCAAAATTCAATGTCACTTTGCAAATACCCTGTCCTAACGATGGGGGATCCTCCTATACAATAGGCATGTTTCTCGCTTCTAGAATCCCCTTAAGTGTCTCATTTATTGTCTCTAGAGAGCACATTATAGAAACCATCTCAAGTGAGGGTACTGATGGTGTTGTCACTATCGAACCAAAAAATGGTGTTACTCGACGACCTTGACCTTGATTCACATGCATCCTAACCGTATTTTTTATGCATCACATCAATGAGGTCATTAGTTAAGGTTCAAGTCATATTGTTATATTACATAATGATATGTGTAGGTGTAAGTATATTTTATATTCACTCGTAAGAGAATATCACTTAAGGTCAAGGATATAGATTAGGGAGGTCAATATGATAATAAAAACTCTTCTATTTACCCTTAGGTACTAAATCATCCCTACCACTTTATTAGCTTCTGGACACCGCTTTAAACCTCTTGACAAAATCACTACACCCTCTTTAAATAAAACCTACTTATATAAGAAATACAAATAATTTACTATTATTATGATTATTATTTTATTAAATGCATTTTATTATTATTATTAAATATTTAAAGTAATTGATAAATAAAAAATAAATTTAAATAGTTTAAATAATAAGTAAAATAACATAATTCATTGAACCATATGTTAAAAAATTATTTAATGTCTATCATGGGTCCTTACATGAGGGACACATGTCCTTATATTCCTTCCACCAGTAATGGAAAAATGCTATTAAATTATGAGGGGGCTTAAGGGAGAACAAAACCCTGCCTCCTCTCCTCTTTTAAAACTTTTGTGTGATTTTATCTTTGGTCCCTCTTTGTTAGGTTTATAGGGTTTCAAGTGATTCAGGGTTTCATGTGGTTTCATTTATGGCCCTAGTTCTTTAGTTCTCCTCCATCCCTCCTCAGCTTTAGGTCATCAATGTCAACCAGTAAGATGTTTCACGACAAAGGTTTTATGAGCTTTTCATATGGAGCTCAAGATTGGTTTCTTTTGCAAGTGGTTTCTAATTTAGATTATCTTCTATATCTTCTCTTTAAAGATATAGATCCTCTAAATCTCATTCTCATTTCTATTTTAACTATTTTTTGTTTCTAGCTCTATATTTTAGATTTTTGCATCTGCATTCTGTTTTTTTTTTCGGATTTCCTTTGTTTTTATTTTCCAAGTGTGATTTTTCTTTTATAATGGGGGTTGTATTCCCCTTTTTATGATTTTTAGGGGAAGGATGTCCTTATGGTTAGACCCCTCCCTTTGGCCACAATTCCCCTGGCTCTATATCGCAACCTACGACTTGTGCCATCATGGTTATGGATACTAGGGATGACCCATTAGGGCTCGGATTTGGTGGCTTGTATGGCCATGCTTGCCAATCCATCCTGTAAGGGCTCAACCTGAGTAGCCATGGCCGTCGGCCGACTAAAACCTTTTTTTTTCTTTCAAATATTATGAATACTTTATGTGTGTGTTCATATATACATAATTCATTACATTTACTTTTTTCCATTAATTTTCAAATAAAAAAAAATATATTTAACTTATATTTCTATTTCAAATAATTTTTATCTATAATTTCAGATATATCAAATTTCCACTTTTTTATACATATCTAAAATACAATTTTCTTTTCCTTGATTTCTTACTTTTTTTTCTTTTCATTTGCTTTATATACATCTATGTAAGTATATAGTATCTTATAAATGTTTGCTAGATTTGTTTATTTATGGTTTTCGTATATTTCATAATATATTTACCCTTCTCGTCTCTCTCTTGATAACTAGAGTTTGTCTTACAGGTGAAAGTCAATTTTTGCTTTTTATGTGTTGTAGGGATGGGTTTAAGCATAAGGAAGGATGTTCCTTGGTACCCTTCCACAGACACTACAGACCTCATGCCTCATTTGATTTTTGTAAAGCAACCCTTAAGATTTTTTCTCTCCCGTTTTTTCATATATTTTTAGTTGAAGCATGGAACTAAGTTACATTTTTGGTATTGTAATCTATAGTTTTCCAAGCAACTTATAGATATTTTCTTCAATTTATTATTCTTTTAATTCCTATAATTACTTTTGTTCATGTTTAGGTTTCCTCATTTGTTTATGTTTAGATTTATGTTTATGTTCATTTTCTATTATGTTATGTTTTAACTATGGGCCTTAAGGTTCCAATATTAAGGCTTTGATACCATCCATAACACCAATCATAAATTCGGGTGTCAATTAACCAACATAATTAGAAATAAATTAATTTAATTAATCATATATTTTAAATATAGATTTCGCATGTAAAAATTATGTTTACTATCATAATAGGTACAATTTATGCATTCTTTCTTGTTGTCCTTGTAATTTTCACGATATATCTTAATAGAAAATTTGAATGCAATATAATTTGAATAATATAAAAAATAAAATATTGTATATTACCTTAGTAATTATTTGAATGAATAATCTAGTAGCATTCCCAACATTTCAAATTTCCAGTCTTTAGTCCAGCTTAAATAATGTTACCCAAACTACTATTAATCTTCCCAAGAAAGTAGAAACTAAGTTACTAGTTGTAGGAAGCCTATGGGGTTTCCTAACCCTTCATGCTTAAAACTTCATGCAAACAGTGAGGAAATTACAATGCATGCGAGGGTATTATAAAGTCAATGAAAATAGTGACTACCAAAGGAAAATGTGTGAGATTTGTGTGCCCGAGGCACTGGGATATGGATGACTATGTAAACAACATTTATAGCCCAAAGGGGACTGATTCTTAGGAAAGGAGTGTATGGACCTGATCTCATGCAAAGCATAGTAACCCAAAAATTAGCTATTTATAAGATAACAACTGAGTTAATGAGAAACAAACAAAAATTAAGTGGCGTCTCCATAAACACTATTGTGGGAAAATTTGCACAAAGGTGTGCAACTCTTCCCAATTGAGGGGGTGAATCTATTGAGTTTGTCAACAAGGCCTGGTATTGTGTTACTAAAATAAAATGTAATGACCCCAAATCTATCCTACAAGCTCTTGTTAGTGAAACAAAACAAAACAAAACAAAAATAACATGAAATAAAAACAATAAAGATGGAGAGATGCAAACAAGAACAAGAATAAAACACCAAGAACCAATTTAGATTTCCCAGTGGCCAATATTGTTACATGTGGTGTCACTTAGGAGGTGTGGGATTCAAATGGAAGCAAACAATATTCCTTAGGGATGTCCTTTTTGTCTACACTAAATTCTAAATAACTTGAAGAACAAATGAGACAAATACTTTCTCCTTGGAGAAAGGTGGAAATGGATCTTGAGTAATGCCAATAGGTGTAGGAAGAAGTGGATTATGAGGAATTTCCAAAACGGTTCCAACAACATAACCTTGATCTAATTTTCCTCTCTAAGATGCATGCACATAGAATACTTTTATAGGACAAGAGGTGGCGAAGAAACATCTAGGTCCAATTGTGAACCGCATCACCTCATGAACTAGATCCAAGGTACACAAAGGGGGCTATTCAATGCTCCCCAATCATCTGAAGAGTCAAGTTTGATTTTTTTTTGGTGAGAAGCCTTCAATGGATAGATGGTGGTTGAGAACCATCTATTTTGACAGTCACATAGATCTCAAAGGGAAATCCACACTAGGCTTGTGCAGGCACAAAACTGGTAACATGCGTTGTAGCGCAAGTAAGCAATGATTTAGCTGCACAACCTTTTATTTTGATTGTTTTTGGAATTTTTGACGTGTATTTCTTTCTATATCTTCATGAGGATGTATTCAATGGGATGCATGCTATATGTTGATGATGGCTTACTGTAATATTAGCTAACATGTCACATGTGTCTAAAATTTGAGCATTAACATATGGTCAAAATTTATCTTCATTATTGTTTCCTTGTCCTCTCATCTCCATTGGAGTTTGTCGTCCATTTTTCCCAAGTATATTTTTATAACATATTTTTACTCTTGTTGTTCATTCCATTTCCATTACCATTATGAGACATGCAATAACTAGAAATTCAAAATTGTGAAGGAAAATTACAAATTTGAGAGAAAAGATATTGTTGTAGGTGAACATAGAGGTTGGTCAACATAGAAACATTTACCCATAAAGTTTTTCTAATCCTAAATGCTTGAGAATCCATGAATCAAAGCTATAGGAGGTTCTCGAACAACATACAATAAATTGGACTCTTTCTGCACACACTAGTAAGCACCATAAGGGTTGGATTTCTTGAGGGAAATGTGGAGCAGTGAAGGTAGATTCCTTCTTGTATTGTTTGGGGTAGTAGAAAAGAGTTCCATGGCTAGTATGACTGAGTTAGATATTTTTAAATGGCTAGTATGAC
The DNA here is from genome assembly GCA_001517045.1 of Pseudotsuga menziesii. NCBI lineage: Eukaryota > Viridiplantae > Streptophyta > Pinopsida > Pinales > Pinaceae > Pseudotsuga > Pseudotsuga menziesii. The sequence goes on from LPNX010577625.1 coordinate 43,411, forward strand.
TCAGTGATATATTTTTAAATGCTTATAGGTGGGTAGTTTGGATAAGCATGAGAGAAAATGGGTTGTGGGATGAGAGAGAGAATCTTGTAGGTTTTTCCATTGCCCTGGTAGTCTCATATCCCATCTTGGGGGTGGTATATGTAGCTAATACCTGTAGTTGGGTGGTATATGCTCACCTCCAGGACACTTTATAATCAATCCTCCTCAATTATTATAAAGTATTATTTACATGCAATACCTTGGTACAAGACCATGGGCCACCAAATACCATGGAAAATACTATTGGCCACCAAATACCATAGGTCCAAAAACACTTGCTGAGAATTAAACCATTTGAATCATTCCCAAGTCAAACATTTGAATATGGAATGATTTTATTTTATTCATGTGATAATTATGTTTGTTTATGCATTTTGTATGTGTGAAAATAGTTTTATTTGTGATGTTTTCAAATTTATGCATCTACACATACACTTCATATTACAAGTTCGTACTTATGGCCCATGGGACGAAACTTAAAAACCCATAATTTGTAAATACCCCCTTATGTTGGTTGGATTGATGGATGTGGATGTAATAATTCAACAATTTTAATTTTAAACCTCATGGAGTTCTCAGCATTTTCCCCATCAAGTTGGGAGGTAAAACATTTCGTATCAAAATTGAAGTGGATGATGCCCCATTGGATTATAACCCCTTAATTGGGAATAATTGGTTTTATTCAATGAAATTTGTAGCCTCGGTAATATTTCATGTCCCCCATTTCTCTGATTAGGGGAATATCACTACTATAGACAACCTTGAATACTGTACATATGATTTGCACACCAACACTAGAAGTAATGTTCCATTTGTAGGTGATTTTGTGAGTGCTTATGAGTGTTGGTTTTGGTTTTTTCAAAGGCTCATATTCAACTCGTTATGTCCCCTTTCTTTTTCCCAATACCTCCCCTAAGGTCACTCCAATTTGTATGATCACTAAATCTGGAATCAATGGATCCCTCAGATCTTTTTATCCTTGGGAAGGGAGCTTGTGAGATGCAAACACTACATGTGGAGAATTGAAGGTTTGAACTAACCTAAGCTAACTAAATATGTTGATGCGCTAACATGCAACTATATGATTTTAATATACATGCATGACTATCATGAGTTAAATGCAAGAATTTAATCTATCTATAAAAACATGAAATTAACTAAGAACTTGTAAAGTAACTATAATTTCAAATCTAATCTAATATTATATTAATCTATTCTACAAAGATAGGAAACTAATCAATAAATGAGATCAAACTAGTCTAATGATATGTTAATCTATTCTATGGAAGGAAATTGCAGACACTAATCTAGAAAGTAGATGCTTGGTCTGAAAGCTATTTAACTAATGAGAGAAAAACTAATTACTTGCAACAAATTATCTGATTTATATTATAAATTGGAGACTATTCCATGTATGCATAAGTAAATTCTTGTCTAAGAATGCAAGTGCAAATGATTTATGGAAAGCAATGAACTGTTTAATTGCAAATTCGTAGAAAGCAAAGAAAGTAACTACGGATTCGTAGAAAACAAAGAAAATATTATTCTAAATACCAAGTGTAAATAAATGCGTTGCGAAACAGTAAACTAATCAAAGCAAACTAAACTTGGAGCTTTATAATCAAATCTAAAACAATAATTGGAAATAAATTCAATCTGTAAGCAAACCTACAACAGAAAAACAAAATACTTCTACTCTACCTCTTTAACAAACTATACCATAAACTAAAGAATCTTAACCAATCATAAACAGATCATGCAACTGATTTACAATTTGAAAAGTAAACTTACACTAAACTAGGTTATGTGAAATTTTTATCATCAAAATGTAAAATACTGAAAACCCATGCATCTAATACTGAAAACAATCTAAACCAAACATATAATTACAAAACATTACAATGATACTCAAGAAAGAAATCAGAAACCACAATAAACCAAAACACAATACATAGGGTGAAAGGAGAAAAATAGGAATAAATCTTTAATAAATGTTTTAAACAATCTAACCTATGATCCTAAAGATAAACATAACCATTACTCAACTACCATAGTCGAAACATAATAAAAAAACTAAAGAAATAGGCTTAAAACAAATTGACAACACTAAAGGCTGAATGAAAGACTATATCTCAAGTTGGAACGAAGGTCTGTATGACAAGCCGAACAGACGGTCTGAATGAGAGGATGTATACAAAAAATGATAGAAAAAGACCTAAATGACCTAATTATCAACTGATTTCGTGCACATGTAAATACAATGCATAAGGATAATAAATAAACCTATTTAATCATCAAATCTGATAGTAAAATAAACTTAAACAAATTCAAGAACATAAAGAGATCATTGCATATTAATAAATTGAAATGTAAATTGCTTAAACTGATAATTTAGAATAGAAAAGAAATAGATAAAACTGAATCTATTTAATTTGATAAACAACAATCTATTAAACTAGCTTGCAAATCGTCTATCAATAAAATTTATTTAATTTAGAAATAAAATTGCATCACAAAAATATTAAAACAGACTGTGAATTAAACAAGAAAAGAAACCTCTGGTTGTTGAGGGGCCCTCCCAGCAATCATAGATGTGAAGCTAAGTCAATCAGTCACCCACAAAAGACGAAAACCATATATCCATAGCTGAAAGAGAGATTTTCTATTAAACTGAAGCAAAGCTTTACAAAGAGTTTTTCCTCCCTTCTCTTCAAAACCAAAGAGGTATTTATAATATGATTACAATGTAGATCAGGTTGACCACATCTTGCTAAAAATAGAGGTTTTTCAATGCTGTAACAACTACCCACGAATTCATAAAATGGCCAACCACAATTTCTAGAAACGTTGGTTTCAAAGAACCACACTTTTCTCCCAAATTGCTATGAATTTGGCAGAAATTTCTATTGGTGATTGAAACGGGCATATTCTGCACAAAACCCATGTTCCAGAATTTTCAATTTCGCTTATGTTTGCCCCCAAATAAATCCTAAAAATGAACTGTATGTTAAAAACACGTGGTCTGCATGGGCGTCTAGATGAACATCTAGTTGAGGTGTAGTTCATAAATCCAGATTCTAAGCAGATTTTATGTTGGGTTGTTGGCCACACTAACTATTGAGTGCTGATTTGTTCGATTGTGGCTGAGTTCCATTGATTGAATGTCATATTCTTGTTGCTTGCCTCCCTCATGTGATGCATGTGTTAATCCTCCATTATGCATGCATTACTTCACAACCTGCACATAAAAGAAAATATATTAGTTAACAAAAACCAAAGTATGAAATGGCAATATATTCAATATGAAGTTTTTAAAACAAATGGTTTTAAAAGGAATACATATATGAACTTTTATCATTTAAATAACCCAATTTAAAAGGAATTAAAGGGTGTTTGGCCATGTTGACATATGATTTAAATAATTAATAAATTATTAAAATTCCATGTCATAATCTATTTTATGTTTTGGTTAACTTGGATATGAGTGGGTTTGAAAAAGTGATTTAAAGTTAAGAGAATTGTTTTAATATTTAATTTCTTTTTAATATTTTTATTTTATCCTTTGTTTAAATTTAAACAAATGCTTAAAACTCGTCATTACTTTATGGTTTCAATTTGTATATCAGGATCGGAAGAAACGGGTAAACCAAACTAGTAAATTAACATGCAATCAAATCTAATTCAAAACTCAGGACCGAATGAAGGGGTTGAATGGAGTGCATAACGTATTTTCTTTGCAAAATACTACATTTAATACATAAAAATAACATATTTGTCTTATTTTACATTCATGAGATTTTAATTAATAAAACAGAGTAAAAGACAACCTTATTGAACATAGATGTATTAAATTACAGTAAATAGGTCGGAAATTAATGTAAATAAAGCCATTGTAAAAGATAATTTCAAGGCCCAACATACCCCTAGACCAAAGGTGTGGCAAGTCCTCGTGCCATGAATGAATCAGAAGTGGTATTTTATTTATTCAAAAACTCTGCTTGATGATTAATAGTTTATAAGGAATCATTCAGTAAAATGAAGCCATCTTTATTATTACATGAAAACTAGAACTTAGAAAAAAAAAGTTATGTTATGTGATGACCAAAACAACTTCATTTTATTTAAGATTTCTTAATACAGACAATTTCACCACTAGCAATAATTCATGCTTATGAAGACCATATAAATTGAGAATCTCTCTCCCAGACCGAAGGTATGGAATGTCCTCATGTTATGAATGAATAAATACTTGATTAAAATAAAAAATGTGAGGGTATAGATATTTTATAAATCCTATAGGAAACCAGTCATCCCTGCTACTTCTCAAAGGTTTATTGTTATTCAAGTAATTATGGAAAAAGTTTGCATTTCAAGTTCATTAGATTCCTAAGTTTATGGGTCCCACTCCTAGGATAGTGATATCCTAGGTATAGTATGAATTAGATAGTAGGGTTTTAAGTGAAACTTACAAACATTCTCAAATGGCGGATTGATGGAGTTCATTTTAGATCAACCATGTATACCTTCCTCCAGTAGACCCACAACAACCTTTATTATCACAGAGTCATTTTCATATTTTTCTATCTATTTTTTTTATATAATTTTTCTCTCTTTTTTTTAACAAGCTGTCCTCCTCATGAAGATTCCCCTCTTTTATTCGGGCCTGTTCAGTGCCCCGTTGGGTTTACCTGGTCATACCACAGGCTGGTACCTGCTGCCAGTGAGCCTGTTCAGTACCTCGACGGGTTAACCTCTTAAACCCATTTTCTATCAGAGGCTCTTGTCCCAATGTTTCTAGTACCTATAGATATTCGACAAATGATTTTTCCTATGAAGGAGTGGTGGGGGAGAATCTCTGAAAACCATGCTACAGGGTGGGATGGTATATGGATTGGAGGATAAATAGTCTTCTCTTTTTTATTATCATGGAAAAATAAAGGCTACAAGAGGAATCTACTGAATCAAATATACACACGATTGATGAATTTAATGTAAAGTTGATGGAGCCATAAGATAATGAGTGAAAGGTGTCTCTAGTCCCAAATCCTGCCTCTTTCATATAGAGTTATAGTAGTGTTCCCCACAAACTAGGAATTTCATTTACCATTATGCTACCCTATAGTAAAGATGCTTAAATAACATGCCCTGATAATAAAGCCAGGATGTACGAGTGACGTCTAGGTTTTATATACAACTTAATTTATGACAAATCCCCATGATGGTTAAATTTGGTCTTAAGTAAGTGATATAATTAGAAATATGCATGTATGAAAATGAATAATGTTGTAAGATTGTTTTGGTTTAGTCATTAACATGATATTCTTCTTAGTTATTTTATTTGAAAAAGAAAACAAAAAACAAAGTTGCATTATTCCCTTAACTAAGAATGCAACATTTTATTTATATACATATTTTCCTACCCTAAGAAGAAAGAAAACATGTTTATTCAAGTATATGAGCTTTTCCAATGAAACCAAGTGCGAAGCAAAATGAGAATTGTACCTTTATCCACATGTGAAAATATTTTTGCAGTGATTACCTAAATGTGGAAGTTCAACCAACTTACTTTTCTTTGCATCAATAGGTGTCGAACGAAGGAATGGTATTGCAGTCGAGTTACCTCCTAAAACCATCTTTCGATGTAGTCTTGGTACTCACCTTCCTTCACTATGTCATACAGATCCCCTTCTTCTAATTGAAAATTTGTTTGAGCACATGATGGATCTATTAGTTTGCATGTGGAGAACTCTTTAATTTTTGGTTTCTCTCATTCGGATGTAATCCCCAATGTATTATCTTCTTTTGTAGTCTCACAAAGAACATCATTTTGTAGTTCTTGGGATTTTGGTTCGTCTGTTATTTCGGGAGAGGTTGATAAGCTCTCAACTACTGTCAATATCTTTTCTTCTTGAGAGATCGAGATCCCATCTGTTTCTAGGATTTGAGAAAGTTCTCTCATGCTAATGAGCACCTTTGAATCAAATTTCTCGGTTGATAGGTCCTGCTTCACACAATGATTAGTATCTTTCTTTATTTTAGAATCTAATTACAAAACATATCACACACTTGAAAAGAAAATACCTTATGACAAACATAAACACACCTAAAAAATGAACCGAACGTAACAGATCGAAATGCAACACCTAATCTTGCTGAAGATATAACACACTTGCATAAGAGTAAATGGCAGGAAAGTAAACTGCCTAAATTTGCAAGACATGCATACATGAAATTAAACTGTGGAAATGTAAATTATCTACATTTGTGGAAGAAAAAGTACATTTAACAATGGGAAAGTAAACTACCTATGTTTGCAAAAAGTACACTTAAGACAAGTAAATCAAACTTTGCATGAAGTAAAGACATTTGTGCGAAAAAGAAACAACAAGGCTTTGGGGCGACCCACTAAAGTGGATGCGTCAGGCTGTCACACTATGGAAATTCTATAGTGAAGTTGTCTTTGCATCTTATCATTTCCCCTCCCCCTTTCTATGTAATGTAAATGCAACCTATTCACCCTTATATAACTAGACTCCATTCCCTTTAGCACCTCCCCGGCAACGATGCCAAAATGTTGGGCAAAATATGCACTATTTAATTCAACACTTAATTTTTCAACCTGGGAAGGGAGCTTGTGAGATGCAAACACTATATGTGCAGAATTGAAAGCTTGAACTAACCTAAGCTAACTAAATATGCAGATGTGCTTACATGCAACTATATGATTTTAATCTACATGCATGACTATCATGAGTTAAATGCAAGAATTTAATCTATCTATAAAAGCAAGAAATTAACTAAGAAATTGGAAAGCAACTATAAATTCAAATCTAATCTAATATTATATTAATCTATTTTACAAATACAGGAAACTAATCAATAACTGAGATCAAACTAGTCTAATGCTATGTTAATATATTCTATGGAAGGAAATTGTAGATACTAATCTAGAAAGCAGATGCTTGGTCCGAAAGCGATTTAACTAATGAGAGCAAAACTACTTACTTGCAACAAATTATCTAATCTATATTATAAATTGGAGACTATCCCATGTATGCATAAGTAAATGTCTGTCTAAGAATGCAAGTGCAAATGATTTATGGAAAGCAATGAACTATTTAATTGCAAATTTGTAGAAAGCAAAGCAAGTAACTGTGGATTCGTATAAAGCAAAGAAAATATTATTCTAAAGACCAAGTGTAAATAAATGCGTTGCGAAACAGTAAACTAATCAAAGCAAACTAAAGTTGGAGCTTTATAATCAAATCTAAAACAATAATTGGAAATATATTCAATCTGTAAGCAAAACTACAACAAAAAAACAAAATACTTCTACTCTACCTCTTCAACAAACTATACCATAAACTAAAGAATCTTAACCAGTCATAAACATATCATGCAACTGATTTACAATTTGAAAAGTAAACTTACACTAAACTAGGTTATGTGAAATTTTTATCATCAAAATGTAAAGTACTGAAAACCCATGCATCTAATATTGAAAACAATCTAAACCAAATATATAATTACAAAACATTACAATGATACTGAAGAAAGAAATCAGAAAGTGCAATAAACCAAAACACAATACATAGGGTGAAAGGAGAAAAATAGGAATAAAACTTTAATAAATGTTTTAAACAATCTAACCTATGATCCTAGAGACAAACATAACCATTACTTAACTACCATAGTCAAAACATAATCAGAAAACTAAAGAAATAGGATAAAAACATATTGACAACACTAAAGGCTAAATGAAAGACTATATCGCAAGTTGGAACGAAGGTCTGTCTGATAGGCCGAACATGCCATCTATATGACAGGCTGAACAGACAGTCTGAACAGATGGTCTGAATGAGAGGCTGTATGCAGAAAATGATAGAAAAAGACCTAAATGACCTAATTATCAGCTGATTTTGTGCACATGTAAATACAATGCATAAGGATAATAAATAAACCTATTTAATCATCAAATCTGATAGTATAATAAACTTAAATAAATTCAAGAACATAAAGAGATCATTGCATATTAATAAATTGAAATGTAAATTGCTTAAACTGATAATTTAGAATAGAAAATAAATAGATAAAACTGAATCTATTTAATTTGATAAACAACAATCTACTTAACTAGCTTGCAAATCAACTATCAATAAACTGAAAATGAGGTGATTCGGAAAACAAAACTGAAATCAAACTATGCGCACAGGTAACTATTTAATTCAGAAATAAAATTGCATCACAAGAATAATAAAACACACTGTGAATTAAACTATCTATAGTAGAAAGATGAAAGAAAATAAACAAGAAAGGAAATCTTTGATTGTTGAGGGGCCCTCCCAGCAATCAGAGATGTGAATCTAAGTCAATCAGACACCCATAGAAGACAAAAACCATATATCCATAGCTAAAATAGAGATTTTTTATTAAACTGAATCAAAGCTTTACAAAAAGTTTTTCCTCCCTTGTCTTCAAAACCAAAGAGGTATTTATAAGATGATTACAATAGAGATCAAGTTGACCACATCTTCCTAAAAATAGAGGTTCTTCAATGTTGTAACAACTACCCACGAATTCAGAAAACGACTAACCATAATTTCTGGGAATGTTGGTTTCAAACAACCATGATTGTCTCCCAAATGGCTATGAATTTGGCGAAAATTCCTCACTATGATTGAAATGGGCATATTATGCACAAAACCCATGTTCCATAATTTTCAATTTCTCTTTTGTTTGCCCGCAAATCAATCCCTAAAATCAATTGTATTTTAAAAAAACGTGGTCTGCATGGGCGTTTGGAGGAATGTCTGCATGAGCTGTAGTTGATAAATCCAGATTCTGAGCGGATTTTATGCTGGTTTGTTGGACAAACTAACTGTTGAGTGCTGAGTTGTTGGATTCTGGCTGGGTTCCATTGATTGGGTGTCGTATTCTTGTTTCTTGCCTCCCTCATGTGATGCATGTGTTAATCCTCCATTATGCATGCATTACTTCATAGCCTACACATAAAAGAAAATCTATTAGTTTGTTGATGTAACAGTAACTTCGGAATGTAATCACTTGTATTTCTTATGTATTGTAACCCGATGTTTATTCTAGGATGTATTTGTAATGTACTTGAGTCATTTCATGCCCCGATGTTCCTATCGGGAAGTTTCTATAATGTAAACAAGTCATGTCAAGTCAAGGTGGTTAAATCTCCTATTGTCTAAGGGTTAAAGTCCCCACAGTTCCAGGGCACTAGGGTTATTAGACTCACCCAGTGAAGTCGGCCCTAGTTGGGTTTAGTCAAGTCGAGAATTAGTATAAATAGAGAGCTAGCCTCTCTATTTATCACACACTCACTCACACTCAGTTGTAGTGCATAGCTAAGGAAGAGAAAGACACTGGGGCAAGGAAGAAAGAGGTTACTGCTGTGATCGGGAGATTATCTTACTATTTTTGGGTTTCACTTTGGTATTGATTCTATCTCTGAGGAAGTTGCAGGGTTGCCTCCATTTATGGTTTTCCTGAGAAAAAACACTGTGTTCATTATCTCTTGTGTTTGATTGCTGTGCTTGTTGTTCTCTCAATTAAAGATCCTAATGTTATGCTAGCTTAATGTTAAAAATCTAACATGGTATCAGAGCTAACCTGGGAAGAAGAAACTGTGCAGCTGCGGGAATCAAGGCTTCCTATTTTGTGGATCTCTCTCCACATATTTTCAGAAAATGTAGGGTGGAATAACTCTCCTCCCTAGGGTGCATATTTTTGTCGAAGCATAATCCAATTCTGAGGTTTTTCAGTTTTGGACCCGACACTGCTACCGAAAATTAGGGATTTTCACAGAAGTGGAATTTTTCAGTGAGCCCAGGTCTGGATTGATCTCCTCCCCAAAATCTAAGTTAGGGATCAAATTCAAAGCATTTGGTTGGACAAAACTCTGGAAAAGCAAAACCCTAATCTGCTCCTGAACCAGCACTGAAGGATTTCAGCTCCAAATCCAGATCTGACATCTTGACCTGGTAAGATATAAATCTTTTTTATATCCATTTGAGGTTCTCAGTTAATATGTCTCATCATACCAAGCTTGATGAAAATATTGATGGAGCTGATAACTTTCGAGCCTAGAAGTATAGGATCTCCTTGGTCCTGGAAGAAAATGAGTTGGACTCCTATATCAGTGAGGAGGTTCCAGTTCCAGAGGGAGATGAGGCTAAGGAATTACATAAGAAGAAGTTGGTTATGGAAAAGAGAATCATTCTTGATTCTATCAAGGATTACCTCATACCACATGTGTCCTCCCTCAAGACACCTAAAGCCATGTTTGATGCCCTAACCAAACTGTAGGGAAGAGCATCAATTAGAAGATGACTCTAAGGAACCAATTGAAGAATGTCAAGATATAGAACGAGGAGACCATCCAGTCATAATTCACAAGGGTCTCCCAGATCAAAGAACAACTTGAAGCAGTAGATGAAGAAGTGGAGAATGCATAAATTGTGATGACAACCTTGAATGGCCTCCCTAGGTCATGTGATTCTTTTATCCAAGGAATCTGTGCTAGAAATAAGTTAGTCAAGTTTAGTAGACTGTGGAAAGAATGTTCTCAAGAAGAAGCTCAAATAGCAGCTAGAGAAGAAAATATGGAAAGTGAATATCAAGCTCTCACAATACACTCCAAGAAAGGAAGAAGGGAAAATGATAATCGCTAAGGTAAGTATTCTCATTAGAAAAATAACATTGCAAGAAGGGATCCATCCAAAATCAGATGTTATACATGCGATGAAATAGGACATTATGCTATAGATTTTCCCATGAATAAGAATGGATCCAAGAAGAAGAGGAACTCCAAAAGAAGACATCATGCTCACACTGCTGAGGATGATGATCCTCCCAGGAAGAGAGTAAAATAAGAAAGTGAAGATGAATATGTTCTGATCTCCGCTCTCACGGGAACTGTCACTTATGGAAGCAAAGATTGGCTTATTGACAGTGGGGATTCCAAATACATGATAGGTTTCAAGGAATCCTCTGAGAAACTATCCGAACATAATTCACCCCATAAGGTGAAACTTGGGGATGACTATCAATATCCCATAAAAGGTAGTGGTGAATCCTCCTACAAGCTAGACTCTGGAAAGTCTATGAAAATGAAGGATGTCTTGTTTGTACCAAGACTAGGGAAGAATATTCTATCCATATCAGCATTAGATGCAAAGCAGCATGAGGGTTGCATTTGTAGATGGCCAAGTCCTCATGTGGTCAAGAGGAAAGAATATTGTCGATGCAATAGTTATTAGAGAACAAGAAGGAGGATTATACAAATTGAAGGGCCATCCAGAGCAAGCTTTGGTCCATGACATAGTAGATCCAAATTAACTTTGGCATAGAAGGCTTGTACATGTGCATTATAGAGCACTACCACTTGCAAGCAAATTTGTTGAAGGTCTTCCAGAAATTCAAGCAAAACATGAAGGGGTCTGCAAAGGATGTGCGAAAGGAAAGAATACAAAGAAGACATTTCTAAGTAGTGAGAGCAAGGAAAAAGGAATATTGGAAATCATCCACTCCGATGTATGCGGACCAATGTCATCAAGTTCACTAAGTGAGTATGTATAATATGTTTCTTTTATTGATGATTTTTCTAGGAAGACATGGATTTACTTCATGAAAAACAAAGATGAAGTTTTCAGCAAGTTCAAGGAATTCAAACCCTTGATCTAGAACCACACTGAAAAGAAGATCAAGACCTTTCGATCAGATAATGGAGGAGAATTCACATCAAATGAATTCAAAGACTTATGCAAAGAATCAGGGATTAAGAGGGAGTTTTCCACTCCTTATAATCCACAGCAAAATGGGGTTGCAGAAAGAAAGAATAGAACTATCATGGAAGCTGCAAGAGAAATGCTTCATGATCAGGATCTTCCCATGCATCTATGGGAAGAAGCTGCCAGAACAGCAGTGTATGTACAGAACCGTACTCCACACAGAGTACTCAAGAACAAGACTCCTGAAGTAGTCTTCTCCGGCAAGAAACCAGAAGTCAGCCATCTCAAAATATTCGACTGTCTAGTGTACATACACATTCCAAAAGAGAAGAGAACGAAACTAGATCCTTCAGGAAAGAAGGGTATATTTGTGGGATACTCTGAAAGCTCGAAGGCTTATAGAATATACTTCCCAAGATTCAAGAAGATTGACATCAGCATGGATGTAACATTTGATGAAGACACAACTTACAACAAATCCAGAATGAGACCTGCTGAAGAACCTAATGAAGCAGAAGCACCCAGAATTCATGATACAACCATGAACGAAGAAATTCAAGAAGAAGATCGAGAATTTGAAGAACCACAAAGACCTATAGATCCACCTTAGGAGAAGAATCCTCACAAGAGGAAACCTGCTTAGGTATGAGAAATTATCCAAGGTGTGGAAAGATATGGGGTTCCAGAAGAGAATCACAAAGAAAGAAAGAGAACTAGATCCTACTCCAAATACGTAGCCTTACTATGTGATGTTATCAATAAAGAACCTTCCAAATATGAAGAAGCAACAGAATGGAAAGAATGGAAGGATGCAATGATCAAAGAATATCAATTGATCATGAAGAATGATGTTTGGGATGTTGTCCCAAGACCAGAAGGGAAGTCGGTTGTAACTTCCAAATGGATCTACAAGATCAAGCATGCTATAGATGGTAGCATAGAGAAATATAAGACAAGATTTGTGGCTCATGGCTTCTCACAGAAGGAAGGAATAGATTATGAAGAAACCTTTGCACCTATAGCCAGATACGCTTCCATTAGATCGGTACTTGCTTTGGCTGTAGTAATGAAATGGAAGATACACCAAATGGATATCAAGATTCTTTCTTGAATTGTGTAGTGGAAGAGGAAGGGTATGTAGAATAGCCACTCAGTTTTGAGACACATGACAGGGAGTCTCATGTCTGCAGATTAAAGAAAGCCCTGTACGGTTTGAAACATGCACCCAGGACATGGTATGGTAGAATTGATAGCTTTCTATCTAGTTTGGGCTTTACCAAGAGTAAAGCAGATTCCAACCTTTACTACAAGGTTGAAAATGGCAACCCAATGATGCTCCTACTGTATGTAGATGATTTGTTTGTAATAGGTATGGATGGGTTGATTGTTGATACAAAGAGAAATCTTGCTGCCGAGTTTGAAATGAAGGACTTGGGTATGATGCATTATTTCCTAGGTATGGAGGTGTGGCAGATTGTGGATGGAATCTCCCTCGGACAAGGGAATTATGTAGTAGAGATCCTAAAGAGATTCAGGATGATGGATTGCAAGGCCATGACCACACTTATGGCATCGAACCTGAAGCTATTGAGTGATGCTTCATCAGAGATGGTTGATGCTACAATGTATTGTCAGATGATTGGGTCCTTAATGTACCTGACAAACACGAGACAAAAAATTTTCTTTGTTGTGAACACCTTGAGCTAGTTCTTGATAGATGTGAGACATGTTCAATCATTTTAATGTGTGAAATCAATTCTCGACAGCGTGCAGTCTGGTTAGCGATCTGGATGGAAAGTTGAACAACGAGCTGGACTGTGAGTTGGATATGTTGGGCGTAGATCTAGGATGAATGCGATGTCTATTTGCTGGTGCACTTAAGGACTATGGTCTACAGTAACAATATTTAAATGCCTAGAAACCTGCCAACGAATATCGTGCAGCGAGCTGGATGATGAGTTGGACATGCTGTGCATGGCAAGTTGAATGTGTGCTTGTTGTTAATTCATCCAAAAAAATTATATAACCTGCAACTCACATTTAAAATTGCAACTAGAGTATTTGGAATAAATGTCCATGGGACCATTATGGATGAGGGAGCTTGAACCTCAGTTTTGTCTGTATCCTGCTGGAGGGCCATTGGTTCTCTTGAACTTACAAAGTCACATATGACCTTAAAATATTTCAATGGATGAGGTTTCTAACCTCATGTTCTGTTACCAGCCCTTTTAGTTGATCTTCGAGGCAATACTGTTCCCATTTAGGTGGAATTGGTCGATACCCCTTTGGATTACAATATTTTGTTAGGGAGAAACTGGTTTTATGCTATGACTGTCGTTGCTTCGAAAGTATTTCAAACTCTCCAATTTCCTCATTTGGGGAAGATTGTAAATATCGATCAACTTGAATTTCTTCACCAGATGTTGCTACTCCCACCACAAATAACATCCCTATGCTAGGTCAATCCCCTCCTCCTTACCAGTCAATTGGCGTAGCCTTATGCTTAAGGATTCAACCCTCATAGAAGTGTTTCCCTCAACACCTCCTAGTACGAAAGTGGTGACTGTGAACATGATTTCCATGACTGGCTATAGTCCTAAAGACAAAGAAGTTGTTGAGTCATCCTCTCTTGGCCATTATGAAGTGCTTTATGATGTTGTGTAATTTTCTTTCAATGTACATTTTGATGATCTCCATCTAGTGGCTTCGGATCCTTACCACCTGCCCTACTGGCTAGAACCATCCATCCCTACTCTAGACTATCTCTCGCGTACTTTTCCTTTAGATGAGTCCATCATGGAGATCATGAGTACAGATGAGCATGTATGGGAAGATCACCATCACCGATCTTCTTTTCTTCCTAATACCAGTTCAGTAGATTTTGACCTTGTATCTCTTATTAGCACTGATATTGTTAGTGATCCACAAATGCCTATATTGTTGCAAGACACAGATTCCAAAGGAAATCTTTGCAACCTCACTAAGACAACCCTGATTGACATATTAGTCAAGCCCATAACTATTGAGCACGTTCATGTAAGCTAGAACTGCTCGATAGAGGAAACTAAAAGTTATAAAGCCCTTTTCAAAGAATTTTGTGATATTTTTTCCTGGACATATGAGGAAATTTCTAGTATCAATCCGTCCATTGTTGTACATGATATTAGAACCTATCCCACAACAAAACCTGTCCAACAAAAACTACGTCAAGTCCATCCTAGGAAGGTTGCAGCTATTAAAGATGAAGTGGAAAAACTTCTGAAGGCAGGGTTTATTTATCCTGTAACCCTGGAAGAATGGGTATCTAATATTGTCTTTGTGGCTAAGAAACAAGGAAGTATTAGATTCTGTATCAATTTTCGATACTTAAATAAGGCTTGTCCTAAGGACAATTTCCCTACTCCACACATCGATCAGATCATTGATAACTGTGCAGGGAATGTTGTCTTTTTTTTCATGGATGGCTTTTTTGGCTACAATTACATAAATATTCTACCTGCCGATCATCACAAAATGACATTCATTTTCCCATCGGGAATATTATCATATCGAAAGTTACCTTTTGGTATGAAAAACACCAGAGCTACATTCCAGTGAGCCATGTCCTATGCTTTTCATGATATCTAGCACATTGTGGAGTCGTATCTGGACGATCTCCCTGCTCATTCACAACAATCGGAGGACCATCCAGGGCACCTTAGAGACATTTTCCTTAGGTGTCGTCATTATAATATTCATCTTAATGCACACAAATGTGTCTTTTGTGTTGAGACTAGATGTCTTCTTAGCTTTGTGGTTTCAAAGATGGCATCTAGATTAATATTTTGAAAATCGTTGCTATTCTGTCCTTACCCACCCCAAAGGAAAGGAAAACTTTCTATCCTTTCAAAGTTTGCAAGGGAAGTAAAACTTTCTTCGTCGTTTCATATGCAACTTTGCAGAAAAAACACATGGTTATATGTGTCTCCTAAAGAAGAACACTCCGTTCTTCTGGGATGACCAGGCCCAACAAGATTTTGATAATCTAAAACATGCTCTAACCCATTCACCAATGTTGCACCCCTGAGATTATTCAAAAGAATTTCTTTTATATTTTGTTTCCTCTACTACTACCATTGGAATGGCTCTAGTGTACGAAAATCCCAATGGCCAAGAACTCATGATATATTACCTAAGTAAGAGTCTCATTGACTCTGAAACTCATTACTCGCATGTGGAGAAGTTATCTCTGGCTACAGTCATTGCTTTACAAAATTTTTGTCATTACATTCTACTTCATACTACAACTATACTCGTAGATCAAAAACCCATGTACTGCATTTTGACTTGTTAGGTACTAGGGGCCAAGTATTCCCATTGGATTTTTATCTTATAGGAATTTGATCTTGAGTTTTCCAAGGCTACTTCAAAGAAATCCTTGGTTTTTGTAGATTTGATGTGTGAGCTTCCCTATGCTTTGATGAAAACTGAACCCAATGATTAATTTCCAGATAAATTTTTGTTCTTGATAAGCACAACTGATCCATGGTATGGATATTTGATCATCTATCTCTAGACTCAAAGATTTTAGCCCGGCATATCCCATGATGATTGTCATCGTATTCATGACCACAAAAAGTACTATCTCATTTTGAATGATACATTGTACCGACGTGGTATTGATTCCATCCTTCGATGGTGCCTTAAACATGAAGAGGCTGAAAAGCTTCTGAATGACTGCCACTCTGGATCATGTGGCGGTCATATTTTTGGGATGGCTACAGCCTAGAAAATCCTTTGCACTGGGTATTTCTGGCCTTCGATCTTTAAATATTGTCATGAAGTAGTTAAGAAATTCCCTCTCTGTCAACACTTTTATCCAAAAAAGCGCACCCAACCTGCTCCTTTACACCCTGTCATTGAAGTTGGCCCTTTTCCCAAGTGACCTATTGATTTTATGCATTGTAATCCTACCTCACTCAAGGGGCATGGTTACATCCTTGTAGCCGTCTATTAATTCACAAAATGGGCTGAGGCAATGCCTACATATACAGAGGATGGTAAGACTGTCGCCCTCCTTTTATTTAACCATGTGATAGCTAGGTTTGGATTCATGCAATCTATAGTCACTGAACACGGATCTCATTTCTGAAATTAGATGATGGCTAAGTTAAGCGCTAAGATAGGTTTTCACCATGAAAACTCAACTCTGTATTACCAGTAGGCTAATTGTTAGGTAGAGGCCATTAACAAGGTTTTGAAAACCATGCTGTGTAGGATGGTTGGAGATCACAAATCCAACTGGCACTTGACTCTCTTATCCACACTTTGGGCTTATAGGAATTCAATAAAAACAACAACTTGTTTCACACCCTTTCAGTTGGTCTATGGACTAGAACTTGTCCTCCCTATCGAGTGTCAAATCCCGACACATAAACTTGTAGTAGAACTTCTCCCAAACAATTCTGTCGAGGAAGAGATATTTTTGTACTTGACCAACCTTTATGAAAGTAGAATAGATGTTGCCTTGGCTAACAAGGCACACAAAAAATGTGTCAAGGAACATCATGACAAGTTTGTTCAACCTCATGTTTTCAGTGAAGGTGACCTAATCCCAACTTATGATCAGAGACATGATAAACTAGGGAAGGGAAAGTTTGAATCTATGTGGTACAGTCCCTTTGTTGTTAGTAAGGTCTTAGAAAAAGGATCTTACGAGCTCGTAGACTATGATGGGATACCCTTCGGGAAAACCTTGTAATGGGTTGTACCTGAAGAGGTACTATGCTTAAGAAATTTTTGTATGATACCTTGTATATATGTATATTTTACTTTCAGTGTGTTTTTCCATTTTCAATATGGTTTTGAGTTTGATGTCCATACTACTTATGCCATGTTTTGGTTATGTAGATTGGATGGATTTCTATGGTTTTGTTGATGGTGCATGCTTTCATACCTTGAACCTTGATCCAGCTGCTTGGGTGTTGTATTCCCCATCTCATGACTTAGTCAGTCCAGGAGCGGTTTGTATTGGTCCATCTACCAACAACATCATCGAGTACCAGTAACTGATAGGTTTATTGACCGTGGCTGCATCCTAGGAAATTCATGATTTGGTAGTATTTATGGACTCCAATCTAGTGGTTTTTCATCTAAACCATGTTTATACCATTAGGAACCCCACACTTCTCCATATCTTTTGAAGAGTGCGTCTGTTAGAGAGTTCATTTGATTTTATCACTTATAGGCATATCCCTAGGTATAATAATACGATTGCTGACCCATTAGAAAACTACATTCGAGAGTGGTATATCTCCCATTCATAACTTTTAAAAATAAAGCATGGTCCATTGTAAAGTAAAATAAACTATAGAAGACACATAAAACTCGTGTAAATACAATTTGTCCATTTGAAACACATATCAACACTGAAACTAAGTCTGTATATATATATATAAAGTGTTTTTATAAAAATATGGTCACGAGACCCCATCTGAAGCACTATATATTTTAGGTATACAAATTGATACAAAAAATCCTGAAGCTAGCTAGCTTTTAGTGATACATAATGCAAACCACCTAATGATTCTTGTGGTAGCACATAATAGCCCTTGCTACCCTATGTAACAAAAGACTTCAGCCTGACACTCCCGCAGTATGTCTCTGAAACCTCCTAGGGAGGTCATCTATCACAACATTAGGGATATCCAAAGTCAAATGACCTAGGTTCTCCTCTAGCTTAGTGATTTCATCATCGCCTATATGGACAAAGCGAGCTCCTGCTCGCATGTCCATTGGGGATGATCCCCCAGGATGTGCATCAACAACATCTGCATGAAAACATTAGTTCTTTTCATCATCCATAAAAATCATAAAACATGAAAATATAAAAACATAATCAACATATCGAGTATTGCTTCTTAGTGATGTCACCCCACTGAGTGCCACGTGGTATAGGGAGTTCAGTATCCCCTCGAAAGTAGGTCCCTACATAGGAATAGTCCTCAATCATGAGGATTTGATCATTTAGCCATCGAAAGAAATTAGACCCTCCACCTCTAGTGCGGGCCATGATCTCCACCCACCACAACATGTGAGGATCTCAAGTTCTCAATTATGTGAATACCACCTGGGGTCTCAATAGGGGTACCCTCTCAAAGAAGAAGCATGCCAGAATGGTCTCATAGCTGAATGTTTTTAGTTCCCCTTGCCGACACTTAGCCAGCTGATCCTTGAACACGGGTAATAGTTCCTCAGCCCAGTTGAATACTGTGGGCACCATGGCCTCTAGGGAATATACATTAGAGGAAATTTCAACTCAAAATGGGCCTCCTAAAAAGCATTAATAAAATAATAGTTAAAATAATAAAATAATATTTTTTAATTTTGGAGGAAGTAAAGAAAAAACTACTTTTTTGTTTGTATTTTCGACATATCTCCCTATGGTTTTACTCAAATTTTGATCGTGAGAGCTCATTGGATGTGGAATTAAATTCTGCATCCAACGAGTACCCACTCGACATACTTTTGACAGACCCCGCTACCCCAAAAACAAGAAATACCTGAAAAAACGTGATGATGATGTCACGTTTTTTTAGGTATACATCATCATCACGTTTTTTCAGGAATTTATTATTTTTGGGGTAGCGCATTCTGTCAAAAGTATGCCGATTGGGTACTCGTTGGATGTAGAATTTAATTCCGCATCCAACGAGCTCTCCCGATCGAAATTTGAGTAAAAACATGGGGAGATATGTCAAAAATACAAACAAAAAAAGTAGTTTTTTTTATGATACCTATCCCCAGATTTATATTAAAAAAGTGTTTAATACCTATATAGGATTTCAAATTTAAATCAATTTCATTGGCTAACACATGATGACATGGAATTTGAGTTAAAGTTAAAAGGCCCATTTTGAGTTGAAATTTCCTCTAATGGCATGTAATCCTAGGAATATTGGTGAGCCCCTTGGATCCCAGCTACCCTCTGCGTGGTAAAGATCACAGTATGAAGTGGAAAATCCCTCACTTCTTTGATCAAAATTTTCTTCCTTGACATCTTGGTTCTTAGATTGCAATGATGAACTATCAGCATTTGTGTTTTAATATCTCCCCCTCGGAAGCAGGTCCGTGAAATAGGCACTCCACACCTAGACAACCTGATGAGAAAGTATATGTCTTCCACCTCTATGGTGAGGATGTGAGGCCCCATCTCAATATGTTGCTGCTATGGATTCCACATCCGTAGTATGTGCTCTAATAACTATACATGTGACACCATACTTGGAGGGTGGAAAAATTTCAAGAGGCCATAGCCTCATAGAGAAGCAATCCAAGCTACATTTTCTGCAACGCGGGCATCATCATCTTCATGTTGCCTCTCCTTCCAAATCACCATTTTCGGCAGAGTGTCCTATCAAAAACAATCCATGAGGCATTTAGACACATATCCAATCTTTGAAATTGCATAAAATCCTCTACTTTTTCTAGGGAATTCATATTTTGGGCACTACAGCTAGCACCGCTCCTATCCCCTTATGCTAGAGCGGTGCCACCACCTGTGCAATCCTGGAAAAGGTGGTTCTTTTTGGGCACCGCTCCTCTTGTGAAGGCTAGAATCGTTACTCGGGATGCATTTTTTAGGCTTGGATTAAAAACCCCAAAACTCAATAAAAAGACATGAAATTGAAAAATGGAAACCATAGACATGAAGAGAAGGTTTCTAACTCTCACCTGGAACTAACGTCTTGGAAAACAAATGAGAAATAACTCCAGATTCTTCAACTGACAATATGCACACAACTCTCCCAAATGATCTCCAAGAATTGGTAAATGGTAAATGAGTTAGTTTTTACTATTTATTTTATTTTTTATAAAAGTTTTTTAGGGTTTTTATATTGTTTTAATGTTTTTAAATAATTTTCATTAAAAATACCCTTTCTATAGTTTATAAAAGTCATTTTAAAATATTCTTGGGAAACTAATGGAATTTTTAAAGTTTTTGCAGGGACAGAAGTAAAACAATATTATCTATAGGTAAGTTTGTTTTGAACTTTTCATACTTCTGTAAAATGGAAAAAGTCATCGAGTGTTCATTTATATACTTTGATCATGCTCTTTAAACCTAGAATCAAAGCTCTGAGTCATTTTTGCTTCTTTTCAGGCTCATTAAACCTATTCATCGCAAAAATAAACCCTAATGGAGTCTTCTTTAAACTCTTTTCAGACTCCTTAAATGTAAAAAGATTGTCGAGCGAACTTGTCTTTTCCACGCTTGTAAAATTACTTGAAGAGTCATATTTTCAACGGTAGTTTATCTCTTTTTTCGGTTCCGATTGACTAGTTATGAAAAAGGAGCGCTCCAGCCAATCATGACTGGAAGAGTTCTCATTGGAATCATTTTATACTTTTTCAGGCCTCGGGGACTAAATTTATGAAAAAATCCATTTTGGAGTCTTGTTAGTCATTTCATACTCTCTAAACATGAAATGACAAATGAGTTTTCTTTCATCTGGCTCATAAAATCAAACAATGAAAGACCCTCTTTTGGGAATGAACCCCTCCTTTCTCAGTTTCATGAAATGTATGGGAATGGACTTGTCTTCAGATAAGCTACAATCAGTTTTTTTTACCCTCTTTGAACTAGTAAAAACTAAAAGAGGCACTCATCAATCATGATGGAGAAATTAAGGGAAGGGAACTAATTCATTTTGAAAATAAAATGGTAGTTTGTAGTCACCTCTGAACATGGCACTTGTCTACATCTCATTTAGTCAATTGGGTATTCAGCTTGCTTCTAAGTTGATCCACTTTCATGATTCATGTCACTCCTTTGAGTCTTTCAAAGAATGCATTGTACGCTACTGCACTATGTCCTGGTATCCACCTAGTTTAGTCAATGCTGCCAAGTCTTTTGTCATACCGTCCAATGTTCAAAGGGAGGTTGAAAGTTTACCTTTGTAATCAAAACAACCTTTGTGTCAGTACCTTTTGATTTATTCCTATGGTTACATCATCTACAACATTCCAAAATTTTGTTCTGAGTTTCATGTTGCCGATGTGAGATTCATCATGGCCCTCCTTCGACAAGACTATTCCTGTCGACATCAGCTCATCATCCAGGAATTAGTCTTAGAAACAAGTTTAGTACCTTGAGATCTATATGTCTTAATGACAGATTCTCTCGCTCTCGACATAGGTTCACATCATTGATATTTTATTGATAGATCCGACTGAGTGTTCGACATCAGATCATTTATTCACACATAGGAGATTAACGTACTTTGTGGAAGAAGAAACGAAGAACCTGGGTATCTATAAAAAGCGCTCATTACTTTCCCGAGGTTTCGATGGAGTATATTGTACGAGTCCTGGCATGGATCCACATTTGTATGGTCGTGGTTGTGCTCAATTTTTTTTCCATTTGACATAGATCTACAGTGTATGTCTAGTAGCTATGTCCCAAGTTTGAGTCCTCTATCGCATGGATCTACATCGTATTCTAGGAGCCATGTTTGTTAATCTCTCTCATGGATATTCCTTGTATTGGTATGTATCCATGATGAGGAGACATTTGGTCATGATTCAAAAGTATTGATGTATTGTAGATTCTTGGTTGATGATGATTTACAATCAAGAAATTTCTTGCCTCGAATTCATAACTTTCTATTTCAAAGCTCTCTCATATCGTATCCATCTAGCCTCATGCTTTGGGGGAGATTTTGCCACACATAAATATCATCATAATCATGTGATGAGGTCCCAAACATCAGTGATTTCCCCAAACCCCAAGTTGTGAAGTGCAATACTGGCCCTTACTTCAGTCTTGCATATAAAAGTCCAGCACCGCTTCTTCCCTTAAGGCAAGAAGTGTTACCTTCTTTAGTAATGCTCAGTGTCTCTTGATAGTAGGTGGTGCCACCTCTTATTCCTCTTGTTCAATGTGCGGTTCTACCCTGTCACTGCTTTGTCATAATGGAGGAGAAGCGGTGCCCGAGGTAAAAAGTGAAAAAGAGAATATTCCACGAAGCTTCTCGAAGGAAGACTTTGTGGCACCCTCATCCCTACTCCTGAGGACCACTTGGACTCGAGATCCACCTTTTTGGAATATCCCTTCCACCTCACCCACCATTTACTCAACCATGCCTATCCTTCGAAGGCCTATAAAATAAGGCTCATACCCCATGGTTGAGAGAGAGAAAAGTTATGATGTTGCATTGAGATTCCGGCCAAATCAGTAGGGTGAGCATAGAAGGAGCATGTTGGAGATTTTGGGGACAAGGCATTGGCATGTGAAGGAGCATCACAACACTAAGGAGAAGGTTGTAATATTTCTGCTTCATCTTTAATGCAAAGTTGGTTCTTTTCCTATAAAGTATGTTATGTTGTAATGATTTATTTTACTGTTGGATTCCTTAGTCACTCACATAGAATTGTGGATTATATTTTGGTGCTTTTGATCTTGTTTGCTTGTTCCATGTGATTGTGCAAGTACATTCACAAAGAACCATCACCATAAGAAACAACTACACCACTCTATCAAAGGACCATTAGAGAAAATTTCAACTCAAAATGGGCCTCCTAAAAAAAAATAATAAAATAATAGTTAAAATAACAAAATAATATTTATTAATTTTGGAGGAAGAAAAGAAAAAAACTACTTTTTTGTTTGTATTTTCAACAAATCTCCCCGTGTTTTTACTCAAATTTCGATTGGGAGAGCTCATTGGATGTGGAATTAAATTCCACATCCAACGAGTACCCACTCGGCATACTTTTGATGGACCCCGCTACCCCAGAAATAAGAAATACATGAAAAAACAAAGGAATAAGAATGGATCCAACCATGTGTTTTTTCTGCAAAGTTGCATATGAAACGACGAAGAAAGTTTTCCTTCCCTTGCAAACTTTGAAAGGATAGAAAGTTTTCCTTTCCTTTGGGGTGGGTATGGACAGAATATCAACGATTTTCAAAATATTAATCCAGATGCCATCTTTGAAACCACAAAGCTAAGAAGACATCTAGTCTCAACACAAAAGACATATTTGTGTGCATTAAGATGAATATTATAATGACGACACCTAAGGAAAATGTCTCTAAGGTGCCCTGGATGGTCCTCCGATTGTTGTGAATGAGCAGGGAGATCGTCCAGATACGACTCCACGATGTGCTAGATATCGTGAAAAGCATAGGACATGGCTCACTGGAATGTAGCTCCGGTGTTTTTCATACCAAAAGGTAACTTTCGATATGAGAAGATTCCCAATGGGAAAATTAATGTCATTTTGTGATGATCGACAAGTAGAATCTTTATGTAATTGTAGCCAAAAAAGCCATCCATGAAAAAAAAGACAACATAGGGTTTATTTATCCAACATCCTTTTGGTGGAATTTTGAAAACAATATATATATATATATATATATATATATATATATCACACCATATGGTTTACCAAAAATATATCCTTCTACTCAAATTTATTCAAATGCAAAATCACCTACCTTTTTCAAACCTGATTAGAATATTGTTTTATGGCCTACTTGTAATTGAGGTAAAATTTTAATTTCGAATCTTGTGGGTCTAAAAATTCAGTCTGTGGTACCCTAATGTGTCATATTTCCAATTATTTAGGTATGACCTAATATTGATGTTCCAAAAAAAAAATTATTGCAAATATCCCAAAGCTTCTAATTTGTTTCCTATCTAGACAAGTGAACTTGTACGTTATGTTACATGTCTAATATTTTGTTTATGTAGCTGAAACTTATACCACAGATACCTTGGTCTGTATTCTTTTGGATGAAAGTGGTATCACTCAATTTGGATCTCATATTCCTCAAATATGACCTTTTTCCCTAGAACACATGTTTTATACTAGGTTTTGGACTAGTCAAAAACTCTAGATTCCTCCATAATTATCTCCGAAACTGTAATGGATCAGGATCTGAATTTTGGAATGGGGATATTTAGGGTTGTTCTAGAACTATTTTTTAACTTTGATATTTTAATCCTTGTATAAAACATTTTTTAGCTAAAAGTCCAATATGAATTTTGTAGACCAGTCCCGAGGAAAGAGCTCTCATACCAAATGTTATGCAACCAAGTTCTGGAAATAGCATAAAAGGATAAAAAATATAAAAGAAGAGAGTAATTCATGCCTTAATAAATAATAAAAAAGATAAATAGAAATCCTCTTCAAGGGAGAAACCTCCTTACACAAGGTATTGAGTACACCGGACAAGAAAAGATACAATGATGACTAAAATGATAATATATCCTTCCTATATATAGGAAACAAAGGTGTACAATAACAACTAATAGACCCAAGACGACATAAAAAATATGTAATGCACCACAATATAGGGGGTAATGTGCCCGATTATAGGGGGTAATGCGCCACACTATATGAGGTAATGTGACATCATTAAGGGCTTAACAGGTAGATAATTTATAAACTTGACCATTGGATTCATTTTTTTTTAAATCGATTGTCAAAAAAATATTGGTTTGCTGAAATAACCACTCAGTGGGAATTTGCACCTAAAACTGGCCTAAATGGCCTTAGAAAATGCTCATCATTTTTCACCGGTCAAGGATAAAAAAATTTGAGTACATCAGTTTGTAAGTGGATGATTTATTCAGTAGACAATTGGCTCATTTTTTAAAAAATGTCTCTAGTCAAGGGGATATTTTCCTTCCAAAACACCCCTTCAACCTATTTTTAACCCTAACAAAAAAATGCTAACCATTGGCAAAATTGATTTATGTATTGAAAAAAAGGATTAAGTAGCCTTGGTAAAATTCCCATCATTTCTCACCTACGCGGGATAAAAAAAAATGAATGTATCATCTTGCAGGTGGATGATTTATGTAATTTACCATTTTATCAATTTTCAAACAAAGTCTATGGTCAAGAAAATATTGGCCTACCAAAACAGCCACTCAGCTTGTTTTCCACCTAAAAAAATCCTAAATGGCCTTAAGAAAATGCCCTCCATTTCTCACCTATGAGGGATAAAAACATTCCGAGAGCATTATTTTGTAGGTGGGTGATCCTTTCACTTGACCATTGACTCATTTTTTAAAACAAGTCTCTCTTCAAGGAAAACTTTGCCTTCCAAAATAGCCATTCATCATGTTTTGCACCCTGACAAGAAAATGCTTGCCATTGGCAAAAATGGTAAGTATTGAAAAAAGAGCTTAAGTATCCTTGGGAAAATGCCCACCTTTTATAACCTGTGAGGGATAAAAAATTTATTAAAGCATCAACTTGCAGGTGGATGATTTATAAACTTGACCATTGGATCAGTTTTTAAAAAAACGTCTATTGTTAAGAAAATATTGGCCTGCCAAAACAACCACTAAAAGGGAATTTGCACCTAAAACTGTTAGAATAATCTGTCAGGATTATTGTAAATAAATAATAAATAGGAATATGAATAGATAGGAAGCCAAACAGGTTGAGCGGAAGGTGAAACCCAACCTCCATGAGATTTGTATAAGTATAGGCTTTTGCATTGGAATAATTAATCAATCGGGAGTTATTACCAACAAGTGGTATCAGAGTAGGGCTGTCTGCCATAACTCCTGCTGCATTTCTGTCCATTGTCATTCTTCTTGCCAGTCCATTGCCAGACTGCTCCATCAGTCTGCCAATCGAGTTGCATGCATTGCCTGTGTTACAATTCCTTCTGATTGAGTATGTGTGCTGCAAACCCTAATTTTCTATGTTGGAGTCTTCCCTCCAGGAGTGTGTTTCTCCTCTCTGGGATTACTAGTCTTAAACCCTAATTTTTGTGGGCTCCCTTTTGGTGGGCTGCGACCTGCTTCACTGGGCTGCGATCTGTGAGTTTATTCTCTGCCAATCTGAATTAGCATAAACCCTAATTTTGACCTGCTCCTGTGGAGTATCATGAAGTTGGAGAGTGCTGCGATTTTTTACTTCCATCTTGGCATAGAAGACATGTGTTTTTTGCTCTCTCGGGCTCTCACATTATCATGGAACTGCACCAGCGCAGAGCACGACGAAGGCAGCAAGTCGCATAGATAAGTCAGAGCCCGCGTTGCAAGAAGCATTATATCTACATTACTCTCGTGGTTGAGAAGACTCACAAGCACTGGCGCAAAAGAATCCACTGAAAAGATGCTGAGCGATTCCAGTTCCACGATATTATATATTGTTTGTTATTCTGCAACGAGTTTGGAAACAAAACTTGCAAGCAAAGGAAGGCTGCGATTTGAGATTGGGAGTCCCAAAGTTGATTGTGTGGACTGCGTTGAAGGCCTGTTGAAGGCTGCGATTTCGCTGCATAACTTTGAAGACCGCGTGGAGGAGAATGCTGAACCGTGACTGATATTTGATGATAATATACTGCATTTTGCATACTACGTGGAGATGTGAAGGCTGAGCGTGGAGATAATATACTGCGTTTTGCATACTGCGTGGAGAACCTATAGAATGCGACCTATTACACTATATTGTGACTCATATATTTTTTTGAGATAGCTGCTTTTGAGCTAGCTATATAATACTGTGTTGAGTTTATATCTCCGTGACTGATTTTCTTTCACTAATATATGTTGAGCATGGACTGCATTTTGTATTGGAGATGATGTTTTTTTTGGGGAATGCACAAACCCTAGACTGATTTTTTATGAAGACTGCGCACTATTGTATCACTATGGGAGACTGCCTATTGATGAATGAGGTAGGATTGGTGTGACTGCGTTGAGCGTGGAGACTGTTTACTGGTGGCTGCGTTGAAGAGAGTCTGGCGACTATTTTGAAGGCTACATTCTACTTGAAGGCTGCCTTGGAAGAATAATTAAATCTTCTGGTTTTATTCTATTGATTGATATAAAAATTGAAGACAAACTGATATATGCTGACTGATATATATGTGTTATACTGCTTGGAAACTTTTATATGTTGCTGGTTTTTTAAGCTTTGTAAACCTAGACTGCTGAAAACCTATTGAAGACCGAGTTGTATGCTGCTGAAGGAGCGTTGTAAGCAAGTGAGACCAGCTTTATAATTTGAGGTATATATTGAATTTACATGCTGTATTGAAGAGCTACATAAGATTTTTATGTATTGCCTGTGACTATTGGAAGTGCACAAAAACCCTAATTTGTGCCCTAATTCCTCTGATGATTGATATCACTGATTTGTGGAGCTGAGTATATTGAAATGATATATGCTGCGTGAGGTTTGGATTTATATTCCAATAATATATGCTACAGTTTTGGAGCTGAGTATATATTGAAAGTTGTTATCCTTTTTGTTGGTTTCACCATTTGCATTGCTGCCTTTTGGAAGACCCTGTACTGAATTTCTTCTCCTTGAAATTGCTGCGAATTGAAGCAGCGATACTATTATTGTATCTCTTTAAAACCTGAAGTTGCATTGTACACCTTGGCAGAGACTGTAGACCTGCAAGGTTATTGTTTTTCTCTTTGTCATATCAAGTTTATTATTGTAAATTACACTAACAGTTGTAAAGATGCACTCTTTGGCATCTAGTATTGGTGCTGCCCTTGCCGGCAAAGACCAATCCAAAGACCCTTTCAAGGGAGATCGCGGCAAAGAGAGAGGCAGAAGAAGAATAAATTTCAGAGGCAGAGGGGGCAGAAGCAAAAGATCAGATTTGCAATGCAAACGTTGTGGAAAGACTGGGCACACATCA
>LPNX010577625.1:73974-113037 GCA_001517045.1 Pseudotsuga menziesii
TTAAAACTTATTGGGTACTCAGACTCAGAATTTGATGGCGATAAGGAGACAGGAGTATCAACTTCTGGATACACTATGAGTCTTGGATCAGCAGCTGTTTCATGGAGATCTTGCAAACAGTCATTTCCAACAGATTCAACAACAGAAGCAGAATATGTGGCTGCAACTGAAGCAATGAAAGAAATAGTATGGCTCAAGAAGATACTTGAAGATTTGCAAGAAAAACAAGAGAACTCCACTCCATTGTTGGTTGACAATACTTCTGCAATAAATCTGGCAAAGAATCCTAGATTCCATGATCGAAACAAACACATCAACACAAAGTATCATTTGATTCGACATCATGTAGAGGCCAAGACAGTCCATCTTCGACATTGTTCCACAAATGATCAAGTTGCAGACATCTTCACCAAAGCGCTTGGACGAGAAAAGTTTGAAAGATTCAGAAACATGCTCGGACTTACGAACACCCCTTCGGATTAAGAGGGGGATTGTTAGAATAATCCATCAGTATTATTGTAAATAAATAATAAATAGGAATATGAATAGATAGGAAGCCAAACAGGCTGAGCGGAAGGTGAAACCCAACCGCCATGAGATTTGTATAAGTATAGGATTTTGCATTGGAATAATTAATCAATCGGGAGTTATTACCAACAAAAACTAACCTAAAATGCCTCAGGAAAATGCCTTCCATTTCTTACCTGTCAAGGATAAAAGAATTCTGAGTGCATCAGTTTGTAGGTGGATAATTTATTCACTTCACCATTGAATCATTTTTTAATAAACATCTCTGGTCAAGAAGATATTTTCCTTCCAAAGTAGTCATTTAGTCTGCTTTTCACCCTGTCAAAAAAATGCTCTGCATTAAAAAAATGAAGTATTAAAAAAAGGGCTTAAGCAGCCTTTGGAAAATGCCCACCATTTCTCACCTGTGAGGGATACAAAAATTATAAAAATATCGTCTTGTAGGTGAATGATTTATGCACTTGACCATTTTCTCAGTTTTCAAACAAATTCTATGGTCGAGAAAATATTGGTCTACCAAAATAGCCACTCAACCTATTTTGCACCTAAAACTATCCTAAATGGCCTTAGGCAAATGCCCCACATTTCTCACCTATGAGGGATACAAAATTCTAATAGCATCATTTTATAGGTGGATGATTTATTCACTTTTCCATTGACTCATTTTTAAAACAAGTCTCTGTAAATGAGATATTTACTTTCCAAAACAGACATTCAGATTTTTTTGCACCCTCATAGAAAAATGCTGGTCACTGGAAACATTGGTTAAGTATTGAAAAAGGGCTTAAGTATCCTTGGGAAAATGCCCACCATTCTCACATGCGAGGGATAAAATTCTTATGAAAGCATCAACTTGTAGTTGGATGATTTATGCACTTGACCATTGGTTCATTTTTTAAAACAATTCTATGGTCAAGAAAATATTGGCCTGCCAAAATAGCCACTTAGCCTGTTTCGTAGCTAAAACTGACAAAAATGGCCTTAGGCAAATTTCCTCCATTTCTCTCTTGTGAGGGATAAAAACAAATTGAGAGCATCAATTTGTAGGTGAATGATTTATTCACTTTTCCATCAACTATTTTTTAAAACAAGTCTTTGGTCAAGGAAATATTTTCCTTACAAAACAACCATTCAACTAGTTTTGCACCATGACAAAAAAATGTTCGCCATTGGTAAAATTGGTTAAGTACTGAAAAAAGGGTTTAAGTAGCCTTGGGAAAATGCTCACCATTTATCACCTATGAGGGATACACAATTTATGAAATCATCAGTGTGTAGGTGAATTATTTATGCACTTTACCATTGGATCCTTTTTGAAAAAAATATCTATGATCAAGAAAATATTGGCCTGCCACAATAGCCACTCACACTATTTTGCACATAAAAATGGCCTAAATGGACTGAGAAAAATGCCCACCAATTCTAGCCTCTGAGGGATAAAAAATTATAAGAGCATCAAATTTTAGGTGGATGATTTATTAACTTATCCATTGACTTGTATTTGAAAACAAGTCTCTTATCAAGGAGATATTTTCCTTCCAAATCACCCATTTAGGTTGTTTTGCACCTTGACAGAAAAATGCTCGCCATTGGAAAAATTGGTTCAGTATTGGAAAAAGGGCTTAAGTAGCCTTGGGAAAATTCCCACCATTTCTCACTTGTAAGGGATACAAATTGTATTAAATCATCAGCTTGTAGGTGGATTATTTATGCACTTGACCATTTGCTCATTTTTTTTTTAAAGTATATGGTGAAGAAAATATTGGCCTGCCAAAATAGCCACTTAATCTGTTTTGCACCTAAAACTGGCCTAAACGGCCTTAGCAAAATGCTCACCATTTCTCAGCTGTGAGAGATAGAACAAACTTAAGAGCATCGGTTTGTTGGTGGATGGTTTATTCACTTAACCATTGACTAATTTATTAAAAACGGTCTCTAGTCAAGGAGATAGTTTCCTTCCAAAATAGTCATTCAGCCTGTTTTGCACCCTAACATAAAAAGGGTTACGATTGGAAAAATGAATTAAGTACTGATAAAAGGGTTTAAGTAGACTTGGTAAAATTCCCACCATTTTTCACTTGTTAGGGACAAAAAAATTCTGAAAGCGTAAGCTTGCAGGTGGATGATTTAAAACATCATTTCCAGAAATTTAGAAACTCAACCAATCATTTTATATAATCACTATTAAATTCAGAATTGAGATATAAAATAAATTTTCATGGAAATTATTTGTTATCATTCCTCAACTTTTTCTTGCAAGGAAATAAAAACAATGAATATAGTTTTCAACTATATATTCAACCAAGGAAATTAGCAGGCTCATGAAATCGGGTTTATGGTTCTAAATCTACTTGTACTCCTTCTATAAAATGTTCCATCTACAATGAAATCAAATATTGTCAAATTAGCAGTTGATAGGGTTTCCCAATTTTTCATGTCCAGCACAAAAATGCACACTGATCCAATCCAAGTACACCCCATGTATGAAGTTGGATTTATTACACATATTTGAGCATACTTATTCATCAATCACCCCTGCCAATTGGACATATACAAATATATTAGCATACTTATACATGATTTGGAAGCAAATCCAATTTTTCATGATTAGCACAAAAATTCACACTTCCTCAACCAATCGACCAATGATTTTTCTTTACTATCATCACTATCATCTCAGAATATCCTATGAATGGGATACACATAAAAGCAACAATTAAAACAAATCTATAAACTTCAATAAGTGCATTCTCTTGTTGCTCATATTTCTTGTTTTTTATTGCTCAATAGTAACAGGAAAGTGTGTTTTCATTTCCTATTAAGATTGTAATGCCTTGATAGAATGGTTTTTTTCTATCCTGCACGATGTACCTTCAACACAAATTTTTTTCTTAGATGAATTTTTAGGAATTGTCTTTGGTTTGAGTCGTCTTGATGGCCAAATGTAAGGACAAATACATTGACATGTTTTCGTTATTTCATGACCATACCAAATATAACCTAAAAAACATTTTTCTAAAAACATTATCAATTTAGTTTCTTCCACAATTATTCTTTAAGTTGCTCGCTAGATTGATGATCAAGAATCAATGCTCAACTACTTTGATTAATTTTCAAAAAATATAATTAGTTTAATTTCTTCCATGATTTTTTTTCACCTCCCCCTAGATGGGTGATCAAATGTACTCTCAACCACTTCCAGTTTTGAATTTTTTTCTCATTTTATTACCCATCAGATCATGATTAGGAATGGATGCTCCACCACTTCTATCACATAATTGCACCACCCTTTTCTTAAATACGTAGGAATTAAAAATTAATTTACTTCTAGGTTTCACTCCTAGAATATGTTTATTATTTAATGTGATTTAAAAATTCAAGACAATTAACCTACTCTTAAACTAGACATCTCTTTGACATATCGCTACCTAACTCATGTTGAAGCTACGTTAACTCTATTTTTTTGTCAGAAATTGTATCGATTTGCCTAGAAATTTTCTCCATTAAAATTTTTCTAGCCAAATACTTTTCCGATTTCCATTATTAAGATGATTCATCCACCGACTTCACATTAAAAAATAATATTCCCAATACCATGTGATGAATTCTATCCAATCAAAAAAATAATATTTTTCACAAAGAAGCATTTTAAAAGCATCTTTTTAAATTATTCTTAATGAAATATGATACATGTTCGACTTGGGTAGAATTTTATCTTTCATGCTTAAGAGAACAAAAGTTGTATGGTAAGTTGCAAAGTGTTCTTTATTTTAGGAGTCAAGGAAATTTAAGACTCGTGAATAGATTTATGCCATGCATAAATTATAGTCGGCAGTTGTAGTTTTAGCACTAAATCTTTCAAATTATTATTTTGTAGGGTGAAACTTCATGCTCAAGTCCAATCCTAAAATAATGAAATATCTCTTAGTTCAAAGAGATAACAATTCCAAGCAAAGGTGGTGGAATGAATTTATAAGTGTGATTTTTCAATATATTACATCAAGGAAAAAGATAATGTAGTGGTTGATTCCCTTAAAGAAACATAAAGGATCTTATCCTTAGTACCCTTTAAATTTGATTCAAGGAAGAGAGTATTAGGACAAAATCTTAGATATAGTTGTTACCTAAAGGTTACATTAATACTTCAGAGTGGGAGGTAGTCAGAATCTAGGTTGGAGGGATACAACCTTGAGGTTGATGCAATGTTGTGATTTTAAGAGAGGATGTATCTCCCAGAGGAAGGGTATACTAGAAAAAATATCCTCAAGAAATCCCACAAAACACTTTTTATGTGCATCCTAGTTTGAAGAAAACATATGCAGAGATGACGAATATCTTATTCTAGGTAGGAATGAAGCATGATATCTTAGAATTTGTTGCTAAGCACCTTGAACATTAGCAAGTAAAGTCAATTTTATGATTTACTTCACAAATTTTGATTGGGATAGTGACCCTACTAATCAGAAATATACTACATGTTAAATTTTAAATGTTGCTTTCATACCTCAATAAGACCTTTCTCTTTATTTAGTGGAAGTAAAGTATCAATCATCCATTAATGAAAGTCAAGAATCCTTGTGACTATGACATATCCTTTTAGAGTTCTATTTTAGCAGTAACATTTGACCACAGTTTGGTGTGATAATCAAATTTCCATCATTCTCATCAAAGACCTAATTCAACATCAATGAAATAAGCACATTGAGCTAAAAATGCACTTCATCAGAAAAATTATTTAGGATCATGTTCTCAAAATTCTCTTTTCCCTACAAATGATAAAGTTGTAGATATTTTCAAAAAATATTTTACAAAAGAAAATATTTCCAAAATTGGATATATGTTAGGAGTTTATCCCCTCGATGGGTTGTTGGGGATGAAGGATAGAGCTCATAGGCCACCACAACAGGATCACATTGAGAGATAGGTGGATGAGGAAAGGATGGTTGAAAGCACTGAGCAAGGATAGTTGGTGATCGAAGCATGTGATTTATCTTAGGGATGAGTTCAAATGCCTACTTATAGTACAAATCATTACCCATGTGAGACAACATTATAGTTGGAAGTGCAATGAACTGAATTGTCCATGATGTTTGAAGGTAGGAATTATGGAGGCTCATGGGTGATCCACAAACTAATTTAAGGAAGTAGGGACAAGGTATTTTCCATTAGGTTGACTTTATCCATCACTATTTGGGGCTCATAATGTATTACAAGTATTTCAACCCTCCCTTTATTGCTATGCCTTTGAAAATTTAGCTATATAGCATAAGTTCTAGGAAACATTGATTATCTCTACTTGAGGTTTGGTCCTAGGGTCTTTTCCTTTATTTTTGTTTCTTTCCATGAGCTCCAAAAAAATATGGAAATTTGTGCCAGAGAAAAGCAAGGAAGCAATGGTAAAGGGTGTAATGTACATGACAACCTCATTAAACTAGAGATACCATGGGGTACTCGGATTCTATGTCTGAATTACTTATTCATATCCAATTTGATTGTTCTTTAATTTAACAGTGAAATATAAACTAATATGGTTACCCAATTGATCGCATGCATTCATTAAATTCTTACAAGTGAGGTATATATAAGCATAAACACACCCAAACCATGCCAATGAATTACATGCATTTCAACATTCATTTAGACATTTGTAAAATAGTAAAACAATAAAACAATAATTTAAACAAAGACTATAACAGAAATATAACCATGGAAATTATACACAGGTAGGTACTTATATTTTAATTAAAATGATCTCCAACTAGAATCATGTGAAGGATGTTCATCCTAGCCATAGGCACTATCAATCCAAAACTTACTTTGCAGGCCACCCCCAAGCTAGGTCTATCAATCCAAAAGGGATAAGTGTTTTCCTACAGCTTCTATGTAGATAAACATCTCATGCAACCCACTAACATGTTGAAACCTCGTCCACAATTGTACCAATCCTTAATTATCCATCCCCATCGGCTACACAATGCCAGGAACAATCTCCTTTCTCTGAACTAACAGTCCCTTGGGTATCTTCTAGTTTCCTTCTAGTGCTCCACCATAGGTTGTACAAGAAGTCTCCGAATTGGGACTCTAGGGTATGAATTGCAGGCCAAGTATTCTCTCACACACTAGTCTCCCTGACCAAATGGCATGAAGAAATTGTATCCAACAATGGCCTCCCTCTCTCTATGTTGCTAGGAAAAATGCACCTCTTGCAGACAAGAGATGTTCCTCTAGTCTGAATGGTTCAGATCTAGAACAAATGAGTTAGAACAGAGATGGAATACTTCCCCTAGAAGTTGTAGAGATCTGGAATGAGTCCTTTGATAGAGTAATACAGTTTTCTCCTATGGTGATGGATCTCCATGGATGTATCTACACAATCAAATCAAACAAGAAAATGAGATCAAAGGAACCAAAATATAATATACAATTCTATGTCAGTGACTAAGGAATCCAACAGTAAAATGCATGATTACAACATAACATATTTTAAGGGAAAGGAACCAACTTCACATTAAAATGAAGAACAATTATTACAACCTTCGCCTTAGTGTTGAGATTCTCCTTCACATGTCAATGCCTTGTCCTCAAAAGCTCCAACTTTATCCTTCTATGCTCACCCTAGATTTAGCCAGAACCTCAGTGCAATAGCATAACTTTTCTCTCTCTCAACCATGGGGTATCAACCTGGTTTTATAGGCCTTAGGAGGATAGGGATGGTTGAGTAAATGGTGGGTGAGGTGGAAGGGAGATCCCAAAAGGATGGATCTCGAGTCCAAGTGGTCCTCAGGAGTAGGGATGAGGGTGCCACGAAGTCTTCCTTCGAGAATCTTCATGGAATATTCTCTTTTTCAATTTTTACCTCAAGCACCGCTTCTCCTCCACTATGACAGAGCGTTACCAGGTAGGAACTGTACTTTGAACAAGAGGAATAAGTGGTGGTGCCGCTTACTGTCAAGAGGCAGTAAGCATTACTGAAGAAGGTAACGCATATTCCCTTAAGGGAAAAAGTGGTGCTGAAATTTTATATGTAAAAATGAATTCAGGGCCAGTATTTCACTTCACAACTTGCGATTTTAGGGAAATAACTGATGTTTGGGACCTCATAACATGATGATGACAAGATTTATGTGTAACAAAATTCCCCCCAAAGCATGAGGATAGAGGGATACGATAGGCGGGAGATTGGAAAGAGAAATTTATCACTTTGAGGCAAGAAATCGCTTGATCAGAGATCATCATCAACCAGGCATCTGCAATACATCAATACTTTTTGACTCATAACCAAATGTCTCCTCATCATGGTTGTAGACCAATGCAAGGAAAATCCATGAGAGAGATGAATAAACATGGCTACTAGAATACAACGGAGATCCATGTGATAGAGGTCTCAAGCTTGGACATAGCTACCAGACATGCACTGTATATCTATGCCTAATGGGCACAAATTTGAGGACATCCATGACCATACAAATGTGGATCCATGCTAGGACTCATACAAAATACTCCATTGCAACCTGAGGAAAGCAATGAGTGCTTAACAAATACCCTGGGTCTTCATCTCATCTTCCACAAAGTACGATTCTATCCATGCGATTACAATGTTATGACGTCGAACATGGTAGAAACCACTTGATTA
Organism: Pseudotsuga menziesii; assembly: GCA_001517045.1. Classification (NCBI taxonomy): domain Eukaryota; kingdom Viridiplantae; phylum Streptophyta; class Pinopsida; order Pinales; family Pinaceae; genus Pseudotsuga; species Pseudotsuga menziesii. Next base: position 82,136 of record LPNX010577625.1, read on the forward strand.
GCGGTCAATGACGAGAACCGTTAAAAAGTGCAAGGGAGATCACCATTAATGTCAATGATTCCAAAGGTACCTTAGTACAATATCTTGAGTGTGAATAGATGCTCTGATGTCAAGCACTCAGTCGAACCTATCGATCAAAGGCCAATGATGTGAACCTATGTTGAGAGCGAGATAATATATCATTAAGGCATACAGATTTCAAGGTACTAAACTTATTTCTAATACTAATTCCTGGATGATGAGCTGATGTTGACCAGAATAGTCAACATGATGAATCCCACATTGACAACACGAAACTCAGAACAAAGTTATGGAATGTTGTAGATGATGTAACCATTGGACTGACACAAAAGGTACTGACACAAAGGTTGTTTTGATTACAGAGGTAAACTTTCAACTTCCCTTTGAACATCAGGCGGCATGACTAAATACTTGGCGGCATTGACTAAGCCAGGAGGATACCAGGACATAATGCAGTGGTAGACAATGCATTCTTTGAAAGAATCAAAGGAGTGACATGAGTCATGAAAGTGGATCGAGTTGGAAGTCAGATGAATACTTAATTGACTGAATGAGATGCAGACAAGTTCCATGTTCAAAGGTGACTACTAACTGCCATTTTATTTTGCAAAATGAATTAGTTCCCTTCCCTTAATTTCTCCATCATGATTGATGAGTGCCTCTTTTCGTTTGTACAAGTTCAAAGAGGGTAACAAACAGTCGTTTTATCTTATTCGAAGATAAGTCTATTCTCATATATTTCACAAACCTGAGAAAGGAGGGGTTCGTTCCCAAAAGAGGGTCTCTCAGTGTTTGGCTTAATGAGTCCATTGAAAGTTAACTTGGCTTCATTCACGTTTAGAGAGTCTGAATGAAAATGGAAGAAGACTCCAAAGGGTCCTTTTTTGTATGATTTAGTCTCTAGGATCTTAAAAAGTATAAAATAATACCCGAGAGAACTCTTCTAGTCATGATTGGCTGGAGTGCTCCTTTTTCGTAACTAGTCAATCCGAACCAAAAAAGTGGTAAACTAACATTGGAAAGACAACTCTTTCAAGTACTTTTACGAGCGTGAAGAAGACAAGTTTGCTTGACAATCTTTTCACATTTAGGGAGTCCAAAAAGAGTTTAAAGAAGACTCCATTAGGGTTTTTATTTGTGATGAATGGGTTTAACGATCCTAAAAAGAAGCAAAAATGACTTGAAGCTTTGATACTAGGTTTAAAGAGCATGATCAAAGTATCAAAATGAGCACTCAATGACTTTTTCCATTTTGCAGAAGTATGAAAAATACAAAAACAAACTTACCCATAAACAATATTGTTTCATTTCTGTCCCTGCAAAACTTTTTTAAAAGGCCATTAGTTCCCCAAAAAATATTTAAAACTGGCTTTAATAAACTATAGAAAGGCCATTTTTAATGAAAATGATTTTAAAATATTCAAAATAACATAATAACCCTAGAAATATTTTATAAGATCCAAAGTAAATAGTAAAAACCAATTCATTTACCATTTACCAAGAGTTGAAGAGCATTTGGGAGAAATGTTTGTGTAGATTTCAGTTGGAGATTGCGGAGATGTCACCCGTCCATATTCAGAGCTGTTAGTTTTAGGTAAGAGCTAGAAGCCTTCTCTTCATTTTTACGGTTGCCATTTTTCATTTCCATGCAATTTCATTGAGTTTTGGGGCTTTAGAGCCAAGCATAAAAACACATCCCAAGTAACTCTTCTAGCTTTTGCAGGAGGAGCGGTGCTCGATGACAACTACATTTTTAAGCTTGCACAGGTGGTGGCATTGCTTTGTCATAAGGGGACAAGAGCGGTGCTAGCCATGGTTCCCAAACATGGATTCCCTAGCCAAAATAGAAGCTTTTAAGCATTTTTAAAGATTGGATGTGTGTCTAAATGCTCCATTGATTGTTTTTAACAGGTCGTTTTGTTTAAAACGATGATTTGGAAAGAAAGGCAACATGAAGATGACGATACCCATGCTGTGGAAAATGTGGCTTCCATAGCTTCCCTACAAGGTTGTGGCCTCTTGAAATTATTCTACGCTCCTAGTATCGTATCATATGTGCAATTACTGGAGAACATCTTACGAATGTGGAACCCATAACAACAACATTTTGAGGTGGGACCCCACATTCTCATTCTGGATGTGGAGGACATTTAATTTTTGACTGGACTATCCAAGCGTTGAGATCCTATCTCTCTGACAGGATCCCAAGGGGGAGACATTACCACACAGGAACTTATTATTCGTCATTTCTATCCAGGGACCAAGATGTCTGGTAAGAATATCCCGATAAAGGATGTGATGGGCTTACCCCTTCAGACCATTTTATTCACTATGTAGAGGGTTGATGGGAGCCAAGGGGCTCATAACGAATCCTGGGCACATATGTTGTATGCCCTGGAGGTCATGGCACCCACAGTTTTTAACTGTGTCAAGGAATTGTTTCCCGTGTTCAAGGATTAGTTGATGAAGTGTCGGTAAGGAGAGCTCAAATAGTTTGGGTATGGGACTATCCTAGCATGTTTATTCTTCAAGAGGGTACCTCTCCTAAGACCACAAGTGGTTTTTTCTAATATTAAAGCTCGATACCCCCACATGCTGTGGTGGGTGGAGATCATGGCTCGCACTGGAGGTGACGAAGCCAAGGTCAAATATGGGGCTCCCTTCTTTCGTTGGCTGACTGACCAGATCCTCATGATTGGAGACTATGCTTATGCTGGGACCAAATTTTGAGGGGATCCAAATCTACCACTACCAGCTAGTGCTTAGTGGGGTGACATCAGTAAGAAAATTCTCAAGATGTTGATTATTTTTGTATTTTCAAGTTTTATGATTTTTATAGATGATAACAAGACCTAATGTTTTCATGCAGATGTCGGAGCCATGCGGCCAAGGGGATCATCCCCAATGGATATGCGATCAGGATATCACTTTGTACATAGGGGCGATGATGAGGTTACCGAGCTATAGGAGAACCTCGGTCGGTTGAATTTGGACATCCCGGATGCTATGATAGATGACCTCCCTAGGAGTTTTCAGAGACACATAGTGGGAGTGTTAGGTCATTTCATTCACTTGCTACATAGAGTAGCAAGGGCCATTATGTGCTACCATGAGCACCATGAGGCACTCTGCATGATGTATCACTGAAAGCTAGCTATTTTCAGGATTTTTTGTATCATTTTGTATACATGAAATCCAGAGTGGTTCAGATGGGGTCTAGTGACCATATTTTTGTAAAAACCTTATATATATATATAGACTCAGTTTCGATGTTTATATGTGTTTCAAATGGACAAATTGTATTTAAATGAGTTTTATGTGTCTTCTACAGTTTATTTTATTTTACAATGGACCATGTTTTATTTTTAAAAGTTATGAATGGGTGATATACCAGTCTAGAATGTAGTTTTCTAATGAGTCAACGATCGTATTATCATACCTAGGGATATTACTGTAAGTGATGAAATTGAATGACCTCTCTAACAGACGCACTCTTCGAAAGAGATGAAGAAGTGTGGGGTTCCTGACGGTATAAACATGGTTTAAGTGACAAACCACTAGCTGAGAGTCCAAAAATACTACCAAGTTGTTGCAGCTGCAACAAATTCCCAAAATTCCAAAAAAATTTAGGACCCTCCTTTCGTGTGGATTAGTTTGATTTTCTTCTTTGATTTGATTTAATGATTGTTTAGAAGGATTTTCTAGTGATTGGATGGATCTACCACTTGCTTCAATTCTTCTTTTAACGCTTGAAACAATCCACTATTTGATCAAACTTCTATCGCTGCCTTTGAATTCATTTTCAGCATGGTCGAATCGGAAATTTGTTTGGTGGAAGCTCTCACTGTTGTGGCGAAATAACAAGTCTTGACTTCGACTTTCTTTTCGATGCGTTGGTTTTCACATCGGCTGCCTTTTGGTTTTACATCGGAATGTTTATTACTACTTCTTCCGCAGTTGCGGATGACAAACGACTAACTCTCCTGATTATTGCTTGAAGTTCCGGACTCCCGCTTTGTTTTCGTCGATCCCGTAAGAATTGAGCTTCCACCGTTGCGGCTGCGGACAGCATATCTTTTTTGGCCATTGAGTCGTTTTTGATTCCGACGTTGCGAAAGGTTGCATGCTTTATTCTTCCAGCATTGTGGCTGCAGAATTCATTAACCTTCTGATGTTCTAGTCGTTTTTCTGCCGATTCTGAACTCGTGTTGCGGAGCGGTTTATCCTTTGTCCTTCTGCCGTTGCAGCTCTCGTTCCGCTTTTCGCTCCGATGTCTTAAAGCTTCGACGCGCGTTATTGATTGTCGCTTGGTTATCCCCATGGATAGAATTAGTGTTTGGTCGTCCGACGTTGCGGAAGAAGTTATGCTTGTGACTTCCGATCTACTTGTCTTTCACCGTCCGATTTATTGTTCACCCATCGTGATTGACTTATATATATGGGGTCGAGGGTTCTCTTATTCTATTCGATTTTCGACTGTTGCCGTTCCCGATTTCCGTGAGCTGTCATTATCATGCGTGTCTTTCTCATGAACAGCGAGGGACCCCGTTGTTGGTACCTGCGTCCAGGTGGCTTGACTATGGAAGCTCGACCTCCCTTCTTCCTGACGTCCACGCCGTATTTCCAGATAGGCTCCTTGTCGCATTTTCCCATTCCATTCGAATTGTTGGTTGTTTTCTATAGTGGTTTGTTTCCTTGGCCATTTTCCCTTGGCCCGTTGGTTTTACGCCTATATATTGAGGTTTGTAGTATAACTATCCAGGGGGGGGGGGGGGGGCATTTTGACCCACAGAATAGTTCTCCCATAGTCGTTTGTTATACGACCTTGCGCGTGGTAATAGGGGGTTTGGTGTAGACGGACGTTACGCTGTCTGCACCAAGCCACCATGTATGATGGTGTTTTGCAAAGGGAGGCTTTCATGGCCTTCCTATGGCACTTGAAGTGGTTTCCCTCTCCCCCTGTATTGTCGTGCTACCTGCTTCTTCAAACACCAGCCATTTTTCACCTATGCGGTTCCGCGTGACCCCATTTGAGCTCAGTTTCGAACCCCAAGCCGAGGGAAGAGAATATGTCACTACATGTAGTTTGATGGGTCAGAATTGCATGGTAGTATTTTGTTAAAGCACCATGAGAACTTGCATTTTTTCCACTGTCATTCCTGCATAGCATAATGCTCATGGCACCCGTGAATAGCCTGAGTCTTCTTAAATTTATAGATTTCCTTCCTGCTGAATTTTATTGTTAGAACTGTTCTGGTATTGAAAAGCAGTGGTAGCTTGCATATATGTGCTTCATCTGACTGATTTCCATCATGTTAAACATAGACAAGGTAACTGAACACTGCACATTGTTATATAAATGTTTGTCACTCAGCCGAAAATGGCTTAATGTTAAAATTTCATGGCAGAAAGAGTTCACAATGTCAAAGAGGCAAAAGAAGAAGGCCCCTGCGGTCGAGGAGGAGCCCGAAGTGGAAGTCATTACTAAAATAGAATACATATACAAAGACACTAAGTGTATTTCTGGTGTCGAACCTGAATACCAGTGGGGGGAAATATATAGATTGATCACACACAGAGAAGTTCCGGATATGGGCCTAGAAGAAGAGGGCATATATGCCAACATTGAGAGATATTCATTGATGAAGATCACTACAAGACTAGAGTTGTTCCCATACTCTGAAATAATTGGTTGGATTCTACCCTGGGCAGATGTAACAATGATGATCCTGGAGAATATTGAAAAACAAGGCTATGCTGCTTATATCCCCATATATGTAGCTCTGGCCTATCACCTGCCAGAAGCCCAAATATTTGTGTCTGACGACTGGTTGAATAACATCAGAATGGACCTGGTGGAGACCCTTAAAAGAATGCTGTTGACTGGAAGCATTCCAGAACCAGGGCTATGGGAGAGTATGATACAGCAAGCTTAAGGGCCCCATATAGGTTCATAGCTTTGATGCTGAACATAATCTTTGGAAGAGGTCATGGCAGGTTCTTCAAGCTAGAATGGATACCAATCATTTTTTATGTTGCAACCCAGGGGACTATTGTGCAATCAACCTTTCCCCGGCCTCAGGTGCATCTGGGATAGGGAAAGAATGCCTGTCTATTCTGCTTATAAACCATTGTGGGCACACAAGTATCACAGCCATTATCGAGAAGTCTGTGAACACTTCATCATACCACTATATACCCTCATTATTCTGAAGGAGTGTAACCGCATGTCAGAAGAGGCCTTGCAAGTAATTGAATATTATGTAGATTACTATCTGACTGAAGATGGCCTTTACTTCAGTATGTTTGGAGGTTTAAGAGCACCCTCCCTACTTCCAAAATACGCCACTGACTACATCATTCACAAGGAGGCAGTGAGGTAGGTCTTCTTGGATGGCATAGGGAGCTTCTTGTTTGAGCATAAGAAGACTGCATATCCTCCTTTGCCCTTCAAGTTAGGAAGTTACAGGTTCACTAGGGTGAAGAAAGCTGATGAATTCGTAGAAGAATTAGAAATATTTCATTTTTGCGAGATGCCATTCCATCGAAATGACTCCCAAGGTAAAGTAGCTGAGCATTGCAAGGAAAACAATGTACATTTTGAGTACACCCACCATTGGGATAGGGAAGAATTTGTCTTTCGCAATGCTCTGAATATGACAGCCTTGAGGAGGAGGTTTAAGAAGAAGATATCCACCAAAGGTGGGAAGGGAGATGAACAAGCAAAAGCTGAGGAAGAAGCTAAGAGAAGAAATGAGGAAGCCTAGAGGTTGGCATAGGAAGCTATAGGATGGCGCCCGTTTTGACCCATAGAATAGTTCTCCTACAGCCATTTGTTATACGACCTTGCGCGTGGTAATAGGGGGTTTGGTGTAGACGGCCGTTACGCTGTCTGCACCAAGCCACCATGTATGATGGTGTTTTTCAAAGGGAGGCTTTCATGGCCTTCCTATGGCACTTGAAGTGGTTTCCCTCTCCCCCTGTGTTTTCGTGCTACCCGCTTCTTCAAACCACAGCCGTTTTTCGCCTACGCGGTTCCGCGTGACCCCATTTGCGCTCAGTTTCGAACCCCAAGCCGAGGGAAGAGGATATGTCACTACATGTAGTTTGATGGGTCAGAATTGCATGGTAGTATTTTGTTAAAGCACCGTGAGAACTTGCATTTTTTTCACTGTCATTCCCACGCAGCATAATGCTCATGGCGCCCGCGAATAGCCCGAGTCTTCTTAAATTTATAGATTTCCTTCCTGCTGAATTTTATTGTTAGAACTGTTCTGGTATTGAAAAGCAGTGGTAGCTTGCATATATGTGCTTCATCTGACTGATTTCCATCATGTTAAACATAGACAAGGTAACTGAACACTGTACATTGTTATATAAATGTTTGTCACTCAGCCGAAAATGGCTTAATGTTACAATTTCATGGCAGGAAGAGTTCACAATGTCAAAGAGGCAAAAGAAGAAGGCCCCTACGGTCGAGGAGGAGCCCAAAGTGGAAGTCATTACTAAAACATAATACATATACGAAGACACTAAGTGTATTTCTGGTGTCGAAACTGAATACCAGTGGGGGGAAATATATAGATTGATCACACGCAGAGAAGTTCCGGATATGGGCCTAGAAGAAGAGGGCATATATGCCAACATTGAGAGATCTTCATTGATGAAGATCAATACAAGACTAGAGTTGTTCCCATACTCTGAAATAATTGGTTGAATTCTACCCTGGGCAGATGTAACAATGATGATCCTGGAGAATATTGAAAAACAAGGCTATGCTGCTTATAGCCCCAGATATTTAGCTCTGGCCTATCACCTGCCAGAAGCCCAAATATTTGTGTCTGATGACTAGTTGAACAACATCAGAATGGACCTGGTGGAGACCCTTAAAAGAATGCTGTTGACTGGAAAGCATTCCAGAACCAGGGCTACGGGAGAGTATGATACAGCAAGATTAAGGGCCCCATACAGGTTCATAGCTTTGATGCTGAACATAATCTTTGGAAGAGCTCATGGCAGGTTCTTCAAGATAGAATGGATACCAATCATTTTTTATGTTGCAACCCAGGGGACTATTGTGCAATCAACCTTTCCCCGGCCTCAGGTGCATCTAGGATAGGGAAAGAATGCCTGTCTATTCTGCTTATAAACCATTGTGGGCACACAAGTATCACAGCCATTATCGAGAAGTCTATGAACACTTCATCATACCACTATATACCCTCATTTTTCTGAAGGAGTGTAACCGCATGTCAGAAGAGGCCTTGCAAGTAATTGAAGATTATGTAGATTACTATCTGACTGAAGATGGCCTTTACTTCAGGATGTTTGGAGGTTTAAGAGCACCCTCCCTACTGCCCAAATATGCCACTGACTACATCATTCACAAGGAGGCAGTGAGGCAGGTCTTCTTGGATGGCATAGGGAGCTTCTTGTTTGAGCATAAGAAGACTACATATCCTCCTTTGCCCTTCAAGTTAGGAAGTTACAGGTTCACTAGGGTGAAGAAAGCTGATGAATTCATAGAAGAATTAGAAAGATTTAATTTCGGCGAGATGCCATTCCATCGAAATGACTCCCAAGGTAAAGTAGCTGAGCATTGCAAGGAAAACAATGTACATTTTGAGTACACCCACCATTGGGATAGGGAAGAATTTGTCTTTCGCAATGCTCTGAATATGACAGCCTTGAGGAGGAGGTTTAAGAAGAAGATATCCACCAAAGGTGGGAAGGGAGATGAACAAGCAAAAGCTGAGGAAGAAGATAAGAGAAGAAATGAGGAAGCCCAGAGGTTGGCATAGGAAGCTGTAGGATGGCTGCACATAGAAGAAGAAGAGAAAAGAAGAGCTGCCCAAGAAGCAGCTAAGAAAGCAGAAGAAGCAGCTAGGAACGAGGAAGAAGAAAAGAAAAGGAAGCTCGATAAGGAGCTACAAAAGGAAGAAGCAGAAAGGCTTAAGCTGACACAGACAGAGACCGAGCAGTCAGCTTCTAACATAGCTGGAGGGCAGTCCCAGGACGTGGAGAACCCCGAGGTTCAGGTCCCACAAGTACCTGCTGCCAGCACACCTATGGTCCCCACACTCAAGCTAGTCCCCTTTGTACAGAAGGTGGGTGAAGAAATCCCTGATTTCAACACTGTTTACTATGATAGGGAAACAAAGAGAATAGTCAAGAGAACAGAAAGGAAGGTGGAAATAGGAGGTCTCTCTGGAAAAATGATAACGGATACACCCATTGTGTTAGGAACAGACCGAGATCCAAGGTTCACCATTAGAGCCAGAGCAACACTAATTCAAGCTTCGGAAGATAATGTGGACAAGATCATGACAGACTTGGAGCTATCCAAGAAATCCTCTGCTCAATTGAAAGACACCTTGAGGAAAGAGAAGGAGGAAAGCAGTAGGCTGAAGTGAAAATATGAAGACATGCAGAGGGAAATGAAGTCTTCTAAGGCTGAATTGCAGGACCTCCAAGTGGAGAGACAAATCAGGGAAACTACACAAGAATTCCTGGAGAAAGTGCGAAAAGAATATCAAGAGCTTAAGATGGAAAATGAACAACTGCTAAGAAAGGTAGAAGAGCTAGAAGAACAGCAAAATATCATCTTGGAGGCCAATGAGATGCACACCCAAGAACAGGAAAAGAAACATCAAGAGCAGATTTCTTCTCTAACAACTGCTCTGGAGGAAGCAAGGGAGCAGCAGGTTAACCTCCAACCGTTCAAAGAGCATGTCTTGGCCCAAAAGGCTAAGATGCTGCAGCTACATACTGCTATAGAAGAAGAGAGGTGCAAGTGCTACAGGTAGATAGCCAATTGGAGGAAATCTTGGAGACCTCCTCTTATTTCGTTGATAGATCTCAATACATCCTTGAAGTCCTGACTGCAAGAATGACAAGGCTGGAAAACAATGAAGAAACTCCAGCAGAGCTACCAACAAAGGATCAATAGGCCCTCAAGCGGGATTATGACTTATTGGAATTTGCTATAAATACCACGGAGGATTTCAAGAAAGCCGTTAAGAAGAAGAAAGGAGCATGCACAGAGTTTTTCAGAAGGCTCCTTATTACCTACAACCGGTGCCATATAGAGGCCGAACAGAGGCTTGATGCTTTCCCAGACCACAACTCATTTATGGAGTTGTTGCAGAAGAGATATCAGGAGGAGGAGGCTAAAGTACAGCATATTAAAGCCCTGGATGATTAGATCTTGAGGAGCGAAGTAGATCATTCAGCTATCAGTGTGTAGCTTTTGGAGGACCAGCTTCGGTTGAGTGCAGCCAGGATTGAGGCTATAAAGAACCAGGCTGCAAAGTTTGAGATCAACATTCAGTTTTTGGAACCTTGTGCATTTGAAGGCATTGCCTCTGAAGCATCGGCATGGAAGAAATTTCTAGATGCCCAAGTGGGACCCTCCTCGTAAAGGATTGGTCACTTTTTGTAATTTGTAACAATTTTGTAAAACATTTGAGAAAAGTAAAACATTGGGAAATGAAGAGTTGGGAATCCCAAGGGTTACCTTTGGGCAGCCCAACAGTCTCGCCCTTTTTTGTATAAATGTAGAAGGCTTAGAAGGAATAGAGGCTTTTTTCCAGTTAGACATAAAACGATATTGTAAGAAGAACTATTTCTCTTTGCAATAAAGAAGAATTGTTTACCTGTTGGAGAAAGATTGGTGGCACTTTCAAATGTTATGTTGTGGATGGATGAAAGATGAACTATTTTGTTTTCTGGCTTTTTGTCCATTAACCGTGAGATCGTTCTAACCCTTAGAACCTATGTTCTTGGTTAAATGATTTCTGGTTTAGTTTTTGTGGAATTACCACCATGAGTAATGTATGCTGTTCATAAAACAATTGGCTATCTGATTGCTGAAATATCTTTAATCATTCATGCATTGTGGAAAGAAATATCAGCTAACTGTAGTTTCTCTTTATATTGCATGTACAATACACATTACTCATAAATAAGTTACAATCTGGCTCCCTGGGGATAGATAGATAGATAGATAGATTGATAGTTAGTTTTATTTCATTGCTGCATATGTGATTTAGATGTTTGTGAGCCTAAGACGAGAGGTAAGAACCTGTGCATCACATTGTGAATGCTCTTTGCATCCTTCATCACGCTGCATGGCTAATTAGGCACTTGCATCTCATACTTAAGTCAAAAAATACAAAATGCACGGTGGACCAAGCCGCAACCAGTAAAACCTTGTTTTTGTTACTTGACCTACAGTAGCCAGACCGCAAACCAGACAGATTCCCTACACCAAACAGTCATGGGCTAGTTGGGAACGTTGATTGGGGAGAATCCCTTACTGTTGTGGCCTGCGAATTTCCAGGCCTCAACACAAGTCATGAATGTCCTGAGATGTAGCCTTTTAACTTTGATTCAAATTCCATGTCATCATGTGTTAGCCAATGAAATTGATTTAAATTTGAAATACCGTATAGGTCTTAAACGCTTTTTTAATATAAATTTGGGGATAGGTATCATAAAAAAATTACTTTTTGTGTTTGTATTTTTGACATATCTCCCCGTGTTTTTACTCAAATTTCGATCGGGAGAGCTCGTTGGATGTGGAATTAAATTCTGCATCCAGCAAGTACCCACTCGGAATACTTTTGATGAACCCCGCCACCCCAAAAACAAGAAATACCTGAAAAACGTGATGATGATGTCATCATCACATTTTTTTAGGTATTTCTTGTTTTTGGGGTAGCAGGGTCCATTAAAAATATGCCGAGTGGGTACTCGTTGGATGCATAATTTAATTCCACATCCAACGAGCTCTCCCGATCGAAATTTGAGTAAAAACACGGGGAGATATGTCAAAAATACAAACAAAAAAGTAGTTTTTTTCTTTTCTTCCTCTAAAATTAATATATATTATTTTATTATTTTAACTATTATTTTATTAATTCTTTTTAGGAGGCCCATTTTGAGTTGAAATTTCCTCTAATGTGACCTCTCTAATAGACACACTCTTTGAAAGAGACGAAGAAGTGTGGGGTTCCTGAAGATATAAACATGGTTTAAGTGACAAACCACTAGCTGAGAGTCCAAAAATACTACCAAGTCATGAATGTCCCGAGATGCAGCCTCGGTCAATAAACCTATCACTACCTAATACTCAACGATATTGTTGGTAGTCGTACCAATACAAACCGCTCATGAACTGAATAAGTCTTGAGCTGGGCAATACAAACCCAAGTAGTTGAAGCGAGGTTTAAGGTTTGACGACAATAACCATCAACAAAACCATAAAAATCCATCTGATTTGCATAACCAAAACATTGTATAAACATTATGGACAACAAACTCAAAACCATATTAAAAATACAAAAACACACTAAAAAGTCATACAATATACATATATAAAAGGTACCATACATAAATGACTTAAGCATAGTACCTCTTCAGGTACAACCCATTGCATAATTCGCATATTAACATATGTTTTGCTAATTTTTAGTGTATTTTTCACCATGCACCTCCCTCTACAAGCTTCATGTATGACTAAATTAGGATTTATGTCAATTATATTTATTATCATCATTTTATGGTTTCAATGGTTAAAATTGCCATAATACGGAGTGCATTTGCTATATTAATTCCTGTATCTTATTCTTTGAAGGCTATATGGTATTTTTGGTGACCTAACAAACAGACATGCGTTCAGCTAAGTATATGGAGAGCATGCCTAGCTTGCTTTCCAGATCATCAAAAAGACTGCACATTTTTTGATAGCATGTTTCTGTGTATTAAGAGCATGAAAACGGCTAGAAACTATTATCACCACGTGTCGGCATCTCTATGTTAGTCTTCTTCTGGAAGAAGTGCTCATTGGATGACACCTTGATGCAGGATTTGATTCAGATTGAAGTTATGAACTACATTGTGCGCCTGAAGGAACCCAATCTAAAAAGAAAAGAGGGACTATTAGTTGTTAATTGTTATGCACTTATTTTACATTATGACTACCTTATCATGAAGAGAATTCGACCACTAAAGGGTTGACTTGCTTGCCTCCATTGAATGATGTATATATAGATGTTGTCATGTGACTTAGGCAGAGCTTCTTAGAGTTTGAGAGTCTAGAGTCTGAGTTTATACCTTTTATCAGTTCAATTTGAAAAACTATGTAATGCCACCTTTTATTCTAATGAAAGTATTATTATGTTGTATATGATTGTGTTCGATTAGAAGAAGCATAACGCTATTCGCTGGGAGGGGCCCTCGACAAACAGAGTCTTTAAATATTTGTGTAGGTTTTATTATTTCTTTCATCTGTAATTAATATAATTCTGTTTATGACTTGTTTAGTTTTGTTTCTATAATCGTTCATGTTTCCTGTAGTATAGATTTCAATTCAAAATTATGTTGAGCATGTAGGTTCTTTTTATTAAATAGCAACCGGTTGCATTTAAGACAAATTTCAAGTTTTTCTGCAAAGTCTTTTGATTTCTAGATTAAATTTCTTTGATTAATTATAATCTAGTTCTTCTTATTCCAATTTTTATCATGAATCTGCTTAAGAATATGTTAGTTTGTTTTGAATTATGAAATTAGTTTAGGTCGTATTACCATGGAATTCAGTCATTAATGTAGGTTTACTTCCTGTTTTACATTACAGTAGTACATGCATGGGGTAGCTGCTCTTCAATAAAGCATTTAAATTTATTGTTTCCTTAAAGTATTAACATTTTCTTTAAAGAGACTATCATACAAATAGTCTGTTCCACCTTTTATACAGACCTTCATTTCCATCTGTTATATAGTCGTTCATTCAGTCCTGTGTGTTTTTAATTCGTTTCAAAGTTTATCTTTCTAGTTTTTTGATTCTATCTAAATAGTAATGGTCAGATAATGTATATATTTTGTTTTAAATACCTTTAGATAAGATTTTTTAAGACTTCTTCTTAAAACTCATTTCTCCTTCCTCTTTCTTTTACCTTATGCATGGGAATGATATTATGTAAATTAACTCATCTTATTGATCTATAATTGAGCCTTTGATTCAAGTTGTTCCTTTCGTTTTAAATTACATGCATTGATATATTAGGTGTTTATAATTTGTTCTTTTAAATTATACAATTGTGAAAAGGATCTATAAGATATAACTCAAATAATCTTTGTAAGTTTTCTATTTGTCCATAAACTATGTCCACCCTTATATAATATTTTGTAAGTATGAGTTATTTGTGTATAAACAATCATGTTTACTATTTCCTGTAACTGGACATTTCTAAGTTTACACTTTTTTGTAGAGATCAAACTAGACTTAATTCCTTTTAGCTTTTACACTTCTTTTGAGATCCATTTTGATACCTCTCCTGCCCTAGTTCCTATTACAGCAAATGCCTACCCTCGAAATAATCAAGGAGAGTGGAATTAAGATAATTTAGTTAGTGTATGTATAGTTTCTATTTGGTCATTGTAAATCCTTTTTAATGTAGCCATTTTCTCAAGTTAAAATCAATCTCTCTAGATAGAATAGTTTATTGTCATAGCATTGTTTATATCCGGACATTTATAAATAGTTTGATGTCACTTTTGTTTTCATTAACTTAATTAGATCCTTAGAAGTTCAACTTAAATTCTTTTGATCTTTGTTTTATTCAATTATTACCATGACACTCTCTACCTTCGCATATATTTTGTAGCAACTCTAAGCCTACTAACACCGATTAATAATTAAATATTAGGTAAATTATTCAAGATAATATTTTCCCAACAATTTTGGCGTCGTTGCCGAGGAGTTGTTTCATAAGGTATATATAGGCTGGTAACGGGGGAGCGGTAAGATGAGAGGTAAGAACCTGTGGATTTGTTATAATAGGCGCCCCCAATTCCAGTAATAATAGTAGCATTTAAGATAGCAGAATTTTGTTGAGTTTTTATAAAAAAATTATAGGAAACGTTAAAAAACCCCAACTCACTGAATAGGCACTGGAAAAAAATACTTATAGGAAGTAGTTTTGCTAGAAACATAAAGAGATTCTTACAAGGGGGGGAAATTATAGAAAGAAAAGAGATCCTAGAAAAAGGACCTCATGCACCTATTTTTTACCAAATTTAAAAAGAAGTAACTAGGGAACCTCTTAACCTTCCACTAAGTAACAAAGTCCGAGAATATAACTCTTGAATTAAGGAAGATGAAATAAAATAGGTGGGAGTTCTCTTTGGTAATAGTAACCTCTCAAATTGACATATCCATAGTAGCATTCCCTACTCCTATAAGAACCAATAAAAGAATGAGTGATCAGAGGAATTTATCTCCTGAAAAAGAACGATGGGATGCTCCATTCTCACCTTGAAAGAAACCTTCTAGGTACACTCACTCTAGAAACCAAACCTACATAAAAAACCAGGAAGAAGAACGAGTAGCAAAAAGCAATGTCTACTCAGAATGTAAAACTAAACATCCCTGACAGGAATGTCCGTTAATAAAAATTCCTCCATTCTATATTTGCATGGGGCATCATGTTTTGCCCCAGAAGATCAAGATGGATCCTATCAAGATAGTGGTAATTATTAGACTGCTCCCTCCAAAAATCTCTTCCTCCTAATTTTAAAAAATATTGTGGGTTATCATTACTTGTATATATGTAAATATGTGTATATCTCTTTGAATGAATAAAGAGTCTTTTCTAATCACTTCGTTCCAGAGGACTCTTTTCTATTCTTTCAGAAATAAAATAAATCATCTAACAAATAGTTTTGAAGAAGCATTTATTTCTTCGAATAGCTTATTAGGTACTATCCAAAAAAAGAAGAAGAAAGTGATACAATAAGAACTTTAAGCTTTTCTTGTATATCACTTTCAAACCAATTATTTTATGATTTTGTTATGCTAAGTGTTTTGATTCATATTCTACTTATTTGAACAGTTGCTCAAAAGATTTATTTTAATTATCATGATCCTCAACATTTTCATACCTAGCGACTACTAGCTCATCTACACTAGTTATCAAAACTTGACTCTTAACTATATTTGATGGCACTAGAGGGTAAGTGGAATTACTGCTTGTGAGGAATATTACCTTTTATAAAATAGACTAAAAGGCCTAGGGACACCTTTAAGTTATTCTCTTTTGACATGATATATAGTTAAGGCCATTTTGTGAAAAAAAATTTAACTCATGTGTTTAGCAGGGCTTAGCAAGCTCTAGTACCAATCGACTTCCTATATTCAAAATATTTATACAAGGAAAACCCGTCGGGTACTGAACAGGCCTGCTGGTAGTGGGTCAATGTTAAATAATAAATTACAAGGAAGTTTGATAAATGCAAGTAAACCCATCGGGGTACTGAACAGGATCGCTGGAAGTGGGGCTATGCTTGCATGGTACCGAGATAAACTCATCGAGGTACTAACCAGGACTGCTGGTAGCGGGGAAATATTAGGTAAAGAGATCTGGTTAATGCACCACTAGGCACATGATTTTAAACAACAATAATATATATCAAAACACATCTACATAGGCCTATTGTTTATGATTACATTACAGAATAACCGTAATCTGACCTTGGATCCAACAGTCTTATTTCCATCAATATCTAGTATATGATTATCCTAGAAATGGCACCCATAGCTGAAAATTTCCACAAATTCAAAGGTGAGTTCAAAGAATTTTTGAGATAACAAGATATCCTTACACCAAGGAAAAGGTGACTCGTTTTCCCTATGGTATTATTTACTTATATTTCATCACATGATCAATGATCATTTTACATCTCTACCACATTTGAGCACTGCTATTTTAAAAAAAATATATCTATCTGAATCCTTTCACTTTATTAGTTAGTATTTTTCTCTTTTACAAACTTACAACAGCATGACTGAAATTTCTTAATTCTTTTGCAAATTACATGGTTTTCTTGTTTGGATTAAGGACATGACATATATTTGGTTTGGGGGAGGATTAGTTGATTCTTTGTCTTCATTTTTACTTACAAAAGACTCATTTCCAGATGATAAAGTGTTTGCAGGATAATGCAGATAGTGAAGTTGGCCTTAAAGTTGTTGATGAATAAGCAAGAATGCTAAAAGAATTATTTCATATGAAAATCCGTATGAAGGATCATATGAAGGTTCAAATGTCAGTGTGAAAAAAAGGCCGAATGATGAGCTGGATAAATTTTTTTATGATATTTTCGTACTTTTGATTAAGTGTTGGCTTAATTTTATTAGGTAAAAATCCAAGTCATACCGTTAGGGTCACATATATATGATATTATGACTAATGTCGATTAATTATTGTAAAAATTAAATATAATATTATCTTATTTCACCCCTAATGGATATGATACAACCTTCGAGTACCTTTTGATTATCATGACCCTGCCATCTTCATCATTCTCCTTTTATGTTCGCACGCATAAGCTATCAGATAAGCTGCCCTCCTCGTTGAACTAAGGTTATGATTATGAGTATGTTTATACACTTGCATTAAGTTACATGTTAAACCTGTCCAAAGCTTGCTTTGGACATGGTTGAACCAACTAAAAATTAGAAACTCATTCAATCATGAGCTTTAGACGGCACATGCTCCAAAAATTTTCCATAATGGCATGATCATTTAGGCATGTCCAGATGGTTGCATGATCGTTTGGCAGGTTGAATACGACACGCTTTAAAACTAGCATTGTGCAAACATTCTTCAATTCCATCACCATCACTAACTGTTATTACTATGCAGCATTTTTAGCCACCTTTCCTAAAAACCCTGTATTCCTTCCTTTGTTTCCCTCATGCCGAACATATTCGATCTTGAAAGTTATCAGGATTTGTTTCAAATGACAAAGTTTAGAGAGTGTACGGAAGTGTTTTTTTGAGATGGTTGGAACCTGTTCCTACATTCACTACAAGGTTATGATGAAGAGATTTCATTGTTGTGCACAAAGGGATTTGATTGTAGAATGGCCAGAGTAGGTCACCTTTCCTTTCAATTTACTGAGGAGTCGATTTCTCGTGCTACTAAGCTCCCCCGAGAGGGAGAATGGTGGAATAAACATTGGTTCATTCTGCGAGCATCACACAATTTCACTCTAAAGCCCGAGTTCTGGTATGTAACAGGTGTGAAAGGCTACCATCATAGCTAGACAAAGTCAAAGTATATCAAGCCGTTGACAATCATCATTCACTTACTTACCTGCAAAGGTAAATTTAGCGTTTTTAACTCTTGTCACTTTTGGTTATTAGCCCACTTTGTTGATAATAGATGCTTGAATTTCCCTTTCTTTTTCTTCCATAGCTTAGAAAAAATGTCAATTTTGGTCTGGAAGAACACCCTTCATCCAAAGAGTAGTTTGTGTCACCATAGTATAATCAAACTGTTAATCTTGGATCAGCTTAAATACCAAATCCAGTCTTGGAAAACCTTTGTTTTCAAATTGCTCAATGCCCACCTCAATATTCATAAACGGTCTCGACATTTTCATCCCGAGTCTAGACCAACCTTTCCCATAGCAAAAGAAAACCTTGATATTGTCCAGCTTGATGAGGGTGTCTCAGAACCTAATTCAACTGTGCAAGAAACCCCTTCTAGTCTTGTGTCTGCTGAGTTTGTGACTTTTCCATGACCTTGTACCAGAAGAAAGAAGGCTAAAATCATCCAACACAGGCTTCGGCCCAGTACTCAGACTGTGGTTCAGCTTGCTGAGGAGACTAGCCATCCAAATGATGAGGCCGAGGTAGAGGAAATAAATTCCAATTCATCCCTCTTAGCACTAGCTAGCCTCTCTGCTGAATATCTCAAGGACACCAATCAGAGGGATATTCCTACATCTGAATATCCCCTTCCTACTTTCGACTTGGACCCACCTTCAATAGAAATAAGTCCCCCATGAGATTTTAACCAATCCCCAGAACCACTGATGCCACCACAGCACACCTTAGAATAGTTAACATCTGAGTTAACTCAATCGGCGAAGCAAAATGAAGCACATGTCAAGTTAATTTTAGAGCTTCGTGAAGAAAATAGAGAACTGTGGTTACAAATTAAGAATATGGAGGATCTACGTAAGACTGTGAGTATATATCAGAGGGATCGGAAAGCGAGGCATGATATTCTGAAAGCACAGGAGAGGAATTTGAAGTACAAGCAATATGTTCCATCCAAGTCGGAGGAAGCTGCTAATGCAACTCTCCCTCCTTCCTTATGATATGTTTTACTTTGGACCAGTGGGAATTGGTATTCTTTCGGTTTGGGGGAATGTTGGTCCCCATTTTGTCACTATTTTTGGGTTCAATACTTCACATATTAACATATGTTTTGCTATTTTTTAGTGTCTTTTGCACCATGCAGCTCCCTTTATAAGCTTCAGGTATGACTAAATTAGGATTTATGTCAATTCTATTTATTATCATCATTTTATGGTTTCAATGGTTAAAATTGGCATAATACGGAGTGCATTTTCTATATTAATTCCTGTGTCTTATTCTGTGTAGGTTATATGCTCTTTTTGGTTACCTAACAAATAGACATGCGTTCAGCTAAGTATATGGAGAGCGTGCCCGACTTGCTATCCAGATCATCAAAAAGACCGCGCATTTTTTGATAGCATGTTTCTGTGTATTAAGAGCATGAAAATAGATAGAAACTGTCATCATCACACACCGACATCTCATTGTTAGTCTTCTTCTGGAATAAGTGCTCATTGCGTGACACCTCGATGCAGGCTTTGATTTAGATTGAAGTTATGAACCACATTGTGCCATTGAAGGAACCCGATTTGCGAGAAAAGATGGACTATTGGTTGTTAGTTGTTATGCACTTATTTTACATTATGACTACCTTATGATGAAGAGAAGTCGACCACTAAAGGGTCGACTTGCTCTCCTCCATTGAACGATATATATATAGATGTTGTCATGCGACTTAGGTAGAGCTTCTTAGAGTTTGAGACTCTAGAGTCTAAGTTTATTCCTTTTATCAGTTCAATCTGAAAAACTCTGTAATACCACCATTTATTCTAATGAAAGTCTTATTATGTTGTATATGATTGTGTTTGATTAGAAGAAGCATAAATTTGTTCGCTGGAGGGCCCCCCGACAAACAAAGTCATTAAATATTTGTGTAGGTTTTTTTATTTCTTTCCTTTGCATTTAGTATAATTCTATTTATGAGTTGTTTAGTTTTGTTTCTATAATCGTTCATGTTTCCTGCAGCATAGATTTCATTTTAAAATTATGTTGTGCATGTATGTTCTTTTTATTAAATAGCAACCGGTTGCGTTTAAGATAGATTTCAAGTTTTTCTGCAAAGTCTTTCGATTTCTAGATTAAATTTCTTTGATTAATTATAATCTAGTTCTACTTATTCCAATTTTTATCATGAATCTGTGCAAGAATATGTTAGTTTGCTTTGAATTCTGAAATTAGTTTAGGTCATATTACTATGGAATTCAGTCATTAAAGTAGGTTTAATTCCTGTTTTACATTATAGTAGTACATGCATGGGGTAGTTGCTCTTCAATAAAGCATTTAAATTTACTGTTTTCTTAAATTTTTAACATTTTATTTAAACAGACTATCATACAGACAATTTGTTCCTCCTTTTATACAGACCTTCATTTCCACCTGTTATACAGCCACTCATTCAGTCTTGTGTGTTTTTAATTCATTTAAAAGTTTATATTTTTAGTTTTCTGATTCTATCTAAATAGTAATGGTTAGATAATGTTTATATTTTCTTTTAAATACCTTTAGATAAGATTGTTTAAGACTTCTTGTTAAAACTCTTTTCTCCTTCCTATTTCTTTTACCTTATGCATAGGAATGATATTATGTAAATGAAATCATCTTATTGATTTCTAATCAAGCCTTTGATTCAAGTTGTTCATTTATTTTTAAATTACATGCATTAATAGATTAGGTGTTTATAATTTGTTCTTTTAAATTACAGAATTGTGAAAAGCATCTATAATATAGAACTCAAATTATCTTTGTAAGTTTTCTGTTTGTCCGTAAAGTATGTCTACCCTTATATAATATTTTGTAAGTACGAGTTATTTGTGTATAAACAATCATGTTCACTATTTCTTGTAACTGGACATTTCTCAGTTAACAAATTTTTGTAGAGATCAAACTAAACTTAATTCCCTTTAGCTTTAACACTTCTCTTGAGAGCCATTTTGATGCCTCTC
The DNA here is from genome assembly GCA_001517045.1 of Pseudotsuga menziesii. NCBI lineage: Eukaryota > Viridiplantae > Streptophyta > Pinopsida > Pinales > Pinaceae > Pseudotsuga > Pseudotsuga menziesii. Next base: position 103,310 of record LPNX010577625.1, read on the forward strand.
CTGCCCCAGTTCCTATTATAGTAAATGCCTACCCTTAGAATAATCAAGGAGAGTGGAATTAAGATAATTTAGTTAGTGTATGTATAGTTTCTATTTGGTCATTGTAAATCCTTTTTAATGTAGTCATTTTCTCAAGTAAAAATCAATCTCTCTAGATAGAATAGTTTATTGTCATAGCACTGTTTATATCCGGACATTTATAAATAGTTTGTTGTCACTTTTGTTTTCATTAACTTAATTAGATCCTTAGAAGTTTAAATTAAAGTCTTTTGATCTTTGGTTTATTAAATTACCACGACACTCTCTACCTTCACATATATTTTGTAGCAACTCTAAGCCTATTAAGCCCGGTTGATAATTAAATATTAGGTAAATTATTCAAGACAATATTTTGCCCAACATTTTTGGCGTCGTTGTTGGGGAGTTATTTCGTAAGGTAGATAAAGCCTGGTAATGGGGGAGCAGTAAGACGAGAGGTAAGAACCTACGCATATGTTATAACAGGCGCCTCCAATTCCAGTAATAATAGTAGCATAGGATAGCAAAATTTGGTTGAGTTTTTATAAAAATTTTATAGGAAACATAAAAACCCCAACTCACTGAATAGGCACTGAAAAAAAAAAAACTTATAGGAAGTCGTTTTGCTAGAAACATAAAGAGATTCTTACAAGGGGGGGGGGGATTATAGAAAGAAAAGGAATCCTAGAAAAAGGACCTAAGGGCCCTATTTTTGACCAAATTTAAAAATAAGTAACTAGGGAACCTCTTAACCTTCCACTAAGTAACAAATTCTGATAATATAACTCTTGAAGTAAGGAAGCTGAACTTAATTAGGTGGGAGTTCTCTTTGGTAATAGTCTCCCCTCAAATTGACATAGCCATAGGATCATTCCCTACTCCTTTAAGAACCAATAAAAGAATGATTAATCAGAGGAATTTCTCTCCTAAAAAAGAACGATGGGATGCTCCATTATCACCTCGAAAGAAACCTTATAGGTACACTCACTCTAGAAACCAAACCTACATAAAAAACCAGGAAGAAGAACGAGTAGCAAAAAGAAATCTCTGCTCAGAATGTAAAACTAAACATCCTCGATAGGAATGTCCATTCATAAAAATTCCTCCATGCTATATTTGCATGGGGCATCATGTTTTGCCCCAGAAGATCAAGATGGATCCTATCAAGATAGAGGTAATTATTGGACTGCTCCCTCTAAAAAGCTCTTCCTCCTAATTTTAAAAAATACTGTGGGTTATCATTACTTGTATATATGTGTATATGTGTATATCTGTTTGAATAAATAAAGAGTAATTTCTAATCACTTCCTTCGAGAGGACTCTTTCCTATGCTTCCAGAAATAAAATAAATCATCTAACAAATGGTTTTGAAGAAGCATTTATTTCTTTGAATAGCTTATGAGGTACTATCCAAAGAAAAAAAAGTGCTCTAATAAGACCTTGAAGCTTTTCTTGTATATCAGCTTCAAACCAATTATTTTATGATTTTGTTATGCTAAGTGTTTTGATTAAGATTCTATTTATTTGAATAGTTGCTCAAAATATTTATTTTAATTATCATGATCTTCAACATTTTCATACCTAGAGACTACTAGCTCATCTACACTTGTTATCAAAACTTGACTCTTAACTATCTTTAAGGGCACTAGGGTAAGTGTAATTATTGCTTGTGGGGAACATTACCTTTTATAAAATAGACTGAAAGGCCCAAGGACACCTTTAAGTTATTCTCTTTTGACATTGTATATAGTTAAGGCCATTTTGTGAAAAAAATTTAACTCATGTGTTTAGCAGGGCTTAGCATGCTCTAGTACCAATAGACTTCCTATAATCAAAAACTTTGTACAAGGAAAACCCATCGGGGTGCTGAATAGGCCTGATGGTAGCGGGTCAATGCCAAGTAATAACTTACAAGGAAGTTTGATAAGTGAAAGTAAACATGTCGGGGTACTGAATAGGCTCACTAGCAGCGGGGCTATGCTTGCATGGTACCAAGATAAACTTGTCGAGGTACTGAACATGCCTACTGGAAGCGAGGCAATATCAGGTAAAGATATCTGGTTAATGCACCACTAGGCACATGATATTAAAGAACAATAATATATATAAAAACACATCTACATAGGCCTATTGTTTATGATGTCATTAAAGAATAACTGTAAGTTGACCTTGGATCCAACAGTCTTATTTCCATTAATATCTAGGATATGATTATCCTAGAAATGGCACCCATAGCTGAAAATTTCCACAAATTCGAAGGTGAGTTCAAAGAATTTTTGAGATAACAAGATATCCTTACAACAAGGAAGAGGTGACTCATTTTCTTTTTGGTATTATTCACTTATATTTTGATCACATGATCAATGATCAATTTACATCTCTACCACATTTGAGCACTGCTATTTTTTTAAAAATATAGCTATCTGAATCCTTTCACTTTATTAGTTAGTATTTTTCTCTTTTACAAACTAATTACAACAGCATGACTGGAATTTCTTAATTCTTTTGCAAATTACATAGTTTTCTTGTTTGGATTGAGGACATGCCATATCTTTGGTTTGGGGGAGGATTAGTTGATTGTCTATCTTCATTTTTACTTATAAAAGACTCATTTCCAAATGATAAAGTGTTTGCAGGATAATGAAGATAGCGAAGTTGGCCTTAAAGTTGTGGATGAATAAGCAAGAACGCTAAAAGAATTATTTGATTTGAAAATCCATATGAAGGATCATATGAAGGGTCAAATGTTGGTGTGAATAAAAGGCTGAATGATGAGATGGATAAAAAAATTTATGATATTTTCGTACTTTTGATTAAGTGTTGGCTTAATTTTATTGGGTAAAAATCCAAGTCATACCGTTAGGGTGACATATATATGCTATTATGACTTATGTCGATTAATGATTGTACAAATTAAATATAATATGATATTATTTCACCCCTAATGGATATGATTAGACCTTCGAATACCTTTTGCTTATCATGACCCTGCCATCTTCATCATTCTCCTTTTAGGTTCGCACGCATAAGCTATCAGATAAGCCGCCCTCCTCATTGAACTAAGGTTATGATTATGAGTATGTTTATACACTTGCATTAAGTTACTTGTTAAACCTGTCCAAAGATTGCTTTGGGCATGGTTGAACCAACTAAAACTTAGAAACTCGTTCAATCATGTGCTTTAAACAGAACATGCTCCAAAAATTTGCCATAATGGAACGATCATTTAGGCATGTCGAGATGGTTGCATGATCATTTGGCAGGTTGAATGCGACATGATTTAAAACTAGCATTGTGTGAACATTCTTCAATTCCATCGCCATCACTAACCATTATTACTGTGCAACATATTTAGCCACCTTTCCTAAAAACCCTATATTCCTTCCCTTGTTTCCATCATGCCGAATAGATTCAAGCCTCAAAGTTATCAAGATCTGTTTCAAATGACAAAGTTTAGGGAGTGTATGAAATTGTTTTTTCAAGCTGGTTGGAACCCATTCCTACATTCGCTGCAAGGTTACGATGAAGAGATTTCATTGTTGTTCGTAATGGGATATGATTATAGAACGACCAGAGTAGGTCACCTTTACCTTCAAGTTACTGAGGAGTCGATTGCTTATGCTACTAAGCTCCCCCGAGAGGGAGAACGGTGGAATAAACATTGGTTTGTTCTGCAAGAATCACACAGTTTCACTCTGAAGCATGAGTTCCAGTATGTAACAGGTGTGAAAGTCTACCATCACAGCTAGACAAAGCCAAAGTATATCAAGCCATTGACAGTCATCATTCACTTAGTTGCCTACGAAGGTAAATTTAGCATTTTTAACTCTTGTCACCTTTGGTTATTAGTCCACTTTGTTGATAATAGATGCTTGAATTTCCCTTTCTTTTTACGGCATAGCTTAGAAAAAAAGTCAATTTTGGTCCAGAAGAACACCCTTCATCTGAAGAGTAGTTTGTATCACCATAGTATAATCAAATTGTTAATCTTGGATCAGCTTGAAGACCAAAGCCAGTCTTGGAAAACTTTTGTTTTCAAAGTGCTCAATCCACACCTCAATATTCGTAAACGGTCTCGACATTTTCATCCCAAGTCTAGACCAACATTTCCCACAGCAAAAGAAAAACCTGATATTATCCACCTTGATGAGGGTGTCTCAGAACCTAATTCACCTATGCAAGAAACCCCTGGTAGTCTTGTGTCTGCTGAGTTTTTGCCTTTTTCACGACCTCATACCAGAAGAAAGAAGGCTAAAAGCATACAATGCATGCTTCGACCCAGTACTCTGATCGTGGTTCATCTTGCTGAGTAGACTGGCCATGCAAATGATGAGGTCGAGGTAGAGGAAATAAATCCCAATTCATCCCTCTTAGCACTAGCTAGCCTCTCTTCTGAATTGCTCAAGGACATCAATCAGAGGGATATTCCTACATCGTAATATCCCCTTCCTACTTTCGACTTGGACCTGCCCTCAATAGAAATAAGTCCTCCACGGGATTTTAACCAGTCCCCAGAACCATTGATGCCACCGCAGCCCACCTTAGAATAGTTAACTTTTGAGTTAAATCAATCGACGAAGTAAAATGAAGCACATGTCAAGTTAATTTCATAGCTTCATGAATAAAATAGAGAACTGTGGTTACAAATTAAGAGGATCTATGTAAGACCGTGAGTATATCTTAGAGGGATTGGCAAGCGAGGCATGCTCTTCTGAAAGCACAGGAGAGGAAGTTGAAGTACAAGCAATATGCTCCATCCAAGTCGGAGGAAGCTGCTAATGCAGCTATGCCTCCTTCCTTATGATATGTTTTACTCTGCACCAGTGGGAACTGGTATTCTTTCGGTTTGGGGGAATGTTGGTCCCCATTTTTTCACTATTTTTGGGTTCAATACTTCGCATACTAACATATGTTTTGCTACTTTTTAGTGTCTTTTGCACCATGCAGCTCCCTCTACAAGCTTCACGTATGACTAAAGTAGGATTTATGTCAATTGTATTTATTATCATCATTTTATGGTTTCAATGGTTAAAATTGGCATAATACGAAGTGCATTTTCTATATTAATTCCTGTGTCTTATTCTCTGTAGGTTATATGGTCTTTTTGGTGACCTAACAAACAGACATGCGTTCAACTAAGTATATGGAGAGCATGATCGACTTGCTGTCCAGACAATAAAAAAGACCGCGCATTTTTTGATAGCATGTTTCTGTGTATTAAGAGCATGAAAACAGCCAGAAACTATCATCACCACGCACTGGAATCTTAGCGTTAGTCTTATTCTAGAAGAAGTGCTCATTGCATGACACATTGATGCAGGCTTTGATTCAGACTGAAGTTATGAACCACATTGTGCCACTGAAGGAACCTGATTTGCGAGAAAAAATGGACTATTGGTTGTTAGTTGTTATGCACTTATTTTACATTATGACTACCTTATCATAAAGAGAAGTTGACCACTAAAGGGTTGAATTTGTCTCCTCCATTGAACGATGTATATATAGACGCTGTCATGCGACTTAGGTAGAGCTTCTTACAGTTTGAGAGTCTAGAGTCTAAGTTTCTTCCTTTTATCAGTTCAATATGAAAAACTCTATAGTGCCCCCATTTATTCTAATGAAAGTCTTATTATGTTGTATATGATTGTGTTCGATTAGAAGAAGCATAACTTTGTTCTCTAGGAGGGCGCCTCAACAAACAAAGTCATTAAATATTTGTGTAGGTTTTTTTATTTCTTTCCTCTGCAATTATTATAATTCTATTTATGAGTTGTTCAGTTTTGTTTCTATAATCGTTCATGTTTCCTGTAGTATAGATTTCAATTTAAAATTATGTTGTGAATGTATGTTTTTTTTATTAAATAGAAACCGGTTGCGTTTAAGATAGATTTTAAGTTTTTCTGCAAAGTCTTTCAATTTCTAGATTAAATTTCTTTGATTAATTATAATCTAGTTCTGCTTATTCTAATTTTTATCATGAATTTGCGCAAGAATATGTTAGTTTGTTTTGAATTCTGAAATATTTTAGGTCATATTACTATGGAATTCAGTCATTAAAGTAGGTTTACTTCCTGTTTTACATTACAGTAGTACATGCATGGGGTATCTGCTCTTCAATAAAGCATTTAAATTTACTGTTTTCTTAAAGTTTTAACATTTTATTGAAACAGACTATCATACAGATAGTTTGTTCCACCTTTTATACAGACCTTCATTTCCCCCAGTTATACAGCCGCTCATTCAGTCCTATGTGTTTTTAATTCGTTTCAAAGTTTATCTTTCTAGTTTTCTGATTCTATCTAAATAGTAATGGTTAGATAATGTTTATATTTTCTTTTAAAGACCTTTAGATAAGATTGTTTAAGACTTCTTGTTAAAACTCTTTTCTCCTTCCTCTTTCTTTTTTTTTTTTAGACTATAACAGGGGGAAGTTTGATTAAGAGCCGGTGAATAAGCCACCGGGTGCTGATTACATTAAACCAAGGGCATGGGCTCATGAGAAGAATGGAGACTCATGAGGCCTTTCGAGAACTGAGGTAGACAAAGCAGGAAGCTTAAGGAAGAAAACTGCAGAAACTGAACCGGAAGAACAAAACCTGAAGCTAATAAGATAACAAGAGGAAGAGGGCAGGCAAAACTAATTAAACTTCTCCAGAATCTTTTTTACTGCTGATTCCAAAGCAGTGATTCGATTGCTGAAGTTGCCAGTGGTGTTGGCCGCATCTTTGAACTCAGTGAAGACCACATCTTTGTAGTAGTTCAGCTCACCTTTGGAATCTTTGAGGTCCTTCTTGAGTGTGCTCAGTTCATTAGCGAAGGCTTTCCACTGGTTGTGGCCTTTAACTTCATGGGCATCTGCATTTAACTTGAGGGCGTCCAAAGATTGCTGGATGTCAGCCAGACACTCCTCCACAGTCTGCACATTAGAAGAAGATCCTACAGAATCCATGGGGTCGCACTGAAGGTCGCGAGGAGCTGGACGGTCACGAGAGTATGTGCAAGGAGGCGATCTGCAAGCTTCAACGAATTTGGAGCTTTAGTGAACTGAACAAAGGGCAGTGCGTCGAGTATGCTAGGAGGCCCAATAATATAGCTTGAGGGGTCACGGCCACGTAAGGAGAAGGCAGTGGATTGGATCTCCAAGGCACTTGATGGATTATCTTGACCGTAGTTGAGAAGATCAATACCAAATCAAGAAAGCATCTCTCTCAGGACCTCAAGATTGTCTGCAGATTGGAGCTCTGACAACATCGAATTAAGGGATAATGCAAATGGATTCTTTGCCACTAAATGCCGGTACGTTTTTGTCCAACGAGGTTTCCCTGTTGGCCTCCAGGTCAGCCTTGCCATTGAGACCTCGAAGGATATGAAAGAAGCTAATAACATGGAATTTAGCGGCTATCAGGAGGATTTTTTGGATTATAGCGGATAAGAAGATATTGGATGGCAGATTTTTTGTTATCAAGGATTGGAGGATTAGCTTGGAATCCCCAAACACCACCAGCGATTTTAAACTCCGCTCTTGGGCAAGCTTGAGGCCTTGCCAGAGCGCCAGCGCCTCAGCCATGTTGTTGGACATTGTGCCTAGCCCCCAAGCATAGTTGGCTAGGACAGAGTTCTCATTCGATAGGAGGATCCCTCCTCCTCCCGCTCGACCTGGATTGCCTTTGGAAGCTTCGTAAAAAAATAGCGTGTTTTCTTTTAGAGAGGATCTCCACATTAAGAAATCATTTTCTTCGAGCCGGATTTCCCAGTTAGCCTTTTTTGCAATGGGAATGTTGGGTGTGGGCTCTGGGTATTGAAATTGGGACATCCATATTCTTTCTTGGGGATCCAAATCTCTGTAGTTCTTTAGATTTCTCTTGGCTGTCGCTAACTCCCCCAGGAGGGCTTTGCAATTGATTGCAATCTTGATGCTAGACCTTTTTTCATCCCTGAAGATGCGGCTATTGCGCTCCAGCCAGATCTTCCAGTAGATAGCTTTGGGGGCCCATATCCAAATAGATTTGAGAAGGTCTTTTTGGGAAGGTCAAAGGGAGAGATAGAGGCCCAAGTGGCAAACAGGTCAGGGATGTTGTGGGGAACAACAAGGTCTTCTAAATTTAGGAGGAGGACCTCCGACCAAACTTCTTGGGAGAAGGGGCAGTTTAAAAGGAGGTGGTCCATTGTCTCTTCTTCTGAGCAGCATAGGGGACATCTGGAAGGACCCTCCATGCCTCTAATTTTTAAATTATCCCTAGTCAAGATACTTTTATGGGCAGCAGTCCAACAGAAGAAGTCTATTTTTGGCATGAACGGGTAGTTCCAAATGAAATTCCATCTAGCTGGATTCGGGGAAACATGTGGCGAAGATAGGAAGACTTTGTAACCTTCACTGGCTGAGTATTTACCTGAACGCTGGCCCCACCCTCTTTTGTCTGGAGTGTTCTTTGTAGCTGGTGCTTTCCCTTGGAGGAGTTGCATTAGGCTATCTTTTTCTGCATTTAACCTGTTGGGGAGATTGTCTAAGTGCCAGGCCTTCCAAATGTTTTCTTCGTCTTCTTCCCAGCTAGAGATGTCCCAAAGGGTATTTAAGTTATTGTTTTGGGCCCAGTCCATAATGTTTTTTATACCTGGGTTTTGATTTAGAGGTTGATCTCCCATGATGGCGTCCTCCCACAGATTTATTTTCTTTCCATTTCTGGGAATCCAAAAGAGATTTGGCTGGAAGAGTGGCAGGGCTTTCAGACAAAGCTTGTAGATTGGGGAGCCTGACTTTCAAGGGATTGGCTTATCCAGGCATCGCAGCCTCTCACCGTTGAAGTATTTCCTTCTTAGGACTTTGCTGCACCAACTTTCTTTTCCTGCAATCAGGTTCCACAAAGTTTTGGCCCCCATAGCCAGATTTTGTTTTTCCAGGTCCCTCACCTGAAGGCCTCCTTCTTTATATGGCTTTTGAATTTTGTTCCAACTCACCAGGTCGATTCGGTGGAGGTTCCCTTTGCCTCCTTCCCACATAAAATTTTTTATCAGAGACTCCATTTTTTTCAGGATAGAAACTGGTGCAAGCAGAATAGAATTTTGGTATATAGGAATGCTCATGAGCACCGATTTTAACAGAATTGTTTTGCCTGCTAGATTTAACCAGTTGGCGCCCCAGTTTTGTATTCACCTTTTAATTTTGTCAATGATTGGAGTCCAGTGGATTGCTTTCAAACCTTTCTTGAATATTGGAGCTCCTAGGTAAGTGAAAGAGTCCCAAACGTGAATAGCTTCCATGCCCAGCAGTCTGGCTATATCCCCTAGATCATTTCCTGAATAGTTCCAGCTATAAACCTTGCTTTTTTGAGGGTTGATTCTTCTTCCTGAGATCTGACTGTAGAGATCAAGCTCTTTTTTGAACTATTTAGCCATGAAGACGCTAGCTCCACCTAGCAGGATCGTGTCGTCCGCAAACTGGGCGTGATTTATATTTTTAACCCTTGGTGCCAGCCTGAGGTCGGGGAGAATATTTTCTTGATTGCTGAAGGTTAACTGGAAGCTTAGAACAGATGCCTGAATTGCATAGAGGAGGGGCGATAAGGGGCAGCCTTGCCGGAGCCCTCTGGACGCTTGGAAAAAATCAGTGGATCTGCCATTAACTAGGGGGGCTATCCAAGGAGAACTGACACAGCCTTGCACCCAGTTGATAAAGTGAGTGGAGAACCCCATTTTTTTCATGACTAGAAAGA
>LPNX010577625.1:113218-261209 GCA_001517045.1 Pseudotsuga menziesii
GGGATGACTCTGGGGAGGATTTTTTTGAGTCTATTGGCAATAATTTTGGTTATAATCTTGTAGCTGAGATTGTAGAGGGAGATGGGCTGGAATCTGGAGAAGGAAGTGGCCCCCTTTTCTTTCAGGATTAGAGTGAGAAAGGCAGAGTTGGTGCTTCCTCCTATCTTGCAGGTGGCTTGGGAGTGCCTTACCATCCTTAGCAGGTCCAGTTTAATTATGTCCCAACAGCTAGTGTAGAAGATGGCTAAGAAACTGTCCAGGCCAGGGGCACTGTCAGGCTTCATTTGGAAAAGGGCTCTTTTTAGTTCTTTTAAAGAGATGGGTGCTGTGAGGAGGAGATTATCAGCCTCTTGAATTATGGGTGGGATGAGGTCGAAAGGGTGATCCATGGAGTTTAAAGGGTTGTCATCAGGAGCAGAAAAAAGGTCTTTGAAGGTGAGGAAGGCTGCTTTCTTTATTTCTTCAGGGTCTTTTATCAGAGAACCTTGAAATTTTATTTCAGTGATAGCTTTGTAGCCTTTGTGGGCTTCGGCTTGTTTATGGAAATAATTTGTGTTTTTATCCCCACTCTTTAGCCATAAGCTTCTGGACTTCTGACGCTAGAATTCTTCTTCTACCTTGTAGGCTTTTAAATATGCCTTTTGGAGCTCATCTTCTTTGGAGAGGGTCGAGCTGGAGATGCGAACAGAGTCCATCGCATGCTGATGACTTTCGAGGGATTTTTGGGCTGAGATTCTGATGGAGGTGGGGGTGGCTAAGAGTTTATCCCAACTCTTTAGCACTGCTTTGAGTCTTTTTATTTTCTATTCCCAGGTGAAGGAGGGGGACCTCGGCATCGGTAAAGACCAGGAGTTCGCTACTACTTGCTGGAAGTTATCCTGGAGCAACCAAAGAGGACTGAAGCGGAAGGGGATGGGGCCCAAAGGAGATCTGAGAAGATATCTAGCTGGATCAGCCTATGGTCCAAGGTGCTATTGGGGACGATTTTGGAAATGGCCAACAAACCAGAGGAGAGGAAGTTCGAATGGATGAGGAATCTGTCAAGACGAGCTGCTATGTGACCAGGACCCAGTCTCTTGTTAGACCAGGTAAAATTCCCTGAAGGAGGCTTTACATCCATTAGATCCCAATGGAGGATAATGTCCTCTACCCATTCTCTAGCTTGGTCCCTTACTATGGAGCCCCCTTTCTTCTCTTCAGTGGAAAGCGTGACATTGAGATCGCCAGCGATGATAATGTTTCTAGGGCTATGCTGGCTAAGAAATAGATCAAGGGAGTCCCAGCTGCTGCATTTTTCAGGAAAAAGGTTAGGAACATATAAATTAAAGAGACTTACTTGCTATCCAGAGTCACGATAGAGAAGATTTGTGAAGATCCAGTGATCGCTGCATTCTTCCTTGATCAGTTCAAACTTTGTAGAATCCCAGAATGTGGCTATACCTTCAGAGGCGCCTTTGGAGCTTATTGCTATCCTAGGTCCTTTCTTCCAGAGGGCGTGACCTACTTGATAGAGGATTGAATCCTCCATTTTTGTCTCCTGGATTAACAGAATGTCCGGCTTATTTATTCTGATGATGTCTTTCAGGGCTTCTTCTTTTTGGTTTGAGCCTAAACCTCTACAGTTCCAGGAGATGTATCGCATTTAGAGTTTTTTGGAAGGGGAGGCCCCCTTGGAAGGTTGGCCTTGCTTAGATCTGGTGCCGATCATGTTTGGCAAGGTTTTCTGATATCCTTTGGCTACATCTCTGAATGACTTCTCTTCACGGTGCTTTTTTTTGGATTTTCTTCCCCTGCTGGTCTTTAGCGGCGTTGCATGTGGGCTGCTAGATTCCGAGGCGTATTCATCTGAGAAACCCCCTTGATCTGAGTTTATGTTGGATGGATCCTCCTCTTGGATGGCGATATTTGAGATTTCTCCCATGGGGACGTGGGGGGGAATAATCTCAGTTAATACTGGTGTTAGATCTGGGCTTGAATGCATTGGTACTTTGTCGGGTTTGATGGGGTCTGCCGATTTAGATCTGGCCTCCTTTCTTCTTTCTGCACTTGTTTCTTCAGTTGCTGAGCTTTGTATGATGGCGTGCTCCTGAGGGAGGTTTGGTGGGGGGTTTCTTCCTTCTGTAGTGTCCTCCATACTACTTGGGACTTGTGGATCAGATCCTTGTCTTTTTTCTTGGGTTTTCGGGGTTGTTTTTTCTTTTTTAGGCCTTTGCCATCCTTCTGTATCATTTCCTTGCTGATTTTTGGGGCAATTTCTTTGGAAGTGGCCATGCTCATGGCAGAGTCTGCATTTGAAGGGCAGCTTTTCGTAGTCCAGCTGTTGATAGTGGTGCCAATCACCCACCGAGATCTTGATCGCTTCTGGTAGCCCGGCCTCAAGATTCACCTCAACGCAGATTCTGGCACAAGAGTATTGACCCTTGGGATCTGCTTTATCAATGTATCGACCAAGCCCATTCCCTATTTTTTCCAGAGATTCTGAGTTCCAGCAGTGCGCTGGTAAGTTAGGGAGATGGACCCAGACAGGGACCTCCTTGGGGGCATCGAGATTTGGGTCAAAATTCGGGCTCTAGCAATTGAGGTACAGACCTTGAGAGCCCATGAAGTAGGGGCCGTTTTTGAAGACGAGGTCTTGATCATCCTTGGAGATGAATTCAAAAATATAGAAGCCTCTGCCCACCGGATAGAAAGTGATGCTTTGCTTCAATTGGGGCCTCCAGTTTCTTTGTATCCAGTCATCTGTTGTTCTTGTGGAGGGCCACAGACCCATGAACTGCCCGACCAACCCACGATCCGCTAGAGCCAGGGTAATCTTGATGGGTTTTTCTTCTGGCAGGATGATTTCAGGTATTGCCTCCAGTTTCTTGATGAATTTCGGGATCGGAGGGGCTGACGTCTTCTTCCTGGAAGCCGTAACTAGCCTCTTGAAGGCCTCTTCATCAGAGAGAGGGATGGAGGGAGGGGGATTCCCTCCCCCAGGCGCAGCCATGGAGGCCGCAGATCAGAGCACGCGATGCCCAAGCAGCTCACGCAGAAGCCCTAGGAGCGCGTGCATCCAAAAAACGATCCTCCTTCCTCTTTCTTTTACCTTATGCATAGGAATGATATTATGTAAATGAACTCATCATATTGATTTTTAATTGAGCCTTTGATTCAAGTTGTTCCTTTAGCTTTAAATTACATGCATTAATAGATTAGGTGTTTATAATTTGTTCTTTTAAATTATATAATTGTGAAAAGCATCTATAATATAGAACTCAAATTATCTTTGTAAGTTTTCTGTTTGTCCATAAACTATGTCTACCCTTATATAATATTTTGTAAGTACGAGTTATTTGTGTATAAACAATCATGTTTACTATTTCCTGTAACTGGACATTTCTCAGTTAACAAATTTTTGTAGAGATCAAACTAGACTTAATTCCCTTTAGCTTTTACACTTCTTTTGAGAGCAATTTTGATACCTCTCCTGCCCCAGTTCGTATTGCACTAAATGCCTACCCTCAGAATAATCAAGGAGAGTGAAATTAAGATAATTTAGTTAGTGTATGTATAGTTTCTATTTGGTCATTGTAAATCCTTTTTAATGTAGCCATTTTCTCAAGTAAAAATCAATCTCTCTAGATAGAATAGTTTATTGTCATAGCACTGTTTATATCCGGACATTTATAAATAGTTTGTTGTCATGTTTGTTTTCATTAACTTAATTATATCCTTAGAAGTTCAACTTAAATTCTTTTGATCTTTGGTTTATTAAATTATTACCACGACACTCTCTCCCTTCGCATATATTTTGTAGCAACTCTAAGCCTACTAACCTAGGTTGATAATTAAATATTAGGTCAATTATTCAAGACAATATTTTGCCCAACATTTTTGGCGTCGTTGTCGAGGAGTTATTTCACAAAGTAGATATAGGCTGGTAATCGGGGAGCAGTAAGACGAGAGGTAAGAACCTACGCATTTGTTATAACAGGCACCCCCAATTCCAGTAATAAGAGTAGCATAGGATAGCAAAATTTTGTTGAGTTTTTATAAAAAAAATTTAGGAAACATAAAAACCCCAACTCACTGAATAGGAACTGAAAAAAAAAATACTTATAGGAAGTAGTTTTGCTAGAAACATAAAGAGATTCTTACAGGGGGGGGGGGGGATTATAGAAAGAAAAGAGATCCTAGAAAAAGGACTTGAGGGCCCTATTTTTGACCAAATTTAAAAAGAAGTAACTAGGGAACCTCTTAACCTTCCACTAAGTCACAAAGTTCGATAATATAACTCTTGAAGTAAGGAAGCCGAACTTAACTAGGTGGGAGTTCTCTTTGGTAATGGTCTCCCCTCAAATTGACTTATCCATAGTAGCATTCCTTACTCCTATAAGAACCAATAAAAGAATGAGTAATCAGAGGAAGTTCTCTCCTGAAAAACAACGATGGGATGCTCCATTCTCACCTCGAAAGAAACCTTCTAGGTACACTCACTCTAGAAACCAAACCTATATAAAAAACCAGGAATAAGAATGAGTAGCAAAAAGAAATGTTTGCTCATAATGTAAAACTAAACATCCCCGACAGAAATGTTCATTAATAAAAACTCCTCCATGCTATGTTTGCATTGGGCATCATGTTTTTCCCCAGAAGATCAAGATGGATCCTGTCAAGATAGAGGTAATTATTGGACTGCTTCCTCCAAAAATCCCTTCCTCCTAATTTTAAAAGATATTGTGGGTTATCATTACTTCTATATATGTAAATATGTGTATATCTCTTTGAATAAATAAAGAGTCATTTCTAATCACTTCCTTCTAGAGGACTCTTTTCTATTCTTCCAGAAATAAAATAAATCATCTAACAAATGGTTTTGAAGAAGCATTTATTTCTTTGAATAGCTTATGAGGTACTATCCCCCCCCAAAAAAAGTGCTCTAATAAGACCTTGAAGCTTTTCTTGTACATCACTTTCAAACCATTCAATTTTTATGATTTTTTTATGCTAAGTGTTTTGATTCAGATTCTAATTATTTGAACAGTCACTCAAAAGATTTATTTTAATTATCATGATCTTCAACATTTTCATACCTAGAGACTACTAGCTCATCTACACTTGTTATCAAAACTTGACTCTTAACTATCTTTGAGGGCACTAGGGTAAGTGGAATTACTACTTGTGGGGAACATTACCATTTATAAAATAGACTGAAAATCCCAGGGACACCTTTAAGTTATTCTCTTTTGACATGGTATATAGTTAAGGCCATTTTGTGAAAAAAAATTAAATCATGTGTTTAGCAGGGCTTAGCATGCTCTATTACCAATCGACTTCCTATATTCAAAAACTTTATACAAGGAAAACCTGTTGGGGTACTGAATAGGCCTAATGGTAGCGGGTCAATGCGAAGTAATAACTTACAAGGAATTTTGATAAATGAAAGTAAACCTGTTGGGGTACTGAACAGGCTCACTGGCAGTGGGGCTATGCTTGCATGGTACCAAGATAAAGCTGCCGAGGTACTGAACAGGCTTGCTGGAAGCGGGGCTTGCTGGAAGCGGGGCAATATCAGGTAAAGGGCAATATCAGGTAAAGGGATCTGGTTAATGTACCACTAGGCACATGATTTTAAAGAACAATAATATATATCAAAACACATCTACATAGGCCTATTGTTTATGATGTTATTAAAGAATAATCCTAATCTCACCTTGGATCCAACAGTCTTATTTCCACCAATATCTAGGATATGATTATCCTAGAAATGGCACCCATAGCTGAAAATTTCCACAAATTTGAAGGTGAGTTCAAAGAATTTTTGAGATAGCAAGATATCCTTACAACAAGGCAAAGGTGACTCGTTTTCCCTTTGGTATTATTCACTTATATTTTCATCACATGATCAATGATCAATTTACATCTCTACCACATTTGAGCACTACTATTTAAAAAAAATATATCTATTTGAATCCTTTCAATTTATTAGTTAGTATTTTTCTCTTTTACAAACTAATTACAACAGCATGACTGAACTTTCTTATTTCTTTTGAAAATTACATAGTTTTCTTGTTTGGATTGAGGACATGCCATATCTTTGGTTTAGGGGAGGATTAGCCGATTGTCTGTCTTCATTTTTACTTATAAAATACTCATTTCCAAATGATAAAGTGTTTGCAGGATAATGCAGATAGTGAAGTTCGCCTTAAAGTTGTGGATGAATAAGTAAGAACGCTAAAAGAATTATTTCATATGAAAATCCGTATGAAGGATCATATGAAGGGGCGAATGCCGGTGTGACTAAAAGGCCAAATGATGAGCTCGATAAAAAAAATTATGATATTTTTGCACTTTTGATTAAGTGTTGGCTTAATTTTATTGGGTAAAAAGCCAAGTCATACCATTAGGGTCACATATATATGATATTATGACTAATTTCGATTAATGATTGTACGAATTAAATCTAATATGATCTCATTTCACCCCTAATGGATATGATATGACCTTCGAATACCTTTTGGTTATCATGACCCTGCCATCTTCATCATTCTCCTTTTATGTTCGCACACATAAGCTATCAGATAAGTCGCCCTCCTCGTTGAACTAAGGTTATGATTATGAGTATGGTTATACACTTGCATTAAGTTACATGTTCAACCTATCCAAAGCTTGCATTGGACATGGTTGAACCAACTAAAAAGTAGAAACTCGTTCAATCACGCACTTTAGATGGCACACGCTTCGAAATTTTTCCATAATGGCATGATCGTTTAGGCATGCCAAGCTGGTTGCATGATCATTTGGCAGGTTGAATGCGACACGCTTTAAAACTAGCACTGTACGAACATTATTCAATTCCATTGTCATCACTAACTATTATTACTATGGATCACTTCTAGCCACGTTTCCTGAAAAACTTGTATTCCTTCCTCTATTTCCATCATACTGAACATATTCGAGCCTGAAATTTATCGGGATTTGTTTCAAATGACAGAGTTTAGGGAGTGTAGGGAAGTGTTTTTTTGAGCTGGTTGGAACCCATTCCTACATTCGCTGCAAGGTTACGATGAAGAGATTTCATTCTTGTTTGCAATGGGATTTGATGGGAGGACGGCCAGAGTAAGTCACCTTTCCTTTCAAGTTACTGAGGAGTCGATTGGACGCACTAATAAGCTTCCCCAAGAGGGATAACGGTGGCATAAACATTGGTTCTTTCCACGAGCATCACACAATTTTTCTTTGAAGCCTGAGTTTCGGTATGTAGCAGGTGTGAAAGGCTACCATCACAGCTGGATAAAGCCGGAGTATATCAAGTCGTTGACATTGATCATTCACTTAGTTACCTGCGAAGGTAAATTTAGCGTTTTTAAGTCTTGTCACCTTCAGTTATTATCCCACGTTGTTGATAATATATGCTTGGGTTTCCCTTTCTTTTTCCGCCATAGCTTTGAAAAAATGTCAAATATGGTCTGGAAGAATACCCTTCATCTGAAGAGTAGTTTGTATCACCATAGTATAATCAAATTGTTAATCTTGGATCAGCTTAAATACTAAAGCCAACATTGGGAAACCTTTGTTTTCAAAGTGCTCGATCCCCGCCTCAATCTTCGTAAACGACCTCGACATTTTCATCCTGAGTCTAGAACAACCTCTCCCACAACAGAAGAAAAACCTGATATTGTCCACCTTGGTGAGGGTGTCTTAGAACCTAATTCACCTATGCAAGAAACACCTGCTAGTCTTGTGTTTGCTGAGTTTGTGCCTTTTTCACGACCTCATACTAGAAGACAGAAGGCTAAAAGAGTCTAGTGCAAGCTTTGGCCCAGTACTCAAAACGTTGTTAAGTTTGATGAGCAGACTGGACATCCGAATGATGAGGCCAAGGTAGAGGAAATCAATCCCAATTCACCCCTCTTAGCACTAGCTATACTCTCTCCTAAATTGCTCAAGGACACCAATTAGAAGGATATTCCTGCATCTGAAGATCCCCTTCCTACTGTCTACTTGGACCTTCCTTCAACAGAAATAAGTCCTCCATGGGATTTTAACCAGTCCCTAGAACCATTGATGCCACCTCAGCCCACCTTAGAACAGTTAACTTCTGAGTTAACTCAATCGGCGAAGCAAAATGAAGCACATGTCAAGTTAATTTCAGAGCTTCATGAAGAAAACAGAGAACTGTGGTTACAAATTAAGAATATGGAGGATATACATAAGATCCTTAGTATATCTCAGAGGGATTGGCAAGCGATGCATGCTCTTATGAAAGAACAGGTGAGGAAGTTGAAGTACAAGCAATCTGTTCTATCCAAGTCGAAGGCAGCTGCTGATGTAGCTCTGACTCCTTCCTTATGATATCTTTTACTTTGCACCAGTGGGACCTATTATTCTTCCAGTTTGGGGGAATGCTGGTCCCCATTCTATCACTATTTTTGGGTTCAATACTTCGCATATTAACATATGTTTTGCTAATTTTTAGTGTCTTTTGCACCATGCAGCACCCTCTACAAGCTTCAGTTATGAATAAATTAGGATTTATGTCAATACTATTTATTATCATCATTTTATGGTTTCAATGGTTAAAATTGGCATAATACGGAGTGCATTTTCTATATTAACTCATGTGTCTTATTCTCTGCAGGTTATATGGTCTTTTTGGTGACCTAACAAACAAACACACATTCAGCTGAGTATATGGAGAGCGTGCCCATATTGATGTCCAGATCATCATATAGACTGCGCATTTTTTGATAGCATGTTTCTATGTATTAAGAGCATGAAAACAGACAAAAACTATGATCACCACGCGTCGACATCTTAGAGATAGTCTTCTTCTGGAAGAAGTGCTCATTGCGTGACACCTCGATGCAAGATTTGATCTATAATGAAGTTATGAACCACATTGCGCGCCTAAAGGAACCCGATCTACGAGAAAAGTGGGACTGTTGGTTGTTAGTTATTATGCACTTATTTGACATTATGACTTCCTTATCACGAAGAGCAGTCGACCACTAAAGGGTCGACTTGCTCACCTCCATTGAACCATGTATATATAGACGTTGTCATGCGACTTAGGCGGAGCTTGTTAGAGTTTGAGAGTCTAGAGTCTGAGTTTCTTCCTTTTGTCAGTTCAATCTGAAAAACTCTATAACGCCACCTTTTATTCTAATGAAAGTCTTATTGTGTTGTATATGATTGTGTTCGATTAGAAGAAGCATAACTCTGTTCGCAGGGAGGGACCCCCGACAAACAGAGTCTTTAAATATTTGTGTAGGTTTTGTTATTTCTTTCCTCTGCAATTAGTATAATTCTGTTTATGAGTTGTTTAGTTTTGTTTCTATAATCGTTCATGTTTCCTACAGTATAGATTTCAATTTAAAATTATGTTGAGCATGTAGGTTCTTTTTATTAAATAGAAACCGGTTGTGTTTAAGATAGCTTTCAAGTTTTTGTGCAAAGTCTTTCTATTTCTAGATTAAATTTCTTTGATTAATTATAATCTAGTTCTGCTTATTCCATTTTTTTATCATGAATCTTCTTAAGAATATGTTTGTTTGTTTTGAATTATGAAATTAGTTTAGGTCGTATAACTATGGAATTCAGTCATTAAAGTAGGTTTGCTTCCTGTTTTACATTATAGTAGTACATGCATGGGGTAGCTTCTCTTCAATAAAGCATTTAAGTTTATTGTTTCCTTAATGTTTTAACATTTTATTCAAACAGACTGTCATACAGATAGTTCGTTCCAACTTTTATACAAAACTTCATTTCCACCTGTTATACAGTTGCTCATTTAGTCCTGTGTGTTTTTAATTCATTTCAAAGTATATCTTTCTAGTTTTCCGATTCTATCTAAATAGTAATGGTTAGATAATGTTTATATTTTCTTTTAAAGACCTTTAGATAAGATTGTTTAAGACTTCTTGTTAAACCTCATTTCTCCTTCCTCTTTCTTTTACCTTATGCATAGGAATGATATTATGTAAATTAACTCATCTTATTGATCTATAATTGAGCCTTTGATTCAAGTTGTTCCTTTAGTTTTAAATTAAATGCATTAATAGATTAGTTTTTTATAATTTTTTCTTTTAAATTATATAATTGTGAAACGGATCTATAAGATAGAACTCAAATCATCTATGTAAGTTTTTTGTCTGTCCATAAATAATCATGTTTACTATGTCCTGTAACTAGACATTTCTCAGTTTACACTTTTTTGTAGAGATCAAACTAGACTTAATTCCCTTTAGCTTTTACACTTCGTTTGAGAGCCATTTTGATACCTCTCCTGCCCCAGTTCCTATTACAGTAAATGCCTACCCTCAGAATACTCAAGGAGAGTGGAACTAAGATAATTTAGTTAGTGTATCTATAGTTTCTATTTGGTCATTGTAAATCCTTTTTAATGTAGTTGTTTTCTCAAGTAAAAATAAATCTCTCTAGATATAATAGTTTACTGTCATAGCATTGTTTATATCCGGAAATTTATAAATAGTTTGATGTCACTTTTGTTTTCATTAACTTAATTAGATCCTTAGAATTTCAACTTAAAGTCTTTTGATCTTTGGTTTATTAAATTATTACCACGACACTCTCTACCTTCGCATATATTTTGTAGCAACTCTAAGCCTACTAACCCCAGTTGATAATTAAATATTAGGTAAATTATTCAAGACAATATTTTGCCCAACATTAGGCTTACAATGCATGAAATCAATACCCCACTTGGAAAAAGGTCCAACAACAATGACCAGGTGTAAAGGAGCAGGGTGGGTGTGATTTTTAGGATAAAAGTGTTTATAGGGTGGACATTTCTTAACCACTTCATGACAATATTTAAATATCGAATGCCAGAAATACCCAGTGCAAAGGATTTTCTGGGCTGTAGCCATCCCAGAAATATGAGCACAACATGCTCCAAAGTGGTAGTCATTCAGAACCTGTTCATCCTCTTCATGTGTAAGGCACCTTTGAAGGATAGAGTCAATACCATGTTAATACAATGTGTCATTTAAAATGAGACAGTACTTTGTGTGGTGATGGATATGACAAAGATCGTCACGGGATATTTCCGGCTGAAATATTTGAGTTTGGAGATAGATGCTCAAATCTCCATACCATGGATTAGTTGTGCTTATTAAGAAAAAAAATTCATCAAAAAATGAATTGTTGGGCTCAGCTCCTGTCAAAGCACAAGGAAGGTCACACATAAACTCCGCGAAAACCAAGGATTTCTTCGAAGTAGCCTTGGTGAACTCAAGATCAAATTCCTGTAAGATAACAATCCAACGGGAATACTTGCCCCCTAGTACATGACGAGTCAGAATGTAGTACATGGGGTTTTGATCTGTGAGTACAGTTGTAGTACGAAGTAGAATGTAATGATGAAACTTTTGTACAATAATGACTGTAGCCAGAGCTAACTTCTCCACACACGAGTAACAGGTTTTAGAGTCAATGAGACTCTTACTTAGGTAATATATCATGTGTTCTTGGTCGTTGGGATTTTCCTGCACTAGAACCATTCCCTTGTAAGTTTTCCTTCCATTGCAAACTTTGGATTTCAGTGATGTTTTTCAGGATGGGTTAGGCCAGAATAGCAAAAATTTTAAAAGGGTCTATCCAGATGCCATCTTTGGAAACCACAACCAAGAAGATGTCTAGTCTCAACACAAAATACACATTTGTGTGGGTTAAGCCAGATATTATAATGAGGAAATCTAAGGAAAATGTCCCCTAGATGACCTGGATGGTCCTCCTGTTGCTGTGAATGAGCTAGGAGATCGTCAAGGTACATCTCCACAATGTGCTTGATATCGTGAAAAGCATAGGACATGGTGCGCTAGAATGTAGCTCCGGTATTTTTCAGGCCAAAAGGTAACTTCTGATATGCAAAGGTTCCCCATGGTAAAATGAATGTCATTTTGTGCTGATCAACAAAAAGAATCTCTATTTGATTGTAGCCATAAAAGTCATCCATAAAAGAAAATATCACGCTCCCAGCATAGTTATCGATGATCTGATCGATGTGTCGAGTAGGGAAATTTTCCTTAGTACAAGCCTTATTTAAGTCTTGAAAATCAATATAGAATCTAATAGTTCCCTACTGCTTAGCCAAAGGGACAATATTAGACACCCATTCCGTCAGGGGTATGGGATAAATAAACCCCGCCTTCATAATTTTCTCTACTTCAGCTTTAATAGTCGTATCCTTCCTAAGATGGAATTGACACAATTTTTTTCGAACAAGTTTTATCATGGGATAGGTTTTAATCTTGTGTACCATGATAAATGGATCAATCCCAGGAATTTCCTCGTACATCCAGGAAAAAATATCACGGAATTATTTGAGTAATGCTCTATAACTTTTAGCTTCTTTTGTCAAGCAATTCTAGCCTACATGAATGTGCTTAACAGTTCTGGTCTTGACTGATATATCAATCGGGATAGTCTTAGTGATGTTGCAAATATTTCCTTCAGAATCTGTGTCTTGCAACAATACAGGCATTTGCAGATCATTGAAAATATAAGTACTAATAAGAGATACAAGGTCAAAGTCTATCGAACTGGAATTGGGAAGAAAAGAAGATCGATGATGGTGATCTTCCCATATGGGTTCATCCTTACTCATGATCTCCATGATGGACTCATTCAAAGGAAGATTTTGTGAGAAATAGTCTAGAGTAGGGAGAGAGGGTTATATCTAGTAGGGTAGGTGGTAAGGATCCGAAGCCACCAAATTAAGATCATCAGAATGGACATCGGAAGCAGACTTAATAGCATCATAAAGTGCTTCATAAGGGCTAAGAGAGGATGACTCAACAACTTCTTTTCCTTTAGGACTATAGCTAGTCATGGAAATCATGTTAATGGTCGCCACTTCCATACTAGGAAGAGCTGAGGGAAACACTCCCATGAGGGTTGAATCCTTCAGCATACCTATCCCAATCGACTGATAAGGAGGAGGGGACTGACCTAGTATAGGGATGTTATTTCCAATGGTGGTAGTAACATCTGGTGAAAAAAAATTGAGTTGATCGATGGTCACAACCTTCCCCAAATAAGGGAAGCGATGACAGTCATAGCATAAAACCAGTTTCTCCCCAATAGAATATTGTAATCCAACGGGGCATCGACCACATCCACCTGAATGGAAACAATATTTCCCCCAAGCTCGACTGAAAGGGTTGGTAACAAACCATGATGTTGGAAACCTTGTCCATCGAAATATTTTAAGGATGTAGGTGACTTCATAAGTTCAGGAGAACGAATGGCCCTCCAACAGGATACAGACAAAACTAAGGTTGAATCTCCCTCATCCAAAACGGTACTGTGGACCTTTCTCCCAACTACTCTGGTTGTGATCTGGAATGAGAGCTGGTGGGGTAATCTAGATTTGAAATTATCCACATTGAAATGAATTAGATTAGTGTTATCAGGGTCTAAAGTTCCTAAAGCAGTCAACCAGTCCTTGCGCTGTGTGGGAAAACTTTGTAGCACGTCCAGGGTAGACATCACACAGGGTGCCTGAGCCAAATATTCAACGACATTGTAGAATTGTGCAGCTCAAGAATTGGGATTAAAAACAACATTCCTGAGGGTATTCTTAGGTGGCCGCAAGATCAAGTCAAGATTAGGTTTCTCGATGGTAAGAGGGTCATTAGATGAAGAAAAAGAAGAACTAATGGGAGGAATTTTCATGAGAGAAGGGTTTTCATCCTTCTTCTCTACAGGTTTATCGTATGTATGATTATGAGTAGTCAAACTAATGGTTTTCAAGGAAACCATTCTGATTTCTTCTGTAAAATTAGAGTTACCTTGATTAGACATGTGATATATCAATTGTTGTTGAGACAGGAAGGGATTGGTAAGAACTGCTGGTGTAGGGTTACTCTTCAAAAATTTACGAAACCCCTCATGACGAGGGCACTCCTTCATTAAGTGATCATCGCCGCACAATAGGCAGGGGTACTTGGCCTTTATTTTTCATTTATTATCATTCTCTGTGGCCGTAACCTTGGGATTCTCTTGTTGGTTTCCATGTTTTTTTATTTTTTCCTTTTCCTTTCTTCTTGTTTTTGGGTGTCTGTGTACTTTGGATAGCATTCACCTTGGAGGAAACCGTATGAGTAGAAGGAGCAGTAGTAGAAGTACTTTGTTGCTTGGCAGGCTTAGTTGTTGATGAAGGCTGGATTGAACCGATAACCCCATCAACAGGAGTTTCTACGGGTGGCTTGGTAGGGTCTGTGCTGGGAAGAGGAGCTTGAGGGATTAGGTCATACATAGTTCCAGATTAGGAATATATCAAGTCTAGATACTGAATGCAACTGATAGCATTCTCTTCAGTAACAACACCACCCATAGCCACAGCTCGGGCAATGGGAGAAAACAAGGATTTTGTGAACCAATCATCTAATAGTTGGTCTAGGATGGGAGCTTTAATGAGTCATCTCTACCTCATCCACTTGTGAATATGATCTGATATATGTGTGGAAGTGTTTTGACAAAGTGAGGTTGAAAGTTCCATACCCATTTCATAATGAATGGGTAGCTGAAAGTGTGTGAGAAAAAATATTTCCCATGAGATAAAGTCCACAAATGAATGCCGTGGAAGTTCAATGTACCACTTTGTGGCCATACTGGTCAAATTTTGCTGAAAGAGTCTCAAACGAATAGAGTCATCCATCAAGGAGTTGGAAGAACACCACATATGGAATGTCATGACATGATTTTTGGGATTATCTCCTTTCTTCCCATCAAAATTTGGAATGTCTGGTGGTAGCTTAACTAGAATAGCAAGCCACGAAGGGATATGCTGAATGGGATCATTAATCAACTTGGA
The DNA here is from genome assembly GCA_001517045.1 of Pseudotsuga menziesii. Lineage (NCBI taxonomy): Eukaryota > Viridiplantae > Streptophyta > Pinopsida > Pinales > Pinaceae > Pseudotsuga > Pseudotsuga menziesii. The sequence continues at coordinate 128,043 of LPNX010577625.1, forward strand.
CAGATCTAGAAAGTCCAAACTTGCCAAGAAAAAAAGTTGTCGTAGGTTCAACATACTGGTAGTATTAATAAGGCACATGCATACTAGTAGGACCATAAGTTGATTGATACACTGGCTATTGGGTTGGTCGATATGTAGATGATCCTCTCGAAGATCCTCCTGAAGGGGGTGGACCTCCAAGGGGAGGGCTGCCTAGAGGTGCTGGGCCTCCGGGTTGTTGTGGACCTCCAAGTGGTGGTCCCCCATAAGGTGGACCTCTAGGTGGTGGACCTCCCAAAGGTGGACATCTAGGTGGTGGTTCTCCCGAAGGTGGACCTCTAGGTGGTGCTCCTCTAGGTGGTGGTCCTCCTGATAGTGGTCCTCTAGGTGGTGGACCTCCATAAGTTGGACCTCTGCCAGGTGGTCTGTTACACATAAATATCGTCATCATCATGTGATCAAGTCCCAAACATTAGTTATTTCCTTGAATACCAAGTTATGAAGTGAAAATACTAGCCCAGACTTTAATCTTGCATATACAATTCAAGCACAATTTCTACCCTTAAGGCAAGGGACGTTACCTTATTCGGTAATTCCTACCATATCTTGATAGTAGGTGGTGCTACCACCTTTACCTCTTGTTCAAGGAGTGGTTATGCCCTGTCACCACTCTGTCATAGTGAAGGAGAAGCGGTGCCCGCCCTTATTAAAAAGTGAAAAAGAGAGGATTCCATGAAGCTTCTCAAAGGAAGACTTCATGGCACCCTTATCCCTACTCCTGAGGACCACTTGGACTCGAGATCCATCCTTTTGGGATATCTTATCCACCTCACCCACCATTTACTCAACCATCCATATCCTCCCAAGGAATATAAAAGTAGGCTCATACCCCATGGTTGAGAGAGAGAAACGTTATGTTGTTGCATTGAGATTATAGCCTAAATCAGTAGGGTGAGCATAGGAGGAGAAAGTTGGAGCTTTTGGGGACAAGGAATTGGCATGAGAAGGAGCATCACGACACTGAGGTGAAGGTTGTAAGATTTCTTCTTTATTATTAATGCAAAGTTGGTTCCTTTCCCGTAAAGTATGTTGTGTTATAATCATGTATTTTACTGTTGGATTCCTTAGCCACTGACATAGATTTGTGGATCATAATCTGGTTCTTTTTTATCTTGTTTGCTGGTCTCATGTGATTATGCAGGTACATCCATGAAGAGCTATCACCATAGGAAACATATACACTACTCCATCTAAAGGATTCATTCCATATCTCCATAACTTCTAGGGGAAGTCTTCCAACTCTGTTGTAACTCTTTTGTTCTAGATCTGAACCATTCATATGAGAGGAACATCCCTTGTCCCCAAGAGGTGCATTTTTCTTAGCAACAAATCTGGGGACTCTGTTGGGGAATATATTTCATCACATCTGATCTTCCTTGGTCTTCAAACTTTTTTCGGGAATCCAAGCTCCAATCTTTCATTGATCAGATCTACTAGCTTGTCTAGTGAGATCTTGGTTTGGTATTATCATATCTGTTCAGATCTAAGTCATTCTTGCCTTCTGTACTTCATATTCTTGTCAATTCATGATTTTAATGCCAGTGTTACAGTAGCTGAATTTGATTTTTTCTCCATTCTTTTGTTTTTTGACCTCTACAGGACACCACACATGCACAGTTGGAAATAAGAGGTGCCATCGTCTGTGTGCAGTTATCAGGAAGCGGTGCCACCGCCTGTGTGTATTTATCAGGAAGCGGTGCCACTACCTGTGCTCTATAATGAGGAAGGGGTGCTGAGCCAGAACCGCTCTGTCACCCACTATCCTCATGTGGTTCCAGGTAGGCCTTCTACATGCTTGTCATTTCACAAATTGGTTTGATTTTTGCTTTCAGTTATATGTGTTTTGGCTTCTTGTCAGAGATATGAGTAGTTAGCTTCAAATTCTGAATGTGGTAAATGCTTGTTTTGTTGAATTCAAAAATCTAGGTTACGCTCATCAGTTTGATTGCTTGTATGCTTGGTTTTCATTTTCAAAAGGAGTGCTTGGAAGCATAGTTCAGTTAGATCTATTTTTTTTGTTTGATAAAGATGAAAAGGAATACTTGCTTTTTGGTTTTTGGATTTCATTCTTTGTTAGTTTATGAAAGACTTCTTTTTGCTTTTAAAAGAAATTTTTTTGTTGAGATTTGATTATAATTTTTCTTAAAGAACGAAGTATTGGGTTCCTGACTAGCCTCATAAGCTTTCAGATATCCATATTCATTTTTTCTTTTTACACTCTAGTCTCATCAAAAGAAAAAATATATTATATTTTTAAGTTAGATATTTCTATTTTTGGAGAAAATTGAAAAAAGAACTTAATGTGCCTTTGAGTATTTTTGTCTTTCTTTTTAGGAAAAGAGATCTCGCCTCATTTGCTTTCTTTCAAAGATTAGATTAGAAGTGTGTTTCTTGTTTGTATTATTGGAAATATTTTTTTAGTTAGACTGTTTGGGAAATTTTTTGGTTTTGATATGAAATTGAAAAAGAAAACACTCTCTCCTTCCCGTAAGTAGGCACGCTTTGAATGGTAAAGTAAAAAAAAGGCATATCATAATTGCATGGTTTTACTTTTCTGCCATAACTCCATGCATTCACGTAATCGTTCAACTTAAAATTAAATGTAGCTATAGGTTAAAAATATTAGTAACTTGAGTGATAGGTTAGAGACATGTTCCGGCATTGTAAAATGTAGGAGTTGTCGTTTATTGCCTGCACTGTAACTGGGGACCTGCGTAGTTCTTCCACGTACTATCGGTATATAGAATTGCCTTTTACATACTCAATTGTATATCGGAAGGCCCCTTGTGAATGGTTGTGCATTAGACAACACTACTACGGATTTGAACTCCCATGTACCTTGCATATATCGAGAGTTCCTTCTAGGATTCCTAAGACCATCTGAGAAAATCCCTTTTGGTCGTCTTGTTGGCGCAATACACCGAGAACAATACTCAAGGATATTACTACAAACGTTCCATCCAGGTAGTCCAGTATTGAGGTGACGGATGGTTGATCCTCCTCGCCACTTTTTTATGGTGGACCCTGTGGTATATAGCGAGTTGCAAAAACTTGAAAATCCTAGTGAGGAACTGGCTTATACCCGCACCCTTGTCACTTAAGTTTGCTTGTGGCCTGTAGTTTGTGTAGGAAATATTTTGTGTGCTTTTTTCTAGTTTTGAAACCCTATGTTAGGTTTTAGTGACCATACAATCTGGATGAGTTTCAGTTGAGATGATCCAGAAGAAACCGGGGCTTACCACTCGACTTTCCTCCTATTATAGGGGAGAGCCCAATGGAATCCCCAAATCAAGGAGATGCAACTGGCTCCCATGTGTAAGGAAGCACAGTTGTGGAAAGTGGAGAAAAATTCACTGCTTACGTTAATCCCTTGGTCCAAAAACTTCCTATGGCTGACACTTCCTTTCAATCCCTGAGGGAAGGTAGTACTGATAGTCCTGTTGAAATTAGGAATATGTCCCTAATGATCCTTTTTGGAGAACCTCTATGGGTCAATCCCTTTATGAATTTGGGGTTACTATACCTTCGTTTGATAATCCGTCACCAGTTGAGGATGAGCATAGAAGGATCCAAGCATCTCTTGATCATGCTCGCAATTTTCAAGAGAGAGTGGAAAGAATTATTCCCTCACCCATACCTCACAAAGAACCTATGTCGGCTCTTTTACCCCGTATTTCGGATTCGTGGCCTTCTGGATATTGTTCACTTGCTGAGACTTTGGCTCCTATTGATGATCTTTCCGTTCATGGTGTGACTCCTCATAATCCAGGTAAAAAATCCAACCCTTCTCCTCCAGTTTCACATCCTAGGTATTTTTCTAGTCCTCCCATATCCTCTGTAGTTGGGGGGCAATCCTTGGATCAATTGGTATTAATATATTTCAACACCAGGGGGCGACCCCCTATACAAGTTACATCATCTGTTAGTGGCATTTCTACTAGTTCCAGATAGACCTCTGTTGTAGGACAACCCACATTGGTTGTTCTTCCCTCCAACACAAACATGGTAAACCCTTAGTCAAGTGTAGGCCAACCCTCAAGGGCACAACCTACAGTCAACCAACCTTCTTCGGGTTATGGTTATCTAGGGAATCAACTACTTGTAGGAAATATGAACTATAAACCTATGCCTACAGGAACTATGTATCCTAGAATCCCTTACCCTAGAAACACGTTTACGTCATGGGGGAAAACTAACTGGTCTTTGCATGCCAAAAATGGGAGGTGTTACCTCCCAAAATAAATTTATTTTGACAGTATGAAGAATTTGATTTATGTAATGAAAAACCTGAGGAAGACTAACAAATTGAAGGTATTTGTTTTTGATATGGTTGAAAATTTTGGAAGTTATAGATTTATGTGGCTTAGGCGAGGCTTTTAATAGCTCATACGCCACCGAAAGGCTATGTTTCGATAGTTAACGGTTTAACGCAGGATAAAAATAAACCACCGAAAGTGGGCCCGAAAAATTAAAATGCAAAAACACTTTCGATGGCTTAGGTGAGATTTCAAATGACTCATTAGCCACTGAAAAGTGTTGCTTTCGGCAGCTTAGGGAGAAGACCAAGAAGGATTTTTACCACCGAAAGCAGGTAGCAAGCGGCATTGGTAAAGGTGCTTTCAGTGGCTTAGGAGAGACTCCAGATAGCTCATTAGCCACCGAAAGGTGATGCTTTCGGCAACTTATCAAACATTTCAAAGCATATTAAAGAAGGAAAATAAACATCGGGGAAAAACCACTTTCAGTGGCTTAGGTGAAAGCTCAGACATTTCATTAGCCACCGAGAGGACGGGTTTTCAGCAGTTAAAAGGGTTTTTCAGTAAGGCCACTATCCGCAGAAAGCTATGTTTCATCACGACGTTGGAATAATGGTTTCGGTGGCTTAGGCGAAAGGGATATCACTTCATTAGCCACCGAAAGCCATCTTTTTGGCAGCTAGCAGACAAAATTCCGAAGGCTATTAACCATCAAAAAGGTAAAATGTGGAAATGGTTAGAAAGCAGTCAAATCAAACCCTGTCAGCAAGATAAACAATCAATGAAGGGCATGACATAGCACTGAAAGGACTTGATCCTGCATAACCATGTGTGGGAATAAGTGAAGGAGGTCATTATGAAACTGAAAAAGGACTAATAGGATTGGAAACCCTCAGTTTTCTTCCACCTGTCCAAAAGAACAACAGATGAGCTCACTAAGTATCCAGGATGATTTGTAATATGATTGTTGGGAAAAGGAAACTGAGAAGATCAACTGCTACCATCACCTTATGACCTTGACATCCATCATGACAACAAAAACCCTCATAATTAGTGCCAAAAACTCCAGCACATTTCACTTCCGATCTTAGCATTTCTCTCCACCAGGAAAACCGTCTCTAAGAAAGCATCCTGCTAACACACTGTCATACAGAGCTTATAATTATTTTTGTAGGTACCCAGGAGGGGCATTCATCAAGATAAAGAAGGGAGGACCTACTCTCAGGCAGGAGTTAGGAGATATCAACTATTTGGAAGCACATCCAAAGGTCTATAAACTCTTCCAAGATGCTGGCTGCTATAGGTTTTGTGAAAAGATACAAGGTTCCCATCAGCAGGTGGTTGAGGCATTTTCCCTCTCATTTGATGGTTCAAAGGCATTCATAGGAAAAGAGGAATTTCACATAGATGAAGCCCTAATCACTGAAGTGACTGAACTCCTTGGCACAAGAGAAAAATGGTTCAAAACCACCATACCAAAAGATGTAGAGTTCAGGTCTTACCTAAAGCCTGAGCATAGAGGAGTGGTGTGGAAGAAGAGTGTGCCATCATCCTGGTTGGAAGAGAGGTGGAAACAACTGCTGAAGGCCATAATGGTCTACCTAACATGTGAAGGAAGATATGACAGAGTCATGATCTACCATTTCAAGTTAATGAACCACTTCACAAGTAAAATCCCACTAAATTTTCCCTTTTACTTACACAGAATTTTGGGAATGATGGCACATCAAGCGAAAGCCCAGCCAACCAAGATTGCTGGCAGACTGTCTCACCATGGACTTATCCAACTATTGATCCAAGAGTTTCTGAAAAGAAGGAATATGGCATGGCCTTATTTCTTGTTTTGGAATGGATTTGAGATAGGCCTTCAGCCAGAAGAGAAGAGGAAGTCTCCTGTAAAAAAATCTAGCACACCAAGGAGTGGGAGAAGAAAGAGGAGGGATATATCCCCAGTAGTAGTAGAACAACCTCCCTCCTCTTCCAAGGCCAAAAAAGGTAAAAAGGAACTTGGAATTTAGTGTGAAGGGCTAGGAGGTTGAAACACACAATGAGAATATTTTGAATCCACCCTACTTAGATTTGATGACCTCCTATTTTTGCTTGTCTACCACCATATTCCTAGTTCAAAGCTATATGAGATCAAGTATATTTGACTTTATTTTGTTGTGTTTTGTGCTTGAATATGCATTTTCAAGGGTAACATTCTAAGATGCTTTAACAGGTGAATTCTTGACATTTCTTATTAATTTATTTATCATTTTGTTGGGTTTCAATTCATAAATGAAACTTTAGTTTTTAATTAAATGTTTATCAATTGACAAGATCTTGTTTCCCACGCAGTGGTTCTTCTGGTTGCTCGATCCAACACTTGTTCCGGAACTCACTGAACATGTATTGATTGGTTCAGATATTTTGGGGATTCATTTGTCCAAAATTACTCATGGATTTAATGCTTGGTCATTTCAATATGGATTATGAGCTATCAGTCATCATTCAAATGCTTTGTTTCCTCCAGAAGTCGTGGCCCTAATCTCAAGCAATCTGGCAATGGCATTCCCGTCATTAATCAGGATCCTGATTTCAGTTTCAATTTATGAGAAATCGGTGGGGAATTATTCAAAACAGTTCAAAACCCACTTCATAAATGGCCCCGTTTACCCCTAGCTATGAGCAATTTTCATAATTTATGAACGAATGTGGAGAAATCCTTTCCGGAATAGACATGGTTTTTCCAGATTTTGGTGTTGGTCGTTTTTTGGGTGGTTGCACGAATTTTTGATTTTTGGGATGGATCTTATCTATATATTGATGTTTAAATAAATCTTGAGAAGGATGAGATGGGAGAGACTGTAAAAACTCTGATTTCAAGCTATTAAATCAGTCCTGCGTTTACTTTAATCTTCAGTTCCAGATTTAACAATGTTGGAGGGAGGGCCCACCTTCAACCCTTGTTCATATATGCGTAGTTTTGTTTACTCCTGTTACTGTAAGGATTTGAATATACCATTTTTCCATAACATTGTTATTTTTAATATATAGTTATCAGTGATTTTATAGATGTGTAGATAGAATTTAAACACTTTGTGATTTGGTAGAAACATAGATTGAGTAATGGTTTGATTTTAATTCTAAGACTCAATTTCAAATAACATAGCATTCCTTTTGACTTCATTCCAGTAGACAGGAAAATCTAAGTAGGCTTTGTCTTCATAAGTGAACAGACAATTTCATTTTATTTGTACTCTCATTGAGTGATAGCATTTGTGTGAGGTGAAATTTGATTGTTTTGAAAGCGATAAAAATTGTGTTTTTTTTAGAATAGTTATTATACCTGAAATAAATTCCTTTCGATCATGAAATAGCTTTGAAACTCTGTTGTGCTTGAAGATCAATTCACCATATAAAGGAGTTGTGACTGTCAAATCTGAATGCTGGAGCTATTTTAAATCTTTTTGCATGAAGAGAACCAAAATCAGGAGTAGTTTTGTCTTCTTAATTTAACATATTTTAAATCTAGTTAGATAATTTATTTTGATCTGAGCATTGGAGACTAATTAGATAGCATTATAACCTTTGGACTTAAAATTTGTTTTGATGGTTGATTATTCTGCAAAATAGTCGGTTACATAGTTTAGGATTTTCTTAAGTTTGGACCAGCTAGTTATTTGATTGTTTTGATTATTTTATTATTTTATTCTTTTGGAGAATTAAAGGTAGGTTTTTCATTTACACTTTGAGACTTGAAGAGTTAGTGTCTTTTGAAATTGATTTAGATTCCCTTAATTAGCTTAGTAAAAATATAATTCTCTTATTTTGAATTTTTTGTTTGCAAATAACAATTAGTATGGTTCCATGAATAACTCTTTCCATAGAATAGATTTGACATTCTTTGATACTTGATGCTTAAATGAATCCGTAGTCTTGTGAGCTATATCATTATTTTGGCATTAATAGAATTTGAGTGGATTAGATTAAAATTATCACAGGAACTTAGCCTTAAATTGTCTTACCCTGCACATATAGTGTAGCAGCTCGAAGCATACGTATCCCCGTAGATAAGTAAATCAAAGGTAAATTAAGTAGTAATAATTTTACCCAACATTTTGGTGTCGTTGCCGAGGAGTTGCTCCAAGGTAAGCTGGTATTTTGCTCATTTTCTATGAATTTGTAGGCTGTAAAGTTTAGGTAGATAGGGGTAGATAGGCTTCCTTTACATTACACAACAAGGGGGAGGGGAAACAATAAGATGCAAAGACGAATTCACTACAGGATTCCCATGGTGTAACAGCCTGACGCATCCACTTTAGTGGGTTGCCCCAAATCCTTGTTGTTTCCTTCTCGTAAGTGTGTTTGCTTTTTCACATGTTTGATTTATTTTGCTGCAAAAGTGTGTTTACCTTTCCTGTAAGGCGTGTTTACTTTCTTGCAATTTAATTTCATGCAAGTGTGTTTTTCTTTTTGCAAGTTTGGGTGTGTTTACTTTCCGCAATTTAATTTTAAGAGTGTTTTATTTTATGCAAGAGTGGCCTGTGTTTGATTGGCGTAAATATGTTTTTAATGGTAGATAGTCTTGATTAGAATAATTTAAAACACATATAAACCAAATAAAAATAAAAACTTGGGTGTTGTAAGAGCCCCAGACACTAATCCTTGTGTGAGACATGAACAAAACAACCGACAAAAATGGATTCAAAAGTAACCATCAATTTGGGAAAACTTTTTCAAATCCTAGCTGCAGTTGGGAATTCTTCTTATCAGGTAGAAGATATCCTGATAGCAGTTAAGAGTTTATCTACCTCTCCTGACATAACAAATGAACCAAAGTCCCAAGAGCCACAAAAAGATGTTCCTTGCCAAATTGCAGAGGAAATTGACAACTTGGGGATTACCTCCGATGGAAAGCAACCTAAACTTGAGGAGGTATCAGCAGATCCTCTATGTACTTCCGAAATCAATCAATCAGAAGAAGGGGATCTACATGATATGATGAAGGAAGGTAAGTACCAGGACTACTTTGAAAGTTGGTTCCAAGAGGTAACCAGACTACAACACCATTTCCTCCTTCAACACCTTTTGTTGCAGAAGCAAGTAAGTCGATTGGTTCTCCATATCTAGGTAATCATTGCAACAACTTTTCATATGTGGATAAAGATATATTTTTAATCTTACTCTGCACTTGGTTACATTGGAAGAATTCATATACTTGAATAGAAATGTTTTCTTTCTTCTTAGGTAGAATAGGAAAATATGTATATAAATAAAAAAGTTGCATGTTTAGTTTAGAAATTAATGCAGCTTTGTTGTTTTTTCAATAAAATGAGAAGATATTTAACCAGAATTTATATCTTCTCTCCAATCCATACTTTCAGAAAATTTATTATAACAGTAGCTCATAGCCTATAAAAAGGAAAAATGCCAGAGGGTAATATGAAATTGTGACTGTTTTTAATAATGGTTCTGTAAACATAAGAACAATTGATGATGAACAGGTTGCATTTGTGGTAATGGATAGTGGTTGAAGGTATTTTCTTTGGTGAGGCTCAGGGTATTTAAAAAAAAAAAGAGAAGTTTCTCTGTTACCGTTGATTCCTTTTTATTTTCAAAAACTTTCCTAATGTTAATTAATCCCTGAGAAACACTTTAAATATTTTTATTGGTTTCACTAGGTTATTGGAATACCTGTATCAAATAAATAAAAGAAGCATGTTTTGTTATAATACTTGTTGTTTTCAGTTCAGTTTTTTTATAGACTTGTCCTCTTTATTCATACAAATTTTCTCTTACCTTGCTTTGCCTCTATTAGTGATTTACAGCCTCAAGGGGTTTCATTTATGAACTCATAGTATACTAGTGCCATTTGACTTGGTTTCACACTGGATTGAATGAGGATATTTTTACAAGTAGTAACAGTTGGGGACATTGAGTTATTAGCCAGACAAGCACCACAATAATTTTATTAGGGATAGTTTTCAAGATTGAAGGGTCTTTTGATCATTATCCATTGGCATTCATTATATTAAATATACATATATATTATAAATAATTCCACCCACCTCATGTCTTTCAGTTTATACAGTTATAGGGGTTAGTTGTTCATACAGACAAATGTTTATAGGCATGTTTCAAGAAAGCTCTTCCAATTTTAATACCATCCCACTCCTAGAAGGTTTTCAGAGCTGCTCCCCCACTCATCTATGCGTAAGCAAATTATAAATTTTATCTTTAAGATGAATTGGGACAAGGGCCTCTGGTAGAAAAAGGGTGTAAGAGGTTAACCCGCTGGGATACTGAACAGGTCCGTTGGCAGCGGGTACCAACCTGTGGTATAAACAGGTAAACCCATTAGGGTACTGAACAGGCTTGTTCGTAATGGGGCATTCTGCCTGGGAAAGAATTTTCTTAGATATTACAGTTACCCCACTGGAGTACTGATCAGGCTCACTGGCAGTGGGTTTTGACTCTGATATCTATTTTAAAAGCCTCATTTATACTTGTCTGTGTGAACAATGTACCTGTGTAAATGTTAAAGAGAATTTATGTGGGGTTAAATGAAATTTAAGGGAACTGTTTGTAATAGCTAATCGATAATCATCTTCAGATGCTTTAAGTCTTTGTTACCTGATCTTTATTATAGAAGAGGTTTATGCCTCTAGAGTGTACTAACGTTTAGTGATTCAATGAACATAGCTGTGAACCTTTTTTTTTTTTGCCACTCAAACTTTCTTGTGTGAAGCTGAGTCAAGTTGGACAGTACACTATTTTGGGCCTCATTTGTTACTCCTCTTGTCTTGTTTTTAGAAGGCACATATTTTGGTGAAGAAGTTCTCTATGGATAAAGAGGAAGAAGTATGTGCTTGTGGGTTGAAGTTTTGAATATTTCTAATAGTAGATGCAAGAGTGAGATTGATAGCCTATGGACTGTTTTTAATTTTGTTTTTGTATTGACAATAATGAATAGTTTTATGACTTATCTTTGTTTATGTGTGGTCAGATGAAGAAGCAACCACTGAATAATGGTAACTGTGCCAAGAGCCTGTTGGATAAAGCAAATTTTTCAGGCAGTTTTAATTGTCTTTTCAACTCACAAAAGTTGGACATTTTGAAGAAAGACAGTTATTTTCCCTTTCTTATAACATCATCACCCTGCTGGAAATCATTTCCACCCTTGCAAGCTTGAAAATACTTCTGTGTCTGGACATGAAAATACTAGACTCAGACTGGATCAGGTGCCGAATGAGGTATTGGAATGAGTTCTGCAAAACTGGTAAACTAAATTTTAAAGGTAATGTTCAGAACACTGGAGTTATCTTTATTGTTAAAAGCCAGGTATCTTTCTAATTTAAAAAATTGGTGAAATTATGAGGATTTACCTTAACACATTATATTCCATAGAGTTGATAAGCCACCTCTCCTTTGTAAGTAATTTAATGACATATACACCTTGGCAAAATTTTATTTTATATTATTGATTATTTTATATCAATAAATAATACACCATCGCTTATGTTTAGTTTGCCATTTTTAATTTTTATTTCATTAATTTACTAACATCCAAAGCCTGACTCCATGGTTAAAATTGACATTTGATATGTCTTAAGGCTATGAATTTTTCTGGGATGTGTTGATATCATTATAAGGCACGGCAGTTTGGGCAGTATGTGCCTTGATCTGCTATAATTTCCTTAGCACGTCCGTCATTACCATCATATTTTTTTATTTTTTTTCTTTCCTTTGCCATTATATTTTTAAATAGGGGATCGCCGGTGTAAAAAAACTTCAAGCTGTCACGCAAAGACTATGATTAAGTTTTTAAACCTGAATTCTTGGCTATGAAGGGTGAAAAAGAATTTTCAAAGCTATGGATCACAGAAGTATTTATCAGTCCCTTAGTAATCATCAGCAGACTCATTACTTGTGAGGGTCGATTCTCTACCTTCAAAGCCTATCACTTTCGATTGCTTGCACATTTTGAATTTGGTAAGCTCCTTAACTTTCCATTTTATTTCTGGAAAAGTTTGAGTAGGATGGTTTCTTAGATTAGGAAAAACGTAGAAAATCCTACTCATAGCATGTATCATCATGGGCTTATCAAGATGATCATTTTAGCCGAGTTGAAGAAAAAGAATAAAGTATGGGAACAATTTCTATATGAATTGTCCAATTCCCATATTATTTCACCCCTGGTTAATGAAGCAAGCAAACCTCTTATTCCTGATCTTATTGACAAAGTGTCCTCTGTGAATGCTTCTAAATGTCAAACTAGTCACATTCAGGAACAAGAAGTCAAGAGTTGTAAGAAGGCAGGAAGGTCCCATATCAAGAAGTCTCGGAGGTAAAAAGGGCAGCAAGTAAACTTTCAGTTTGAGAGTGGGCAAGGTCAACCTGATTGTGGAAAATTTCCTGTTTCATCAACATGTAGGTTTACCCGTAGTATGGCTGCTCAAGAGAAGAAGATAGGATCTAAAGGTAAGACACCTGTTCATGTTCAGTTGTCCTCATCCACTTCTTCATCTGCACATGGTGATTCTGATTCAAATGACTCCCATCATAATCCTTCAATACCAAGTCCTGTCACAGATTCTTCATTGCCATTTCATTTCTCAGCATCACCAACTTTAAAATCTGATCTGAAGTCTGTCAAATCTCACCGGTCAGATGCTTCAGCTCAGGGGGATGAATACTTTCGACAAAGAAATTTTAAGTTGACTAAACAGTTACAAGAATATGTTAAATTGGACCGATTTTTCAAACAAGAAAATGTAGTTTTGAAGGCTAAAGTAGCATCTTTGCAAACCTTAGTTGATGACATTACTGGATCCAATCGTAGTCTCAGGAAGCAGTTAAGGAAAAAGGACAAACAGCTTGAAATATTGATCAATGTACAACAGAAAACAACTCCATATCCTCCTCAAGTACAAGTGTTGTTTAACACTTCAGCTTCGGTTTCTAGAATTTAACCCAAAGTTTGGTCATCAATTCTGATTTTCAACTTTGTATGCCAGGGGAAAAAATTTCTTGCATTGGGACATGCAAGGTCTTCAGTCTGGGGGAGATGATGACCTCCTGTTTTTGCCTATCTAGCACCCTATTACTAGTTCAAAGCTATATGAGATCAAGTATATTTGACTTTATTTTGTTGTGTTTTGTGCTTGAATATGCGTTTTCAAGGGTAACATTCTAAGATGCTTTAACAGGTGAATTCTTGACATTTCTTATTACTTTATTTATCATTTTTTTGGGTTTCAATTTATAAATGAAAATTTAGTTTTTAATTAAATGCTGATCAATTGACAAGCTCTTGTTTCCCACACAATGGTTCTTTTGGTTGCTCGATCCGACACTTGTTCCGACACTCACTGAACATGTATTGATTGGTTCAGATATTTTGGGGATTCATTTGTCCAAAATTACTCATGGATTTTATGCTTGGTCATTTCAATATGGATTATGAGTTATCAGTCATCATTCAAATGCTCTGTTTCCTCCAGAATTCGTGGCCCTAATCTCAAGCAATCTGGCAATGGAATTCCCGTCATTAATCAGGAACCTGAGTTCGGTTTCAATTTCTGAGCAATCGGTGGGGAATTATTCAAAATGGTTCAAAACCCACTTCATAAATGGCCTCGTTCACCCCTAACCATGGGAAATTTTCAGAATTTATGAATGAATGTGGAGAAATCCTTTCCGAAACAGATGTGGTTTTTCCAGATTTTGGTGTTGGTCGTTTTCTGGGTGGTTGCACGAATTTCTGATTTTTGGGATGGATCTTATCAATCTATTGATGTATAAATAAATCCTTAGAAGGATGAGATGGGAGAGACTATAAAAAATCTGATTTCAAGATATTAATTCAGTCCTGCGCTTACTTTAATCTTCAGTTCCAGATTTAACAGTGTTGGAGGGAGGGCCCACCTTCAACCCTTGTTCATATATGCGTAGTTTTGTTTACTCCTGTTACTGTAAGGATTTAAATATACCATTTTTCCATAACACTGTTCTTTTTAATATATAGTTATCAGTGATTTTATAGATGTGTAGACAGAATTTAAACACTTTGTGATTTGGTAGAAACATAGATTAAGAAATGGTTTGATGTTAAAATTGGTAGAAACATAGATTGAGTAATGGTTTGATTTTAAATCTAAGACTCAATTTCAAATAACATAGCATTCCTTTTGATTTCATTCCAGTAGACAGGAAAATCTAAGTATGCTTTGTCTTCATAAGTGAACAGATAGTTTCATTTTATTTGTACTCTCGTTGAGTGATAGCATTTGTGTGAGGTGAAATTTGATTGTTTTGAAAGCGATAAAACTTGTGTTTTTTTTAGAATAGTTATTATACCTGAAATAAATTCCTTTCGATCATGAAACAGCTTTGAAACTCTGTTGTGCTTGAATATCAATTCACCATATAAAGGAGTTGTGACTGTCAAATCTAAATGCTGGAATTATTTTAAATCTTTTTGCATGAAGAGAACCAAAATCAGGAGTAGTTTTGTCTTCTTAATTTAACAGATTTTAAATCTAGTTAGATAATTTATTTTGATCTGAGCATTGGAGACTGATTAGATAGCATTATAACCTTTGGACTTAAAATTTGTTTTGATGGTTGATTATTCTGCAAAATAGTTGGTTACATAGTATAGGATTTTCTTAAGTTTGGACCAGCTAGTTATTTGATTGTTTTGATTATTTTATTATTTGATTCTTTTGGAGAATTATAGGTTTGTCATTTACACTTTGAGACTTGAAGAGTTAGTGTCTTTTGAAATTGATTTAGATTCCCTTAATTAGCTTGGTAAAAATATAATTCTCTTATTTTGATTTTTTTGTTTGCAAAAAGCAATTAGTATGGTTCCATGAATAACTCTTTCCATAGAATAGATTTGACATTCTTTGATACTTGACGCTTAAATGAATAAGTAGTCTTGTGAGCTATATCATTATTTTGGCATTAATAGAATTTGAGTGGATTAGATTAAAATTATCACAGGAGATTAGCCTTGAATTGTCTTACCATGCACATATAGTGTAGCAGCTCGAAGCATACATATCCCAATCGATAAGTAAATCGAAGGTAAATTAAGTAGTAATAATTTTACCCAACAAGATTCTGAAGAGGAGTAAGAGGAGGGTGCAGACCTAGCTCTGCAGATTGTAGTAGTGACTGAAGAACTACCATCCCCGACACCAAAGGAGCAAGAGGAAACAACAAAGAAGGCTTCCTCTAGCAAGCCCAAAACTCAAAAGATAAATCAATTACTTAGGAAAATTTATGAGATGGAGATTTTGGAAAGAGAAATAAAGAAAAATAATGCTGCATTGACTAGCAGGAACAAGCTACTACATAAGTCTTACCTAGAGCAGAGAGAAAGATATATTTTCCTAAAGAGATTGAATACAAGGTACCTAAAGGACAATACTAGATTGTATAAGATGATTAGGTTCCAAAAACTACAGCTGAAGGAGGCCAAGGAAAACCCTAGCAGCCACCCTACCTTGGAAACCCTAGCTGAAGTTGCAGTTAGCCTTCAGCCTGTAGAAACTAGCCAGGTTGTTGTTAACCCTCCTAGCACAGAGCCTGCTGAAGAAGAAAGCTAAGCAGACATACCTAAAGGAACATTTTTGGAAGAAACCTAATAATTTTTGGAAAATAGGGCTTTTGGTGGCTTAGGCGGATGCTGGGGCAGTTCATTAGCAACTGAAAGTGCCGCTTTCAGTAGCTAATGGTTATGATAGTCTGGCCTCTTAACCATCGAAAGCAGACAGAGGCTTAAAATTAAATTTTGGCTCGCAGGACCAATTTTGGGTGAATATAGATGGCCCAGGGACAAATTCTGAAGATGAAAGGTGCAGAAGAAAGCATCAGAAAAGGTCTGTTTCAATTGCATTATGACATAACAGTGGAAGAGGTCACCAACACCTAGTTGTCAAAAGAAAATAGTGACTTAACCAGCAGAGGGCCAGTAGTACTAATTTCCAGCAGTTACCTCAGTTATATGAAGGTTCATATAGTGAACTAATTCTTCAGTTAGTTAGACAAGTAGTTAATTAGGGTTTTTAAACCTAATTTGCAAAAAACTATTATTTTGTTTATTTTTTGAAAAAATAGATCCAAGTTTTCAGGATCTATATATTTTGTAAAGGCTATAAAGCCTAAGACTCATTTTATGGAAAAGGTTTGGCTTCGGGGACTTATAGACCATTGCTATTGTCAAGCTTCTCATTTTACTCATGACCTAAAATAAGCTCTTATGTTATCATATGTTCAGCTTTCATTTTCTGTCTATTCCGTGCTTATTCTTGAATGTGTTATTCAGGTTATATTCAGTTTAATTAATGTCCTATAGCTATCATCATATTGGCATATTGATTATTTGAATTATAAGTGCTTTCCTTGTCATGAATTAGCCATTTATATGTATCTGTTTTATGTATGAATCCACCAGCATGATAAGCTCTCCACCCCTGCCCTATATTGCCAACCTCTGAACAGTGGTAACTAGAAGCCTTGTACCTGATTGAGTTTCATGCATGTCTTGAAATTAGGAGGTCATATAGGTCACCTGACTTGATCCATTTTAGAAAAAACCCCAAAAACATTTTAAGTTACCAGGCATCCTCGAGCTTCAACCTAGAGGAGTTTCCTAGAGTGATAACAGGAGGAATACCTATTCATACTACTGGAGGTTATAGGGGACCACCTTATGGTGTCCCACATTTTGGAGGACCACCTAGTGTAGGTCCACCTTACAGAGGACCGCCACCCAGAGGACCACCACCTGGAGGTCCACTTCCACCCAGAGTCCCACCACCTGGAGGTCCACCACCCTCTGGAGGCCCACCACCTCCTAGTGGCCCTCCTCTCGTAGGTCCAACCCCTTCAAGAGGATATTTGAGATGATAATCTACCTATTGACCGGATCAACAACTAGTATACCAGTCAACTTATGGTCCTACTGGTATGCACACTCCTTATCAATACTACCATTACATCGAACCTAATCAACAACTTCCATTCTTGCAAACTTTGGAATTTCTTAATCTTTCCAAGTTGATTAATGATCCCATTTAGCATAACCCTTCGTGGCCTACTATTCTAGTCAGTTATCATCAGACATTCCAAATTTTGTTGGGAAGCAGGGAGATGATCCCAAAGATCATGTCATGAAATTCCATATGTGGTGTTCTTCCAACTCATTGATGGATGACTCTATTCGTTTGAGACTCTTTCAGTGCACTTTGACTGGTACAGTCATGAAATGGTACATTGAACTTCAACAACATTCATTTGTGGACTTTAGTGCATTGGAGACCATTTTTCTCACACACTTTCAACTACCCATTCATTATGAAATGGGTACGGACCTTTTAAATTCACTTTGTCAAAACACTTCCACACATATATCAGACCATATTCATGAGTGGAGAAGGTAGAGATAACTCATTAAAGATCCCATCCCAGACCAACTATTAGTTGATTGGTTCACGAAATCCTTGTTGCCTCCAATTTCCCGAGATGTGGCCATGGGTGGTGTTATTACTGAAGAACAGGATATCAATCATGCTCAGTATATGGACTTGGTATATTCCCAATTCGGAACTCTGTATAACCTAATCCCTCAATATCCTCTTCCCAGCACTAACCGTACCAAGCCACCTGCAGAAACTCCTATTGATGGGGTTGTCAGTTCAATCCATCCTTCATGAATAGCTAAGCCTGCCAAGCAACAGAATGCTTCTGCTACTAATCCTTCTTCCCCTACAGTTTTTGCCAAGATGAATGCAATCCAAAGCAAACACTCGGCAACAAGAAGAAAGGTAAAGGTAAAAATAAAAAACCTGGAAACCAACAGGAGAATCCCAAGTCTATGGCCATAGAGAATGATAATAAAGGAAAGAGAAAGGACAAGTACCCTTGCTTTTTATGTGGTGGTGATCACTTCACGAAGGAGTGCCCTCGTCGTGAAGAGATTAGTAAATTTTTGAAGAGTAACCCTACACCAACGGTGCTTACTGATCCCTTCCTATCTCAACAACAATTGATAGATCATATTTCTAATCAAGGGACCTCTAGTTCTACAGAATAAATTGTAATGATGTCCTCAGATAACATCAATTTAAATACTCATAGTTATTCATATGGCAAGCCAATAGAGAAGAAGGACAAAAATTATTCTTTCGAGAAAGTTCCTCCCACTAGTTCTCCTCCATATTCATCTAATGGCCCTCTCATCAACGAGAAACCTAATCTCTATTTGATTTTATGACCACCCAATACTACCCTTAGGAAGGTTGTTTTTAATCCCAATTCCCAATCCACACAATTCTACAATGTCATTGTATATCTAGCTCAAGCACCTTATGCGATGTCTATCCTTGAGATGCTCCAAAGCTGTCCAATGCAGCGTAAAATCTGTTAACGTATTTGGGGGAATTAGACCTAGATACCACCAATCTAATCCATTTCACTGTGGAGAACAATAAATCTAGATTACACCACCAAATTGCATTTCAAATTTCCACTAGAGTATAGTTGGGAGAAAGGTCCATAGGACCGTTTTGGATGAGGGAGCTTCAACCTCGGTTTTTTTAGTATCCTGCTGAAGAGCCATTGGTTCTCCTGAACTTACAAAGTCACCCGCGACCTTGAAATCTTTTGATGGATGACGTTTCCAGCCTCATGTTCTGTTACCATCCCTTTTAGTCGATCTTGGGGGCAATACTATTTCCATTCAGGTGAAAGTAGTTGATGCCCCGTTGGATTACAATATTCTATTGGGGAGAAATTGGTTCTATGCTATGACTATTGTCACTTCAACGATATTTCAAACTATAAAATTCCCTCATTTGGGGAAGATTATAAATATTGATCAAATTGAATTTTCTTCACCAGATGTTACTACTCCCACCGCGAATAACATCCATATGTTAGGTTAATCCCCTCCTCCTTATCAGTCAATTCGGGTAGGTATGCTGAAGGATTAAACCCTCATGGGAGTGTTTCCCTTATCCCCTACTAGTACGAAAATGGCGACTGTAAACATGATTTCCATGACTAGCTATAGTCCTAAAGGAAAAGAATTTGTTGAGTCATCCCCTCTTAGAACTTATGAAGCACTTTATGATGTTGTGCAATCTACTTCTGATTTCCATTCTTATGGTCTTCATCTAGTGGCTTTAGATCCTTACCACCTGCCCTACTGGCTAGAACCATCCCTCCCTACTCTAGACTATCTCTCCCAAACTTTTCCATCGGATGAGTACATTATGGAGATCATGAGTACGAATGAACCCATATGGGAAGATCATCATCACTGATCTTCTTTTCTTCCTAATTCCAGTTCGGTAGATTTTGACCTTGTATCTCTTATTATCACCGATATAGTTAGCGATCCACAAATGCCTATATTGTTGCAAGACATAGATTCCAAAGGAAATCTTTGCAAAATTACTAAGACAACCCCGATTGACATATCATTCAAGCTCGAAACTATTGAGCACGTTCATGTAGGACAGAACCGCGCAACAAAGGAAACTAAAAATTATAGAGCCTTTCTCGAATAATTTCTTAATTTTTTTTCCTAGATGTATGAGGATATGCCTAGGATCGATCCATCAACTATTGTACATGAGATTAGAACCTATCCCATGGCAAAGACTATCCGACAAAAAATACGTCAATTCCATCTTAGGAAGGCTGCTACTATTAAAGGTGAAGCGGAAAAACTTCTGAAGGTGGGGTTTATTTATCACGTAACCCTGACGGAATGGGTATCTACTATCGTCCCTGTGGCTAAGAAGTAGGGCACTATTAGAGTCTATATCTATTTTCAAGACTTAAATAAGGCTTGTCCTAAGGACAATTTCCCTACTCCACACATTGATCAGATCATCGATAACTGTGCTAGGAGTGTCATCTTTTCTTTCATGGATGGATTTTCTGGCTATAATCATATAGAGATTATGCCCGTCAATCAGCATAAAATAGAATTCATTTTACCATGGGGAACCTTAATATATCAAAAGTTACCTTTTTTTCTAAAAAATACTGGAGCTACATTCCAGCGAGCCATGTCCTATGCCTTTCATGATATCAAGAACATCGTGGATCCATACCTTGACGATCTCCTTGCTCATTCAGAGAAACAAGAGGACTATCTAGGGAACCTTAGAGACATTTTCCTTAGGTTTCATCATTACAATATTTGGTTGAATCCACACAAATGTGCCTTTTATGTTGAGACTGGACGTCTTCTTGGCTTTTTGGTTTCCAAATATGGCATCTGGATTGATCCTTTGAAAATTGCTTCTATCTTAGCCTTACCTGCTCCAACAAACATCATTGAACTCCAAAGTTTGCAAGGGAAGGAAAACTTTATTCATCATTTTGTATGCAACTGTGCAAAAAAAATGCATGGTTATATGCACCTCCTAAAGAAGGACACACTGTTCTTCTAGGATGACCAGGCCCAATGAGCTTTTGATAATCTGAAGCACGCTCTGACCCATTCACCCATGATACACCCCCCAGATTACTCAAAAGACTTTTTGTTGTATGTTGTTGCCTCCACTACAACCTTTGGAATGGTTCTAGCGTACAAAGATCCCAATGACCAAGAACACGTGATATATTACCTAATTAAGAGTCTCATTGACTCTGAAACCCATTACTCATGTATGGAGAAGTTAGCTATGGCTACATTCACTGTTGTACAAAATTTTTGTCATTACATTCTACTTCGTGCCACATGTACTCAGAGTTCAAAACCCTGTGTATTACATTCTGACTCATCAGGTGCTTGGGGGTAAGTATTCCCATTGGATTATTATCTTACAGGAATTTGATCTTGAGTTCGCCAAGGCTACTTCGAAGAAATCCTTGGTTTTCACGAAGTTGATGTGTGACCTTCCCTATGATTTTATAGAAACTGGGCTCAACGATTCATTCTCGAATGAATTTTTTTTCTTGATAAGCACAACTGATCCATGGTAGGGAGATTTGATTATCTATCTCCAAGCTCAGAGATTTCAGCCTACCATATCCCATGATGATCGTCGTCGTATCTGTCACCACGAAAATTACTATCTCATTTTGAATGATACATTGTATCGACGTGGTATCAATTCCATGAAGAGGCTAAAATTGTTCTAAATGACTACAACTCTAGAGCATGTGGCGGTCATCTTTTTGGGATGGCTACAGCCCAGAAAATCCTTCGTGCTTGGTATTTCCGGCCTTCAATATTTAAAGATTGTCATGAAGCGGTTAAGAAATTCCCACCCTGTCAACACTTTTATCCAAAAAATCGCACCCACCCTACTCCTTTACACCCCGTCGTTGAATTTATCCCTTTTTCCAAGTGGGGTATTGATTTTATGCATTGTAAGTCTACCTCAGTCGGGGGGCATGCTTACATCATTATAGCTGTGAATTATTTGACAAAATGGACGGATGAAATTCCTACATATGCAGAGGATGGTAAAACTCCTTCCCTCTTTTTATTCAACCATGTGATATCTAGGTTTGGAGTCCTGCAAGCTATAGTTACTTACCACATATCTCTTTTCTGGAATCAGATGATGGTTAAGCTGAGTGCTAAGATGGGCTTTTGCCATGAAAACTCAACTCCGTATTACCAATAGGGTAATGGTCAGGTAGAGGCCATTAACAAGGTTTTGAAAACCATGCTATGTAAGATGGTTAGAGATCACAAATCCAACTGGCACTTGACTCTATTCTCTGCACTTTGGGCTTATAGGACTTTAGTAAAAATAGCAACTGGTTTCACACCTTTTCGGTTGGTTTATGGACTAGAATTTTTCCTCCCTATCGAGTGTCAAATCACGTCACTTAAACTTGCAGTAAAACTTCTCCCAAACACTTCCACCAAGGAAGAGAGATTTTTGTACTTGACCAACCTTGATGAAAGTAGGAGAGATGCTACCTTGGCTAACGAAGCACACAAAAAACATGTCAAGGCATAGTATGAAAATTCTGTTCAACCTTGTGTTTTCAATGAAGGTGACCTAGTCCTGACTTATGATCAGAGACATGATAAACTAGGGAAGGGAAAGTTTGAATCTATGTGGTATGGTCCCTTTGCCATGAGTAAGGTCTTAGAGAAAGGGGCTTACGAGCTCGTAGACTGTGATGAGATACCCTTAGGGAAACCTCGCAATTGGTTGTACCTGAAGAGTTACTATGCTTAATAAATTTATGTATGGTACCTTGTATATATGTATATTTCACTTTAAGTGTGTTTTAGCATTTTCAATATGGTTTTTAGTTTGACGTCCATATTGTTTATACCATGTTTTGGTTATGCAGATTGGATGGATTTGTATGGTTTCATTGATGGTGCATGTACTCATACCTTGAACCTTGCATCAATTGCTTGGGTGTTGTATTTCCCATCTCATGACTTAGTTAGTTCAGGAGCATTCTGTATTGGTCCGACTACCAACAACATTGTCGAGTATCAGGCAGTGATAGGATTGCTGACCGAGGTTGCATCTCAGTACATTCATGATTTGGTAGTATTTATGAACTCTCAGCTAGTGGTTTGTCATATAAACCACGTTTATACCATCGGGAACCCTACACTTTTCGAAGAGTACGTCTATTAGAGAGATCATTCAATTTCATCACTTACAGCAATATCCCTAGCTCTGATAATATGATTGTTGATTCATTAGAAAATTACATTCTAGACTGGTATATTTCCCATTCATAACTTTTAAAATAAAACACGGTCCATTGTAAAGTAAAATAAACTGTAGAAGACACATAAAACTCATGTAAATACAATTTGTCCATTTGAAACAGATATAAACACCGAAGTTGAGTTTGTAGACACACACACACACACACACACACACACACACACATATATATACCTATACATACATACATACATACATACATACATACATATATATATATATATATATATATATATATATAAACTGTTTTAAAAAAAATATAGTCATGAGACCTCATCTGAAGCACTCTGTCTTTCAGGTATACAAAATGGAAAAATACTGAATCTAGCTAAGATTTCGGTGATACATCATGCAAACCACCCTAATGGTGCTCATGGTAGCACATAATAGCCCTTGCTACCCTATGTAGCAAGCAACTGAAGTGGCCAGACACTCCTGCATTATGTCTCTGAAACCTCCTAGGGAGGTCATCTATCGCAGCGTCTGGGATATCCAAAGTCAACCAATCTAGGTTCTCCTCCAGCTCGGTGAGATCATCGTAACCTCTATGCACAAAGAAAGCTCCTACTTGCCTGTCCATTGGGGAGGATCCCCCAGGCTGTGCTTCACTAATATCTACATGCAAACATTAGCTTTTGTTATCATCCATAAAAATCATAAAACATAGAAATATATAAACTTAATCAACATCTTAAGTATTGTTTCTTAGCGATGTCACCCCATTGAGCACCAGGGTGGTAATGGTAGATCAAGATCCCCTTGAAAGTATTTCCATAGGTAGGCATAGTCCTCAATCATGAGGATCTGATCGTTTAGCCAACAAAAAAAGGGGGCCTCGACTTTGACCTTGGCCCCGCCACCTCCAGTGTGGGCCATGATCTCCACCCACCACAGCATACGAGGGTCTCTAGATCTATGCTCTGTAAATACCACCTGGGGTCACAAGAGAGGTATCCTCTCAAAGAAGAAGCATGCTAAGATGGTCCCATACCCAAACTGTTTGAGTTGTCCTTGCCGACACTTCATTAACTGATCTTCAAACACAGGAAACCATGCCTTGACCTAGTTGAACATTGTGGGTTCCATGGCCTCCAGGGCATACATCATATGTGTTTGGGATGCTTGGGGGGGGCCTTGGCTCCTAGCCACCCTCTGCATAGTGAATAAAATGGTCTGAAGAGGTAGGTCCCTCACATCCTTTATTGGGATCTTCTTACCCAACATCTTTGTTTATGTATAGTAGTGGCGAACAATAATTTCCTGTGTGGTAGTGTCCCCACCTCGAGAGCTATTTAGAGATATAGATGCTCCTCATCTATATATCCTAGTCATAAAATAAATTTTCTCCACCTCCACAGTAACAATATGGGGTCCCACCTCAAAATATTGTTCTTCTGGATTCCACATCCATGGGATGTACTCCAGTAATTGCACATGTGATAGCATGCTAGGAACGTGGAAGATATTTAGGAGGCCATAGCCTCGTAGAGAAGCTATGGAAGCCACATCTCTTACAGCATGGGCATCATCGTCATCATGTTTTCTCTTTTTCCAAGTCACCATTTTTGAGCAAATGACATGTTAAAAACAATTAATGAGGCATTTATAATCATATCCAACTTTTAAAAATGCTTGAAACCTTTTATTTGACTAGAGCATCCATTTTTTGAGCACCACTGTCGGCACCTCTCCTATCCCCTTAGGACAGAGCAGTGCCACCACATGTGCAACCCTAAAAAGAGCGGTTCTTATCGGGAACCGCTCTTCCCATGAAGGCCAGGATCGATACCCAGGATTCATTTTTTAGGCTTGGCCCTAAATTCCAAAAAGTCAACAAAAATACAAAATGGAGACCATAGAAATGAAGAGGAGGCTTCTAGCTTTTACCTAAAATTGACGGCTCAGAAAATGGACATGTAGCGGCTCTGGAATCTCCAGCTGAAATTTGCACACCAATTCTCCCAAAATGCTATCCAAGACTTGGTAAATGGAAAATGAATTGGTTTTTAATATTTAATTTGTTTTTTATGAAATATTTTTAGGGTTTTATATTATTTTAATGTTTTTTAAATCATTTTCATTTAAAATGCCCTTTACATAGTTTATTGAAAAATCAAATTTTAAATATTTTGGGGAACTAATGGCCTTTTTAGAAGTTTTTGCAGGGATAAAAATGAACAGTATTGTCTATGGGGAAGTTATTTTTTTTACTTTTTCGTACTTCTGAAAAATGGAAAAGGTCCTTGAGCGTTCATTGTGACACTTTGATCATGCTCCCTGAACTCAGTATCAAAGTTTCAAGTATTTTTTTTATTCTTTTCAGGATCGTAAAGATGGTTTATCATGAAAAGAAACCTAATGGATCCTTCTTTAAACTCTTTATGGACTCCCTAAATGTGAAAATATCATCGAGCAAACTTGTCTTCTTCACACTCGTAAAAGTACTTGGAGAGTCATCTTTCCAACTGTAGTTTATCTCTTTTTCGATTCGGATTGGCTAGTTACGAAAAGGACCCTTTGGAATCTTCAACCGTCTTCATTTAGACTCTCTAAACATGAACGATACCGAGTTAACTTTCATTGGACCAAACACTGAGAGACCCTCTTTTGGGAACAAACCCTTCCTTTCTTAGGTTCATGAAATATATGAGAATGGACTTGTCTTCAAATGAGCTACAACAAGTTTTTCTTACCTTCTTTGAACTCATAAAATCGAAAAGAGGCACTCATCAATCATGATTGGGAAATTAAGGGAAGGGAATCAGTTCATTTTGCAAATAAAATGGTAGTTTGTAGTCACCTTTGAACATGGCACTTGTCTGCATTTCATTCAGTCAATTGGGTATTCATCTTGTCTCCAAGTTGATCCACTTTCATGAGTCATGTCACTACTTTGAGTCTTTCAAAGAATGCATTGCCCATTGTCACATTGTGCTGCGCCTTGTCAAGTCAATGTTTCCAAGTTGTTTGTCATGTTGCCTGATGTTCAAATGGAAGTTGAAATTTTACCTCTGTAATCAAAACAACCTTTTATGTAAGTACCTTTTGAGTCAATCCTATGGTTACATCATCTACAACATTCCAAAAATTTGTTCTGAGTTTCATGTCGTCGATATGGGATTAATCATGGCCCTCCTTCGACGAGACTATTCCTGTCAACATCAGCTCATCATCCAGGCACTAGTATTAGAAACAAGTTTAGTAACTTGAGATCTGTATGCCTTAATGACATATGATCGATAGACTTGACTGAGTGTTTGACATCAAATCATCTATTCACACTTACGATATTGTACTAGGGTACCTTGGGAATCATTGAAATCAATGGTGATTTCCCTCGCACTTGTTAATGGTTCACATCATTGACTAGTAATCAAGTGGTTTCTACCATGTTTGACTTCAAATCATTGTAATCACATGGATAGAATCATACTTTTTGGAAGACAAGACGAAGACCCTAGGTATCTGTCAAAAGTAATCATGGCTTTCCCCAGGTTGTGATGGAGTATATTATATGAATTCCTAGCATGGATCCACATTTGTGTGGTTGTGGTTGTGCTCAAATTTGTGTTCATTTGACATAGATCTATAGTGTATGTCTGGTAGCTCTGTCCCAAGTTTGAGTCCTCTATCACATGGATCTACGTTGTATTGCAGTAACCATGTTTGTTAATCTCTCTCATGGATCTGTCTTATATTAGTCTGTAGCCATTATTAGGAGACATTTACTCATGAGTCAAAAGTATCTATGTATTACAGATTCCTGGTTGATGATGATCTCCGATCAAGCTAATTCTTGCCTCTAAGTAATAACTTTCTCTTTCAAAGCCCTCGCCTATCATATCCCTCTAGCCTCATTCTTTGGGGGAAATTTATTACACAAATCTCATCATCATCATGTGAAGAGGTCCCAAACATCAGTTATTTCCCTGAATCCCAAGTTGTGAAGTGAAAATACTGGCCCAAACATCAATCTTGCATATAAAAGTTAAGCATTGCTTCTACCCTTAAGGAAAGGGGCGTTACCTTCTTCAGTGACGCCTGCCATCTCTTAACAGTAGGTGGTGCCACCTCCTTTACCTCTTGTTCAAGGCATGTTTTTTCCGTGTCACCACTTTTTCATAGTGAAGGAGAAGCGGTGTGTTATCTCCTAAATAAATTTAGTCTTCAATAGGTCAGACTCATTAAATTTATTTTTGCATAAGTGATGAATATTTCAGGGCACATTCTGAAATATTTTTCTGTGTCTAACAAATTTGGAACACCTTGTACTCTTTTCTTTCATAAAAAATCAAATTTTAGCTTTTGGTGGCTTAGGCGAACTTTTCAACAATTCATTAGCCACCGAAAAGCCTAGCTTTCAACAGCTTAAATCGGGATCCTGAACTACCTTAACCACCGAAAGCTCATTGACCCTGTTTTCTAATAAAATGTTTAAATATAAAATTCAGTGGCTTATGTGAATATATCAATGTTCATTAGCCACCAAAAATCCCAGCTTTCGATAGCTTAAAAATAGAAGCTAGGGTTTCCAAGCCACCAAAATTGGTGTTTTACTACGAAAAGTCATTTGTTTTAAATAAATATTCTGAGCGACTGGAGAATCATTTTGTGAAACACACAAATTTTTTTGTTCCTAACATCTCAGAGAACAATAACCTCTCTCAGTTTTCCTACAGGAATTTCATATTTGGAGAATCGAATCCATCTCTGAGGCCTAATTTTCGGATCTCAGAATTTCCCTGTTTTACACATGTTTTGGAAATACAGATATTGGGAAAATGAAAACAAATTTCAAAAATATGAGAGAATTTTTTTCTCACAACAAAACAATATACAAAAACCTCTTTCATTTTATACAGAGGTGTCACATAGTTGAAGTACCAAATCCATCTATGAGCCCCAGTTTTCACCAGTTTGGCCAAATTTTTAGGGAAAAATATGACCTATCAGTCCTCCAGGTGGCATTTTCGACCTCATCTATCAGTCCATGAATATTTTCTATAGATTTTGAAGAGTTTGAAGTAAACCTAGGTCCCAGAGAATCAGCCAGCTATTAAGGAAAGTATATGAACTAGAGGTCCTAGAGAGAGAAATCAAAAGAACCAATGCAAGATTAACCAAAAGAAGTAATGAATTGCATGAATCTCTTCTAGAAATGAGATGGATGTATACCCTGCTGCAAAAAATAAATCCAAGATTAATGAAGGACAATGCTAGGCCCTACAGGAATATCGGGTTGTCAAGGTCGCAAATGAAGAGGCCAAACCCTAAATCTCAAGCTCACCAAAAGATGGAAACCCTAACAGAAGTGGCAATAAGCATGTTTGGCCCAGAAGCATCCTATGAGACTGCTTCCAATACAAACCCTAGGCAGGCTATAGAGACATCAAAGGGATAGCACCAAAACCTCTAAAACAACAAGTCAAAGAAGGATGCAAACCCTAAAACACACCCTATGCTGGAAACCTTAGCAGAGGCTGCAATAAAGCCTTTAAGACCCAGAGGTAGCCCATGATGTTGCTGATATTCCAAATATTATGCAGGTTGAAGAAGTACCAGAAGGTCAGGAGTAAATTTGTAAGAGGTTGATTAAAATATTAATTAAAATTTGCAAAAACAGAGCTTTTGGTGGCTTAGGCGAATGCAGCAGCTGTTCATTAGCCATCGAAAGCAGAGCTTTCGGCAGCTTACATGCCTAGAATTTTGTTTCCTTAACCACCGAAAGCACAAAAGGGTGGAGAAAGACATGCTTCCACATAGAACCAATTTTTATGGATACAAACACCTCAGGGGTGAATTATGGAGCTGAAAATTGATTAAAGGCACCAGTGGAAGGGGTATGTTCTAGTTTTGAGGGTGGCATCAAGGTGAAATGGGTCACAAACCCTACCTGCTTTTGACAAATCGTGAATTATCTATTAGATAACAGGTCATAGCTCTACTTCAGTGACCACTACAGTTATCAAAGAGTTCAAGGAGTGAACAAGTATTAGATTTAGATAGGGTAGCACTTAAATTAGGGGTTTTGACCTAATTTTGCAAAAACAGTTATTTTCTCTATTTTTAGTAAATCAGATCCAACTTTTCAGTATCTGAAATAAATTTTATAAAGTCTATAAATCCTAGAACTAATGTTGAAGCAGAGGTTTGACTTCGGAGACTTGTGAGACACTTATTATATTCAAGCTTCTCATGTTATTCATCATTTTATATAAGCTCTTTTTCCATTATGTGTTTATGATCCATATCTTTTTTGTTCTATACTTATGCTTGAATGTTTGATTCAAGTTTATTCTTTTTATTTAATACCAGATAATTTTCATCCTATCTATGTGTTGATGAGTTGAATTACAAGTATTTTTCCTTGTTATGATTAGCCATTCATATGCGATTGCTTTATATATGAATCTTCCAACATAGTAATTTCTCCATTTATTCATCTTAGTATCAACCCTATGAACATTAGTGGTTAGAAGCCTTATCTTTTGATTGATTTTTATGCATGTCTTGAGTGTGTGAGGTCCTTTAGGTCATCTGACTTTATCCACTTATAAAACCATTAAAAACATTTAAGTTACCAGGCATCCTTGAGCTGCAACCTAGAGGAGTTTTGTGGAGTGATAACACGGTGCCCCTTGTAAAAAGTGAAAAAGAGAGGATTCCATGAAGCTTCTTGAAGGAAGAATTCGTGGCACCCTTATCCCTACTCCTAAGGACCACTTGGACTTGAGATCCATCCTTATAGGATATTCTATCCACCTCACCCACCATTTAATCAACCATCCCTATCCTCCCAAGGCCTATAAAAGCAGGCTCATACCCCATGGTTAAGAGAGAGCAAAGTTATGCTGTTGCATTGCGATTCTGGACTAAATCAGTAGGGTGATCATAGGAGGAGAAATATTGATCATTTGGGGACAAGGAATTGGCATGAGAAGGAGCATCACGACACTAAGGTGAAGTTTGTAATATTTCTTCTTTATTATTAATGCAAATTTGGTTCCTTTCCCGTAAAGTATGTTGTGTTGTAATCATGTATTTGACTGTTGGATCCCTTAGTCACTAACATAGATTTGTGGATCATATTCTGGTGATTTTTTATATTGTTTGTTGGTTTCATTTGATTATGCAAGTACATTTGTGAAGATATATAACCAAATGAAATAACTACACTGCTCCATCAAAGGGACTCATTCCAGATCTCCACAACTTCTAGGGGAAGTCTTCCAATTCTGTTGTAACTCATTTGTTCTAGATCTGAACCATTCAAACTAGAGGAACAACTCTTGTTCGCAAGAGGTGCATTTTTCTTAGCAACATGGTCCTCCAAAGTGTGGGCCACCATAATGTGGCCCTCAAGAACCTCCAGCAGTATTAATAGGTATTCCTTCCATTGCTGGCATGTAGGACCAATTAGGTTGCCCCCACGACGTAAACATGTTTCCAGGATAAGGGACTCTAGGATACATATCCCTTGTACATGTAGATTGATAATTCATATTTCCTATAGGTGGTTTATTTCCTAGGTAAGCATAGCTCCAAGAAGGTTCCTTGACTGCAATTTGTACCCCTGAGGGTTGACCTGAACTTGATGGAGGGTTTACCATATTGGTGTTGCTGGGTTGAACAACCACTATTGGTTTTCCTACATCAGCAGTATATCTGACACTAGAAGTAACTCCAATAACTAAGGATACAACTTGATCTAGGGGTTTCCCCCCATTTTTGGAAGATAAAGTTACCACTTGAGCTAAGGATTTCCCCCCAGCTGTAGAGGGTATGGGAGGACTAGAACCAGACCCCAGATTTGAAACTACAGGAGCAGGGTTGGAGGTTTGATCTGGATTATGAGTAGTCACACCACGAGCCGATGATACATTAGGAGCATCCAAATACAAGGAAAGTGAACTATATCTAGAAGGAAAAGGTTTTTAAATACGGGGTAAAAGAGCAGACATAGGTTCTTTATGCAGAACAAGTGTAGAGTTGATTTTATCAAGGTTGTCATGAATGTTTTGTAAATGTTCAAAGGACGGTTGGAACCTTCTATACATCTCTTCATCTAATGAAGCACATATAGGAGGATTTACAAAAGAAGGTATGGTAATCCCAAATTTGGAAAGGGATTGACACATAGAAGTTCTCCAAAAAGGAGCATTAGGGCCATATTCTGTCTCAACAGGATTGTCAGCACGACCTTCCATTGGAAAATGAAAGGCAGTTTTAGCCGTTGGAGGTTATTCAACCAAGGGATAAGTGTAAGTGGTGAATTAGTCTCCACCTTCCACAACTACGCTTCCTTCCACATGGGAGTGAGTTGCAACACCTTGATCTGTGCACTAGTGGAAAATGAGAGATTAGTGACTAGGAGACCAAAAAATTTGTTCACCACAGTTTTTTTCAAGGGATAAATGACCAAAATTGATAAATTTAAGTGAGCCAACTACAAAAGACCAAGATAAATGACCACTTTTGGTCACAGGATAAAAACCAACTAAAAATGACCAAGATAAATGACCAAATTTGGTCACGGGATATCTAGACTAAAAATGACAACATAACAATTAGTCATTTATTTGGTCATTTTTAGTTTTCACTCTGGCAATGAAAAAAATTACAAATTTGACAATGAATTTGCACATTTTACTAAATTCTAACATATATATAATATATGTTTCACATCCCTATATGAACAAAATTGAATTAATGCAACCCAACTATATGTTAATTTGGACATGACCATGGCATATAAAAAAACCACTAAACCTTGGCATATAATTTTAATTATAATGCTAATTTGCATGACCTTGGCATATAATTATAGTTTTTATAGGCTAATTTGGACATGACCTAATTGGAAACCTAACTAACCATTGTGAATAATATCTATCCTCCACCTAACTAACCCTAACTAATAATATCATGTGTGCAACCTAACTAACCATTTCTAATAATATCTATCCTCCACCCTCATAACCCTCCGCCGTTATCATGGCTTTGAAATATGGTTCAAATGCATCCTAGCAATTCATAACCTTGTTTTTGAAATGTAAGCGATAGGATTAAGAGCATTTAAAGGTCATAAATGCTGTCCACTTAATGCTTATTTTCTGCCTTAATTCATGCCATATAGATAAAGATGTTTAAGCTATCGCTGAAGTACTAAGGTTCTTGTGATATTAGCTCATCTTTAAAGGATATGTCAGATGGAGTTCTTAACTATACTAGCATACCCCCAAAGCGGGGGAAATGAAACACCGAAGAGAACTTCGATATGTTGCTAGAATGAGAGAAAGTTGTGTGTGTAGATAATATAAGTTTATGGTACCACCCAATAAATCCCTTGGATAAATATTTCTAGGGTTGATCCTTCATCTATCAACACAACTCATAAGGATCCTTTTGGAAGGGTGGGGCTTTGATTAACTTGGCCAATAAGGTCCTATACAAATCCCTGTTGCACTTTCCTAAGACACAAATATTTGTTCTTGTTGGGCCAACCAATAAGTAGGGATAATGACATACACCCATAGATATATTTCTTATTCACTATCTTGTTGAATTTACTTAGTGAACTGATAAAAAATATAATATTTTCATTCAAACAAACATTAGCATGTTTATATTGAGAACTAAGAATCTCCAAATTCCCATTAATTTTGTGACAATATGTTACAAGGCATGGAAAACTTGAAGTTGAGAAATATATCCAAGTAACCAACTATTCAAGTATTCACAATCTCATGATATGTCATTTATAATGTAGACACAAACATTTCAAAGTCTTCTTGTCTATTCAATATTCTGTATAATGAACAAAATACAAAAAATTACAAATTGGAAGAAACAAACAAGGAAGATCATTTT
Organism: Pseudotsuga menziesii; assembly: GCA_001517045.1. Classification (NCBI taxonomy): domain Eukaryota; kingdom Viridiplantae; phylum Streptophyta; class Pinopsida; order Pinales; family Pinaceae; genus Pseudotsuga; species Pseudotsuga menziesii. Next base: position 160,936 of record LPNX010577625.1, read on the forward strand.
TCTTAACTATTGGCCTTCCATGTAAATTGTTGAGCTCCTCAACTACATTAATATATTATGTCTACAAAAAGATTCACTACACTATGTTGTTTAATGCATATCATACTATTAAAATTTATGCCTATCTAACTAGGTCACAACACCATAAGTGTCTGACAAAGAATACTAATGTGTTTATACCACAACATTACTTCCCAAGTTTAATTTGTGCCAAATATTCGGTAATGTGCATCGAGCACCCATACCTTTATACCAATACCTTTATAATATTTATCCTCGACCCTCATAACCCTCCGCCGTTATCATGGCTTTGAAATATGCTTCAAATGCATCTCAACGATTCATAACCTTGTTGTTGAAATGTAAACAATAGGATTGAGAGCATTTAAATGTCATAAATGTAATCCACTTAATTCTTATTGTCCTGCCGGACTACGCCTTGCTTTATTCCTACCACTATGTGCTCGACATTCTCTCTTAGGGGACAGGGAATTGGTTCAACTATGTTGTTCTGGTAAGGGATATATACCAAATAAGGATTAGTGAGTTCTCATATCTGGCTAGAATTACCTTTATGTCTGTGTCCATTCTTTCCAATAGTCCATCTCCCTTTTTGAAAGGAAACTCCATCCATTGTAAGGACTATTGTGTTGATGGCAAGGTTGTAGGGTTTAAAGGCCCAAGGTATGAGTAGAACTAAGACAATGAATATGCCCTAGGACGAATAAAGAAGCCTGGAAGGTTGGGAATATCTAAATAAATCCAACCATACCAGCAAGGGCGATTTTCTAGACCTTTACAGAGAAGCTATGAATCTCTGTTTTCTTCTAGAATGCCTTTAATATTTTCAAACTTAGATATCTTCGTGAGGATTTTCATAACTCGAATTCAGAATAGCAGAGCATTATAGAAGTAAAGGAGTCCTTCCTTGTTTCTAGTTTCAATGTCGTGAAAAGATTAGGGAAATTATTCAATTTTCGTACTTTCTGGGTTCTTCCACTTTCTTTCCTGGTACTTGCATGAGAAGTCACACAATAAAACCACAACATGGACAATGACCAAAGACACCTTATTGTCCACCTTAATTCATTCTATATATATAAATATGTTACTGATTCTCCCAAGAGAATCTCAACAAATTTTTAACATACTGCTAAAATATTGTTGGCCAGGAAATATGACCTATAGGGTTTTGTGGCCAACTACTGAAAAACAGCCCACACACTCGACTCACTGCAATCTTGTATGTGTTTGGTATAATTGTTTTTCACAGGTTAAAGGCCCTGCTTCCTGTAAAATATGCTGTCAAGATAGACAATCTCTTAGGGTGTAAATGGTAAATTCTACTTAATCAAATCTTCACTCAAATAAAAAGATCTAATTAAAATGACTAACTAATGCTAACAAATACCTTTAAGCTAGAACATAAAAAAAATAGTAGCTCCTAATCCTGATCTATAATGACCTAAGATGCAATATAACTATCCCAAACTAGGAGCTATAATTAATAATATGATAACATGTTTTATTTTAAAATTTTGATCTATGATCCTGTAATGTTAGGAAATCCTACTCTCAGCAGAGACAGATCTAAATCAACTTACAATAAAATAACATTTTATCATAAATTAATTTGAAAATGAAACAAAACTCATAATCGAAATAAATTTAACAAAGTATTGAAGCATGAAAAATACACTCAGGTACTAACGCTGAAATGAATAAAGCTCAACTCACACAGTCAGTACTTTATATAAAATCATATCATTATCAACTGAAGAAAACAAACATGATGAAGTTCATTTACTTTTCTACATGACACCTACCATCCATGCTTCAACACTAAGTACTTTGTTCAGAATCCATTAACAAAAGTGCTTTCACATATAATATAAAGATACATATATATGAAAAGAAAATTCAACACATGAAAAACAACATTAAGACATCATGATATAACTGATAGACTTAGCTAGTGTCTTCAGTATGTCTGTAAAATATAGTAATCCTCAGAAATAGTTCTAAAGGAACACAGATATACAGAATAATATTAAGTGTTGTATTATATTTGTTCATCACAAGTTCCAGGATTCCAACCCTTTGCTTCCATTCAGAAGTTGCTTATAAAGGAAATTAAAAGACTACAACTAACTAACTAGAAATCCTATTCTTCAAGAAAAATCCCAATCGTATCCAAATATGGTTCAACTGCAACCATAATCATAGGAATGTTGTTACCGTAAATCATCCGGAGAGAAAGATACACCAAGAGGTTAACTTATCGGAGAAAATCCAGCGTTATACTCTCCAAATCATAGTAACACCATATTGGATAATCCATGCCAACAAAATTTTAGAAATAGGAACGAAGTAATCACTGAGCATCAAATCAGTTGTAAATCTTGAACATTCTTCATTGAGTAGCCACGTACAGTTAAGAGACACGAATGTAGACCAGCATCCAGTTTTATCCCAACAATTTCTTTGACACCTGTAAATATTAACAAAAAGTTGTTTAGCAAGATTTAATTATGATCAATTAAGCATGAGCGAGATATCTGCAGAATTTTAATTCTGTAGATATCTCAATTTAATCATTTAGACCATGAATTGAACCGAAACTGATGAACTCAAAACATCACTAACTTGTAAGGATCTATCCAAAATCCTCTGTAGGCATAATGTAAGATACAAAAGACAAAATTTAGAAGTCACTGGAAAAACAAAATATCAGGTTTTTAAGGCCGACTCAACTGAGAATCGAATAGGTACACTTCTCATAGCTTCATTCAATTTATCCTTGAACCTGACAGCCATGGTCCTGTTAATCCTATTTTGTCTTTTCAATCTTTGATTCTTTAACAAAATTCTTTTAATAAGTTCTTTGCATTTCAACTTTTTCCCTCTTAACACATCCCATTTCTCAATCCAAGTGATCAATTCAGCTTTTAAAGATGTAATTTCTTCCAGGGCAATTGTTTGTATAACTTGTGCTTCTTTTAAATCTGTTTGCAGGGACGAAATCAATTTGGCATGAGGATTTGGATCAGTTTGGTCCTTTGACTCTCTTTTCAAGTTTATTTGGGCTTCTTCAGTTAAGTAAGGCTTTCTGTCAATTTCTTGGTCACCCTCACGATTCTCTTGCTAATTGTCAACCACCTTGTTTGCAGAGATAAAAACGTATTTAAGATCTAGCACAGATGGGCCTATGGGAGTTGGATGTGGTTGAACATCTGAAGAGTCACTCACCTCAATAACTGAGATATCCCCAACACTCAAATTCCTCCTGGAAAGCAGAGCGGTTGTCATACTGCATGTGGTTCTTCGTATAGTTGGATTGCTCATAGCACGACTAGTCTGATATTTAGCCTTTGTTTGCTTCATATCAACCTGTGCATGAGAAGAATTCTTGTTTTGAGAGGTTATAGGAATTGAGAGTTTCCTTCCTTGAACTTGAGAATTATTTGCAGGAGTTTCAATACTAGTTTCCACCTCAATTTTTATATCATCAAGACTTAGGTTTTGGTCAGGCTGAAACCCTTCATCCCCCAAATCATCCTGAGAACCAGAGTCCTCGATTTCAATCTTGGATTCTTCATTGTTTACCCACCTACGTCGAACCCTAGGCCTCTGTTTGGGCCATTCCTCATTAACCCCAAACCCATTTCGCACAAGGAAAGAATCCTAGGTCTGACCTAGTTCTTCCAATTGACTGGACACAAGAATTTTTATTAACCCATGGTGGAATAAACTCCTATTTTTATCCTCAACATTAGACTGATAAGTGGATTCCATTTTATGCAAACTGTTCAAAAAGAAAAAGGGCATATTGACAGGGTACCCCTTTAATATCAACAACAGTCGAAGGTGATAAAATTGCGTCTGAGATAGCCTACCTTCGCAAGTTACATACTTGATGATTAGCTCTAGAAGAGCCCTCCATTTCTTCATTAATAACTGATATGGGAAGCCGGATTTGAACTTGGTTTGCCGATGAGCAGGGGTAAGAAACGCTTTCCACTGGTCACTCTTAATATGCTTTCCTTTATACCACTTCTCACCAGTTTGTGGCAAGCAAATTGCTCAAGAAATGAATTTCTCAGATAGCCTGATTTCAACGTCTCCCACGTTTGCACGAACCCCATCGAATGAATATGTGAATGCCTTAGATACTGTCATATTAAAACCAGAAAAATTTTGAAGAAAATCCAACCATCCAAACCTTGACACGACCTCTCTACACTCGGGAGCAGCATATAGATATCCATCGCCAATAAGTTCAAACCTAGACACTGGAGCCATGGAAGAAGATACACAAACCTCCAAGGTTTTTGAAACACAGATTACAAGATGCAATCGATTTATCAACAGTATAGGCATTACCAGCAATACTCCGAAATACCCTATTTTATCAAAACCCTGAAAAAATTCCTGTAAGTTCATCATAACGTGAATTGGTAGAGACAAGAGGTTTCGAAAACAACTTACCAAAACATAATGAACCGTAGGAGAGTCACACAGGTGAGTTATTGCAAGTGATGTTTGCATGACTAAGGTTTGACAGATAGCAACCGTCAAACGACACGACTACCAAAACCTTAGTTCCACCATTACTTCATCATTCATTGTGATTTCATAACGTGTTGATAATGGAGGTTAATTCATCGTTTTTTAACACATGACTAAATAATTTCCAAAAACCTTAATCCTACATTTATCGAATGCAATCATAATAATGTGATCACCTTAGCATATAATCAATATCTTAGGGTAAAGGTCAAAACTGATCAGAGAATAATATGATAATGTGACCAAACCAATGTCAGAAACCTAGAAAGTGACTTTAGACCTTCATCACAAACTCTGATACCAACCTATTTCAAAAATATGAATTTGAAATAAGTGATGAGCAGATAGTATAGTAGGGTTCATGAAGATCACATTGAATTCACCTTAAAACTTATGACAACTAAGATAAGATAAATAATTTAGAAGTGATGAAGCTTTACCAAATTTTCCATATGAATCAGAAATAACAGTTATCACATCATGCAGTAACTAGTTTGAATTAATAATTTATAAATTCATTCGATTTTAATCAAACATGAGTGATGAGTGGAAAAATAGGAGCTACTAATCTTCTGTAATTATAGTCCTCCTGGCGATTGACAAAAATGAAGAATTAAGATCATAAGAGTTGAATTTTGCTATTACTGATGTCTCAACCCATCTGAATCAATTAGTCAAGTAAGTTTCTGTCAGGAGTGCCTTAAGAATCAAAGATTCTCAGGGCCCTCCTAAGATATTCATGATGAGTTTTTTGATCTTGACAAAAAGAACCAATATTGCTTGAAAATTATCAATCTTCAAATTACTTGTGTTAAAAAATGCTCCAAAGGGTGTTGCATGCCAACAATTGTCGACATGCTGGGACTGAACCAGTTATCTCTGTAATAAAACACCATTCAAACTTTAGATAATCGCAAATGATGCCATCAAATATCGAATCTCTGCCTCAGTGATTCAAATTCAAAATAGTCTGAACATGTGACTGGACCTCAACATATTTCCATAACAACCCTATGAATGTCATCTAAGTGTTTTGATCCTAATCAGACTCGGCAAAAAGCTAGATGACTTAATTCCAATGTAGATCCACAAGGTTAAAAACAGGTTAACCAATACTCTTATAGATATGGCTTCTCAAGAACATCAGTTGGTTTTCCCCCACATTAAAGAAACACATTAGACAATACTCCTTTTTTTTCTTTTTTTTCTTTTTTTTTCTTGTTAGTATATCTACAAATCATATTCACAGAGACAAACATGGAAAGAATTAATCAGAAACACTATCTTAGCTTGGTGACCAAATAGATAGCCTTATTCACCAACCCTACCAGAAACTGATCAGGCCAGCTCGTGATGAGACTTTCTGTCTCTCAGTTATTAAACCGAGAGTCACTGTCATTGGCTTTGTAACCAAATTTTGACAACGTCATTCCAATAGAATTTATGATCATAATAAGACCGGCTCGTGATGAGACCTCCTGTATTCTGATAATACTTTTCATGTTTACCTAATTTCAAGAGTATTGTCCTAGTCGAATGACCAGATGTATTCGCAAAAATGGGGGGAAGGAAACCACAGACTTCTCAAGAGTGCTTAGAGATAAACATATATCTTCAACAAGTTTTCGAGCTTAGTAGACATCTATTGAAATCAGTAAATAAATTACCCGAAGTACTTGATCTGTAAGAAGACACTCAAAGAAAACAATCAAGGACTGCTGACAGCAAAATTGTGGAGGCTTAAATTACCACAAATATAGGAACAAATCACTTATTATAGATCCGATACTCCCTATCATCATCAATGACTACATTCTGGTATGTATTTCAATCATCAGGTTCTAAGTCTGTGCAGAATGCTTCATGTTGAATCTTGTGATCGAATAAAGGAGATGCGTTTAAAAAAAAAAATATTCACAGAGGCAGAACACAAACTTATGTACAGCAAATGATCTAAAGAGTTGGATTATTTTCATAATCTATCACCTAGAATTGCAAATAAGCCTTATGATGATGATAATAATGAAAATAATTAGTAAGTATAAGATCGAAAATTCCAACCAGAAATAAACATAAACTGCAATCTTATGTACAGAAATCTACACAGATGGAAATATACAATGGAAAGATTCAATGATGTGCAATTATTGAAATTACTTTTTAAGGGCATGCCCATTTACTGGAAGGGTAATGAGCTATCCTTGTAAAGTCTTTAAACGGAAGGTATTTGGACCAAGATTTTTTGATATAACATACGGGCCTAACCAAAGACGTTGAAATTTGGTATGTTCCCCTTTATCCTCATGTGCTTTGTCCCATCTCAAAACCAGATCATCTACTTGCAATTCTCGATTCGAGGATGAGCTATGGTCGAACCATGACTTAATAATTTGCTTGTGTTTCGCAAAGTGTTTCTTGGAATTTTCTCTTCCTTCTTCCAACTTCAACAGTAGATTAATTCTTTCTTCGATGGCTGAACATTCAGTCTCTTGTACAACTCCTGCAAGCTATAAGGAAGGTAAAAATAGGTTTGGAGGAAGAATAACATCTACTCCATATACCAAAAATAAGGGAGAATTATCAATAGATGATTTTGGAGTGACCCTATTAGCCCACAAATCCTGATGAAGGACAGTATGCTAGTTCCTGTGATTTTCAGCTATGGACCTTTTCAAAATTTTCAACAAATTCTTATTTGTGGATTCAGCAAGGCCATTGACTTGGGGATAGTAGTTTACTGAATATATAATCCTAATTCCCTTTTCTAGAGAAAATTCAGTCAATTATCCAGAAGAAAAATAATATGCATTATCAAATACAAGAGTTTTAGGCACTCCAAATCTAGTGATTATGTTAGTTTCAAGGAAATGCAATACCTGATTCGTATTAACCACTCGCAGGGGTTCAGCTTCAGACCATCGAGTAAAATAATCGGTAGTAGTTATAATATACTTATGATGAAGGGAGGAGGATAGATTTATTGGTCCAACGATATCAATTCCCCATTGTTGAAAAGGCATGTCCACCATCACAGGATGCAAAGGAAAAGCTGGTTTTTTAACTCTGCCAGCTGCGATCTAACAATCCTGGCACCTTCTAATGAAAGCATGAGCATCTTTAAACAGAGTTGGCCAAAAATAGCCTACCCTCAGAATTTTATGAGTAGTAGTATCACCACCAAAGTGGCCACCAGTGGGCCCATCATGCAATTGTATTAAAACTAAATCAGATTCTTCCTTCTCTAGACAATGAAGCAAAACTCCATCTGCATTTTTCCTGAAAAGCACATTATTTACCAATTGATAGGGTTCTTATTTTAATCTTATTGTTCTTTTCTTTTTTGGATCTAAATGATCTGGGGCAGTGCCAATTTCCAAATAGATGCGAATGTCAGTATACCATGAGCTAACAGGATTTGGGATAAAACAGATTTCTTTTTGCAATAAAACATCATCTAAAGGCATGTCATTCTGGTCAGCAGGGAGATGTGCTGAATCAGCAGCCAACTTACACAATCCCAAACCTCATATGACCTGAGAGGGTTTAATCTCTAGATCATATTCCTGAAGAGCAGCCATCCAATGTGCTCTTTTTTCTCAAAGGTCCTTTTGTACCAACAAATTTCTTACAGCACTAAATGGAACAATTACCTTGGTTTTTGACTTAAGGAGATAAGGGTGGAAATTTTTTATTGCTTTAAACACAACAAAAGCCTGTTTATCCACTTCGTGATAATTTAGTTCAGCTCCCTTTAAATTTGAGCTCATGAAGGATATAGGTACTTCATCCTCTTGCTGATTCTTCTGAGTAAGAACAACTGCATAATATATGTCAGATGCAAAAGTATAGAGAATAAAGTCTTTCCTAAAGTCAGGACTCACAAGTGTGAGTGCCTCAGCTATGGCTTCTCTAATCCTGATAAATGACTGCTTTTCTCTACCCCCCCATGAAAAACTATTGTCTTTTTTAATCATATTTTGTAGTGGACGGATGATTTCAGAAAAACTTGGAACAAATCTCCTTATGAAATTTATCTTTCCCAAGAAGGATTGCATGGATTTCTTGGTAGCCAGAAAATGAATCTTAGAGATCACTTCTATTCTCTCTAGATCGATCATGATCCCTTTTTTTGACACCACAAACCCTAGTAAAATCCCCTCGGTTACTGCAAATATTAACTTTTTGGGGTTCAGGGAAATACCAAATTTCTTGCAGCATTCAAGCACTTTTCGTAAGTGTGAGATGTGATCAGACCTGTTTTTTGAAAATACAGTAATGTCGTCCAAATAGACAACGACAGAGTGGTTTATCAGACCTCTGAAAGTAGCGTCCATAGATCTTTGGAATGTAGCCCTAGTGTTTATCAAGCCGAAAGGAATCTTCCTATAGGCATAGGTTCCCCAGGGTGTCCTAAAAGTGGTTTTCAACTGATTTGTAGGGGAAGAAATAACTTGGCTGTACCCAGAGAAACCATCTAATAAAGACAGCATCTGAGCACCTGACACCTTTTGAAGGATTTGCTCCATGGGCGGAACATGGTAGTTGTCCTTTTCTGATGATTTGTTTAAGTTTTGGAAATCCACACATAGATGAATATCTCCATTCTTCTTCCTAATGGGAACAAGGTTAGCAACCCATTGCGTATGGAATACAGGAAATATGATCCGGGCAGTAAGTAGTTTATTCAATTCTTTCTTTACTGTTGGTTCTAGGGCAGGGTGCATTTTCCTTAATTTTTGCTAGAATGGTTTTGAGTACTGAGGCTTCATGGGGATCACATGTTGTATGATCTGGGTGTCAAAAGTTTTCAGATCGTCATAAGACCATGCAAATACATTTTTGAATTCACTAAACAACTTCAGGAAGGCCAATTTTTCATTTGAAGTGTAGCCTGATCCTAAGTTGATATTTTGAAGATCTAATTCTGTGCCCAAATTAATGGTTTCATAATGCATGTTAGACCTGTTTGTCTTGCAATTAGGCACTCCCTTGAATTTATCATGCAAATCATAAAAAAAATTGAGCCTAAGAACTGACACAGGGATTGAGTTTACCTGTTCAAAAGACTTATCAATGGGACGAGGCGGGTGAATTACCGAAAAATTATGTAGATCCTCATCATGTGTAATTTCATCGATCGCTGATTCTTTAAAAGCATCTTCCCCTGTTAAGAAAGAAATAATCTGTGAATCATCATTAAAGACCCGCCAGTTAGTGATATTATCTATAATGGATGGTCTAAATAATAATTCAATAGAAAAAGCATTAGGGAAAAATTTCCAGTGGGAATAAGTTGTGAATCTATGTTTGCTAACAAGTCAGCTTCCTGATTCTGAAAACGAGGAATAGATTCAATATTAAAAGCAGGCAAGTGCTGAAATCAAATTCCATACCTCCCTTTGGTAACTTTGTAGGTGATTAGATAAACAGTGAATGGAATTACGGACCTGTCAAACAATTATTTTAGAATCGCCAAATGCAATCAGAACTTTAACTTTTAAGTCTAATGTCTTCTTGATTCCTTGTATAAGGGCTTCATATTCAGCCATGTTATTTGTGCAAATAAATTCCAATCTACAAGACAACATGAATTTGTTTCCTGCAGGGTCTAGGAGCATGGAACCTACTCTTGCACCTTCATTGGATCGGGATCCATCAAAATATAAATGCCAAGGCTTATCAACAAGACTATTTACATCATTTATAGTATTCACATTATTTACCAGACTAGGGACAGCTTCCTGAAAATCATAGTGCATAATTTCTGATTTATTTACAAAATTGGTAAATGCAGATTTAAGTGCAGGAAAACTCCCTAAATCAGAATCATACCCATAGTTTCCTAAAATAGAATCACTGAACAGAACTGGTTCATTGGGAGCATTTATTTCAGTCACCGTGTGTTTCATGTACCTTTCTCTGTCAATCCTGATCTGATTAGGACGCCCATTTTTAGGCAAAAACAAATGTGACCAATCAGTTGAAAAATATCCTTTTAAGGCTTGAGACCAGTCACGGCTTAAAAATAGCCCATAGACATCTAGTATGTCCGCTACCACTACGTCAATAACCTGGAAGATTTGTGGATTGGTAGCCATCCTAATCATTACTCCTTTTAATTCTCCTATAATTTTTACCTTGGATCGATCTAATTGGCTGATTTGAATTTCACAAGGAGTGGGCTTGGCATTTAGCTTCTTACAAACTGAGTAAGGCATGACGTTTGATGAAGCCCTAGAATCTATCATACGGTTATGAACATTCTGGTTGAAAATTTCAAACATTAGCAAAAAAGGTGGAGTTGTAGATTTGGATTTCTTACCTATGAGTGAATCTTTATCAGCAGCTATTTTGACATTACTGTTATAACCTACTGCTGTTTTACTAGTTGTAGGATCAAGGTTATTAACTGAAGGTACAGAGGGTTGATTATTTGTTTTAGTGGTTGATGTATTTGATAAATTAAAGAGTATCGAACCACCGGGCATGGGATAAATTTTCAATAGATCAAACATGCTAATATTAGCCCTTTGTTTCTTAAGATCTTCTATGATGTCATATTGTAGGTCTATACTTTGAGTGACAGGCTGCTGATTTGAAGTTTGAGGACTGTTCGTAGGTGCTGATGATGGTTGCGGATCTACAGGCCCTTTACTTCTAGTGTTATGGGTGTGCTAGTTTACAAAGACAGAATGATCACTAGACGCTCCTTCTTTTACTGAACTATCCCAGAAATGGCAATTAAGCAGAAGAGGATCTTCAGAAGTTTCCTCTTCGGTTTCAGGCTGATCAGATTCATGATCATCATCTGACTCTTGATCGGTTGAGGAATCAGGTAAGGCATAAACAGCCCTTATAGTATTGAAAAATTCCTCATTAGTTGATATGTCAGGGGGAGTATTTTTCCTAGCGTTTGAGGATGTAAACGGCCGGTATGGGGTCTTGAAATTTCCTCTGTTTGAAGTACCCTCCCCATTGTTTCTTTTCAATATCACCACTTTGTTTGTAAGAGACCTAATTTCTTGTTGTAATTTTTCTACATCAAAAGCAGGGGCATCTTTTTTGTCTGTGTTAGTTCTAGAAGTAGTTTCGTTGCGTTTACGAAGGGAACCATCAGCTTTTCCATTATTTTCTGGCTCAAACGTCAATGAATTTTTCTCAACCTTTATTGCTTCATCAAAGGTTTCAACTAAAGTGATTTTACCGGCTTGTCTTACAAACATACCCAGGTATTTAGGTAAGGTTGAAGCATAATTCTTGATTATGATGTCTTCTGGAGGTTGGGAGGCCACTGGTATCTTATTCAGAAGAGTAAGAAAACACTGATTGAAATACTTTATCCTTTCTTTGCTCTCCATATTAATCCTAGCCAAATCTAGTGCTAACACCGCAGGGGTTTTATCTTCACCAAACTTGTTCAGGAATGCTTGACTAAAATCACTCCAGCTTGTTATGGATCCTTGTGTCAGGGAAAAATACCAAACTGCAGCCTTTCCTTCAAAAGTTAAAGGGAATAGTTGACATACCACATCCTCATGCTGAACATTCATAGTTTGAACAGCCAACATGAACTTGTCAATGTGATTTTCAGCTAAGCCCTTATCATCTAGGTCAAACTTAGGTAGTAGTTTATCAGGGTGTTTGGGTAGATTATGCTGTAGTCTAGGCACAGCAACAGCACCGCGTTGTAACCATGGTCTATCGGCATTAGGGTTACCCTGATTACGGTCACCCATGTCTGGATCGGGTTCTGAGTCCAATGAAGACTCGTTGTTATGGTCACGAGGACTATCTAGTGGTGATCCAGGAGGTGAAGGAGGTAGATCAGATCCACCTGCAGATAACAATCATCGAGAAGTGTTATGCCTAGCTACTCCTCTTAACAGATTACTAAGGTGATAATCAGGAGTCCCTGCTAATGATTCAAGAGGTTCTTCTCCAATCGAATCAGCAGCTGAGTCAGTCACTGCCAATGTTTGGAAATTAGTTCTGCTTGGTAATCTAAAGTTAATTGGGGGAATCCCTGTTTGGTGAGAATATGCTCTGGTTAATATTCTATGTGATTCCTCTAAACTTTGACTTATATGTTCAAGGGAAACTGCTGAGACATTGGGGTCCCTTTCAATGATAGTCCTAACTGTATCTAAAAACAGAGTATTTACAGTTTCAGGTTGTGATGTAGAGACCGAGGTAGACAATGTTACAAAACTTATGAGGGAGGAAGTTGGTTGATCACTTGTAGGAGCACTATGTGATCGATCAACCATTAAGCTTTCGGCTCAGGCCCTCCTTTTAGCGCCATTTGTTGGCCAGGAAATATGACCTATAGGGTTTTGTGGCCAACTACTGAAAAACATCCCACACACTCGACTTACTGCAATCTTGTATGTGTTTGGTATAATTTTTTTCATAGGTTAAAGGCCCTATTGCCTGTAAAATATGCTCTCAAGGTAGAGAGTCTCTTAGGGTGTAAATGGTAAATTCTACTTAATCAAATCTTCACTCAAATCAAAATATCTAATTAAAATGACTAACTAATGCTAACAAATACCTTTAAGCTAGAACAGAAAAACAATAGTAGCTCCTAATCCTGATCTATAATGACCTAAGATGCAATATAGCTATCCCAAACTGGGAGCTAGAATTAATAATATGATAACAAGTTTTATTTTAAAAATTTGATCTATGATCCTGTAATGTTAGGAAAGCCTACACTCAGCAGCGACAGATCTAAATCAACTTACAATAAAATAACATTTTATCATAAATTAATTTGAAAATGAAATAAAACTCATAATCGAAATAAATTTAACAAAGTATTGAAGCATGAAAAATACACTTAGGTACTAACGCTGAAATGAATAAAGCTCAACTCACACAATCAATACTTTATATAAAATCATATCATTATCAACTGAAGAAAAGAAACATGAAGAAGTTCATTTACTTTTCTACATGACACCTAACCATCCATGCTTCAACACTAAGTACTTTGTTCAGAATCCATTAACAAAAGTGCTTTCACATATAATATAAAGATACATATATATGAAAAGAAAATTCAACACAGGAAAAACAACATTAAGATAGCATGATATAAATGATAGACTTAGCGAATGTGTTCAGTATGTTTGTAAAATATAGTAATCCTCAGAAATAGTTCTAAAGGAACACAAATATACAGAATAATATTAAGTGTTGTATTATATTTGTTCATCACAAGTTCCAGGATTCCAACCCTTTGCTTCCATTCAGAAGTTGCTTAAAAAGGAAATTAAAAGACTTCAACTGACTAACTAGAAATCCTATTCTTCAGGAAAAATCCCAATCGTATCCAAATATGGTTCAAGTGCAACCAGAATCATAGGCATATTGTTACAAAATCATCCGAAGAGAAAGATATTCCAAGAGGTTAACTTACCGGAGAAAATCCAGCGTTATACTCTCCAAATCATAGTAACACCATATTGGATAATCCATGCCAACAAAAGCTTAGAAATAGGAACGAAGTAATCACTGAGCATCAAATCAGTTGTAAATCCTGAACATTCTTCATTGAGTAGCCATGTATAGTTAAGAGACACGAATGTAGACTAGCATCCAGTTTTATCCCAACAATTTCTTTGACACTTGTAAATATTAACAAAAAGTTGTTTAGCAATATTTAATGATGATCAATTAAGCATGAGCGAGATATCTGCAGAATTTTAATTCTGTAGATATCTCAATTTAATCATTTAGACCATGAATTGAACCGAAACTGATGAACCCAAAACATCACTAACCTGTAAGGATCTATCCAAAATCCTCTGTCGGCATAATGTAAGATACAAAAGACAAAATTTAGAAGTCACTGAAAAAAAAAATATCAGGTTTTTAAGGCCGACTCAACTGAGAATCGAATAGGTACACTTCTCCTAGATTCATTCAATTTATCCCTGAACCTGATAGCCATGCTCCTGTTAATCCTATTCTGTCTTTTCAATCTTTGATTCTTTAACAAAATCCTTTTAATCAGTTCTTTGCATTTCAACTTTTTTCCTCTTAACACATCCCATTTCTCAATCCAAGTGATCAACTCAGCTTTTAAAGATGTAATTTCTTCCAGGGCAATTGTTTGTATAACTTGTGCTTCTTTTAAATCTGTTTGCAAGGAAGAAATCAATTGGGCATGAGTATTTGGATCAGTTTGGTCCTTTGACTCTCTTTTCAAGTTTATTCGGGCTTCTTTAGTTAAGTAAGGCTTTCTATCAATTTCTTGGTCACCCTCACGATTCTCTTGCTGACTATCAACCACCTTGTTTGCAGAGATAGAAACGTATTTAAGATCTAGCACATATGGGCCTATGGGAGCTGGATGTTGTTGAACATCTGAAGAGTCACTCACCTCAATAACTGAGATATCCCCAACACTCAAATTCTTCCTGGCAAGCAGAGCGACTGTCATACTACGTGTGGTTCTTCATATAGCCGGATTACGCATAGCACAGCTAGTCTGATCTTCAGCCTCTTTTTGCTTCATATCAACCTATGCATGAGAAGAATTCTTGTTTTGACAGGTTATAGGAATTGGCGGTTTTTTTCCTCGACCTCGAGAATTATTTGCAGGAGTTTCAACACTAGTTTCCACCTCAATTTTCACATCATCAAGACTTAGGGTTTGGTCAGGCTGAAACCCTTCATCCCCCAAATCATCCTGAGAAATAGAGTTTTTAATTTCAAGCTCACCTTCTTCATTGTTTACCCACCCACGTCGAACCCTAGGCCTCTGTTTAGGCCATTCCTCGTTAACCCCAAACCCATTTCACACAAGGAAAGAATCCCAGGTCTGGCCTAGTTCTTCCAACCGATTGGACACAAGAATTTTAATTAACCCATGGTGGAATAAACTCCTATTTTTGGCCCCAACATTAGACTGATAAGTGGATGCCATTTTATGCAAACTGTTCAAAAAGAAAAAGGGCATATTGACAGGGTACCCCTTAAATATCAACAACAGCCAAAGGTGATAAAATTGTGTCTGAGATAGCCTACCTTCGTAAGTTACATACCTGATGATTAGCTCTAGAAGATCCCTCCATTTCTTCATTAATAACCGGGATGGGAATCCGGATTTGAACTTGGTTTGCCGATGAGCAGGGGTAAGAAACCCTTTCTGCTGGTCACTCTTAATATGCTTTCCTTTATACCGCTTCTCACCAGTTTGTGGCAAGCAAATTGATTGAGAAATCAATTTCTCAGACAGCTTGATTTCAATGTCTCCCACATGTGCACAAACCCCATAGAATGACTCTGTGAATGCCTTAGATACTACCATATTAAAACCATAAAACTTCCAAAGAAAATCCAACCATCCAAACCTTGACATGACCTCTCTACACTTGGGAGTAGAATACAGATATTCATCACCAATAAGTTCGAACCTAGACACTAGAGCCATGGCAGCAGATACATAAACCTCTAGGGTTTTCAAAACAAAGATTACAAGATGCAATCGATTTATCAACAGTATAGGCATTACCAGCAATACTCTGAAATACCCTATTTTATCAGAACCCTAAAAACCTTCTTGTAAGTTCATCATAACGTGAATTGGCAGAGACAAGAGGTTTCGAAAACAACTTACCAAAACATAATGAGCCGTAGGAGAGTCACACAGGTGAGTTATTGCAAGTGATGTTTGCATGATTAAGGATTGAAAGATCGCAACTGTCAAACGACATGACTACCAAAACCTTAGTTCCACCATTACTTAATCATTCATTGTGATTTCATAACGTATTTATAATGGAGGTTAATTCATCGTTTTTTAACACATGACTAAATAATTTCCAAAAACCATAATCCTTCATTTATCAAATGCAATCATAATAATGTGATTACCTTAGCATATAATCAATATCTTAGGGTAAAGGTCAAAACTGATCAGAGAATAATATGATAATGTGACCAAACCAATGTCAAAAACCTATAAAGTGACTTTAGACCTTCATCACAAACTTTGATACCAACCTATTTCAGAAATATGAATTTGAAATAAGCGATGAGCATATAGTATAGTAGGGTTCATGAAGATCACATTAAATTCACCTTAAAACTTATGACAACTAAGATAAGATAAATAATTCAGAAGTGATGAAGCTTTACCAAACTTTCCATATGAATCAGACAATAACAGTTATCACATCATGCAATAACTAGTTTGAATTAATAATTTATAAATTCATTTGATTTTAATCAAACATGAGTGATGAGTGGAAAAATAGGAGCTACTAATCTTCTGCAATTATAGTCCTCCTGGTGATTAACAGAAATGAAGAATTAAGATCATAAGAGTTGAATTTTTCTATTACTGATGTCTCA
The DNA here is from genome assembly GCA_001517045.1 of Pseudotsuga menziesii. Classification (NCBI taxonomy): domain Eukaryota; kingdom Viridiplantae; phylum Streptophyta; class Pinopsida; order Pinales; family Pinaceae; genus Pseudotsuga; species Pseudotsuga menziesii. The sequence goes on from LPNX010577625.1 coordinate 177,868, forward strand.
ACCCATCCGAATCAATTAGTCAAGTAAGTTTCTGTCAGGAGTGGCTTAAGAATCAAAGATTCTCAGGGCCCTCCTAAGATATCTGTTATCTCCTAAAATAACCAGTCAGTTTTTCATTATTTTAGGTGATAGGTTTGAGTCCAAATTTATTTTAAAATTTTTTAGAGTCAATAAGGAAGTCCTCGTTCTTAGTGCTAAGTCAAAAATTTGATTCATTTGAGTCTTGGCTTCAAAATTAAAAAAAAAGGTTTCGGTAGCTAACTCTGTTTTGTAGAGGCCAGTTAGCTGCCGAAAAGGCTCAGTTTCGGCAACTAAGAGAGTTAACTAGAATTATGTTAGCTGCCAAAAACGATCTCATCAGCAAAATAAAAAGCTCGTGTCCGTACTCGACTTCACATCAAGCGAAGCCTGTTTTTTGCCGCCGAAAAGAAGATTGGAACGCATCTCATATGACCATCATGAGGTTTAGTGTTTGATAAGCTGCCGAAAGCAAGTCGTGAAGCACCCACATCATTTCATCTCTGACTGCACAGGGTTACACAGAAGCTCATGATGCATACTTCCATCTGAGAGTTATTCGCAAGCTAATCGCTTCATAATTTCACACGAGCTGGACGATATCATAAGTGATCACTTGCTGGGCTCATTCGAATGGGCATCTTATTTCTCAAACGTTGTGAGCAGACCCAAAGTCCCTGGTTTTGTCAGGTTATCACGCAGTTGAAGTTCCTATTCCATTCAGGTGTTTTTCATCAAAGTAGAGCATCAATCTAGGGGTGTTCTCATCAGGACGAGATTCCAGCACGGTGTCTCTCTATTATCTGCTACAAAAACAAATGCTCAGCTCATGGCAAAAACAAATCTGCCACTCAGGACAGAGCTAGACGGGGTCTGGTATCTCGAGTCCCATCCACAAGTGGCCGAGTTTTTCAAGTCTGCAAACATTTTTGACTACTGTGAGAGACTCACTAGCTTCAACCAGCCACTTGCTGAAGCATTTGCTCAGAGCTACAATGGGAGAACATTGAAGTTTGGCAGAGAAGAGTTTCATGTGGATGAGGCAGCTATATCCGAATGTACAAGTCTCCCCAGGACAGGGCAGAGTTGGGTTAAGACCACTAAAGCCTCAAATATTGAATTCAGGTCATATCTCCTACCAGCCCATAAAGAAATCATTTGGAGAAAGGATATCCCCATCACCTTTCTTGAACCTCAATGGCAGGCTCTTTTAAAGGCCATTTTCGTTTACATAACTTGTGAAGGCCGATATTACAGGGTGCTGCACTACCACTTCAAGCTGTTGAATCATTTCACAGGGAGGGAGAAAATAAATTTGCCATACTTCTTCCATAAGACCCTAACTAATATGGTAAAGCAAGTCCAGGCTAAGCCAAGCAAGATAGCGAGCATGATCTCTCACCAGGGTCTCATAACATTGATAATCAAAGAGCTTTTGAAGAAGAGAAGTGTGGAATGGAATTATTTTTTTTTTTGGCATGAGTTCCCCACAGAGGTTGCCAGTGAAGAGGCAGTCGAACAGGGTAAGGGCGAGAAGAGCAGCACTCCCAAAACTAGCAAGAGAAAGAGGAGAGCCATCTCTCCCCAAATGGAATCCCCTTCCTCATCAAGCAAGAGGAAAAGGGAAAAGAGAAAGCTAGTATTTGAACAAGCTGAAGGGACTCCTCAAGGGAAAAATCCACTAAACCTCCCCTACTCAGGATCTGAATCTGGAGATGAGGAAAAACAAGGAACAGAGCAGCCCATGGAAAGAGAGAAAAGTCAAGACCCTCCCTTGACTGATGTACCAGGTCCCGAACCCTCCACACCAGATACCAATAAAATCAATAGGCTGCTACAGGAACTTTCCCATGCAAGACATAGTGAGAAGCAGGTTAAGTTGCACAACGCAGAGCTGATCGGAAGGAATATGGCACTGCATGATCGGAGCCAAGAGATCATCGAAAGACTCAAGAAAACAGTCGAGAGGAACATGATGCTGATAAAAGAGAATGCCAAGCTCTACCGCAATCTCAGGACGCTCAGGTTAAAGTTGAAAGAATTGGAGGGGACAGAAGTACAACCAGTAGCTACAGAAGCACCACCATCTGGTCTAGACGCGTTGGCTGAGGTGGCCACGATTCCTGAGGAGGTAACACCTATGGAAGCTCAGCAAAGACAGACTAAAAGATCGACTAGATCAAAGGAAGCAGCTTCAAAGAAGTCCTAGGGACTGATCACGGGCTTGCAGGAAAGCATCGTTTTGGTCTCATAAAATTTTGGACAGTTTTTCAGCTTTCGGCAGCTTAGGAGAGCCTCACAGAGCTCATTAGCTGCCGAAAGGACTGACTTTCAGCGGCTAAGACACAAAATCAACAGAAGAGTTAGCTGCCGAAAGCCTGTTTTTGCCAATTTTCTCTAATTTCTCCCAGATCTCAGTTTTGTTCGCTGAACTAGCAGAAAGCCGATCAGAATGAATGGATCATAAAGTATTTTATCAATATCTCAAGGGTTTTGAGCGAGTTTTGAATCAGTTGGGCACTTTTGGCTAAGTTTCAAACCTTGTTTTGAGGAACAGCTCTATAAGTCGACTGCCACATCATTAATCTCAAGTTTATCGTGCACCAAACTCCAACCACCGAGCCTTGGGAGGCCAGCTGCTCTTCACAAACCACCGAGCTTTGAAAAGAGATCTTCATATCATCATTTCCTTGATTTTGGGGATCAGTCCCTATTTTTTTGCATTTACTGTCAGTTAAATGTTTTAGTTAACTCAACAGATCCATACTTTTAGGATCTGAAAACTATTTGTAAAGGATTTAAAAGCCTAAGAACTCAGACTGGAAAGGGTTCGATTTTGGATGTAGTAGTCTGCTATTGTACTCAGCTTTCTTTATGCTAATACAGATCACAGGTTTCTTTCAACTTTGGTGTCATCTTTCCATTTTCCTTTCACTATTATCTGTGTTATCTAGCTTTGAATGGTTTATTTTCCATTGTTTAGCTCATAGCCTGATGTTAGTTTCTTGAATGTCTCTTGAGCCCTACTCTGTACTGGTTTAGTTACATTCCTTTTCTTCATCCATTTTTAAAGTATTTGCTGATTAATTAACTCTTGAGAGCACTGTTTTATTTGTTTACCATGCTGAATGTTTGAGTGCTATACTCGGATTGAGTCATCCCATTGATCCACCCCTTACAAAAACACAAAAAACATTGAATTCTTAAGTTACCGGGCATACCTAGCTTATAACCCTAGGTAGTTTCCTGGAGTGCTAACAATATCCATGATGAGTTTTTTGATCCAAACAAAAAGAACCAATATTGCTTGAAAATTATCAATCTTCAAATTACTTGTGTTAAAAAATGCTCCGAAGGGTGTTGCCTGCCAACAAGTACTAAGGTGCTTGTGATATTAGCTCGTCTTTAAAGGATATGTCAAATGGGGTTATTAAATATCAATTGTAGATGTGTTCCTTCCCTCTTGGATCTCAATCCTGCTACATTGTTATGTAGTTATAAAATTGCAAAAAAAGGAATTTGCATTTTGGAAGGATAAATATAAAATAATGGCGGAAAAGACCACTAGACGAACAGGCCCCCGAGACAGATTGCATAAGCGTTTTAGGAATTGGCTTTGGTTCTCAACTTGGGCAATGCTGGTATTCAACTGGTCCCTTTCTATCATGCTTTTTTCCGGGTTTCAGTGCTCTTTGGCTACCTAGGGATTGCCTTCAAATTTTCAAAAAAGGACTTTGTTTCCAAGGTATTTTAATACTTAGTTTTTCTTCTAATGGGCATGATTGAATACCTTTTTATTTTAAATTTCTCAGGGGAAAATACTGAAAGCATATGTCAATATAGATTGATTAATGGGGAAAACACTTTGAAAACATGCATTGTTGGCTAATTTAAGTGTTGGGTAGTGTTGAATGATATATGATTGCATGGCCCTAATGGATTTATGGGAATCGAATAGTGACCACCTAATTAACATATGATAGCTGTTAGATTATACCATTATGTTCTCTTTCATGTTTTGAGATTGGATTAGTACATTGGTACTTAATTTTATATGAATAATATACGTTGGGAAGCGAGTGGGTTCACATTTCTTGTTTCTCCAAACCCTCTAGGACCATTTATCGGTTCGTGCCCATTATGGTAACATAGGTTTCTACAATTCTGTCATTATGAGATGGGTTCATAGGCATAGTTGGAGATTGGTCTAATAAATAACATTTATGTTTATGGAATGCGAAGGGAAATTGTTCAGTAAAGCAATATAGAGAACTACATTGACTAGTAAATTAATTTGAATTGATTGTGCCTGATTGGAAAGAAAAGAACATCCACAATGCAGTAAAGAGAATACATAGAAATAATCATTGGATAAAGCTCTCAAATGAAAGTTGAAGAGGGTCATCACTTGAAGGGGGGAGATCTGATCTAATTCATATGATTAAGTCTGGATGTACAATGTGAAAATGTGTTTTTGTCGTTGAAAGACTCTTTTCTGCTAGTCCTTGTGGGATATGAAAACCTTTGGCTTAGGAGTCACATCCGAGAGGTATCTATCCAACTCAAATCACCAGGAATGATAGTTGGCCTCATATTCCTGCCTTGGACAAATCATCTAGACTCATTAACTCTCTCTCCTGCAAAAGTTACCATGAATTGCAATTGATGGTCACATTGGCACAACATCATGTTTTCCAAGTGGTTTGAACCCTGGTCTCTGTAAAGAAAGTGCACTTGATTTAACACTTCATAACACCCTGTAGTTGGGCAGTAAATAATAACTATGTTACCTATTATGGTTCATACATATTTAAAATTTTCGAGAAAAGTTTAAAAACTCTGTTCATTTGTTGTTTCTTGCTCTTTTGGAGTTCTTTGATTTTTTCTACTATAAGTGATAACTGGCGAGGGTAAAAATGAACATTCAATATTAACTTATGTGAGGACTCATTGAGGAGTAACAATTGGCTACCTTTGCAAGTGTGAGAAGTCATAATTCAGGATGTGAAACAGGCAATGGTTTTGAGGTAGAATGTACTATGTAGCATGTACAAAAGGCTATTTTTTTGACTTGACAAACCCTTTGGCCCAAATGTTGGAACTTTTGAAATGATAAAAAATGAAGGATCTTGCAGTTGTTTTGTTACCTGAATCTATGAAGGACTAATCATTCTTCATGCAACATTTCTCTAATAATATTTCATAATAATTAGTCGACAGTCTTGCATAGTTTTGGAATGTATTTTTGAATTCAAGTTACATAGCCAAGAGGTGGGAAGAATCTTATTTATTTTTCTTTCTAGAAGATTGTGTTATGTTCACTGTATATCAAAATGCCATCATTTATGTTGTCACATTTAAATTATAATGGGACAACTAAGGGTCAGCTGATATGTTTGTGATTTTTTATTGCTATGCATCAAGGGAAATAAGCTGGATGGAAATAGAAGAAAAGAAAAATAAATGTATGCAAGTTTCTTGGAATATGTGGAAGTAAAAACATAATAAGGAATGGTGTTGTAGATTAATAGATATTAATTTGAATATTTTAGAAATATGATGCAAATCCAATCTTTGAAAGAAGCATCAAATTCTTTTGCCACTTTACAGGAATTAGTGGAATTTGACATTAGATATGGTTCCATGAGGGGTGGTAGCTATTCCAACTTGATTTTAGTGAAGCGAGGGTTGTACATGGTCAAAGTGTTATTTGAAAGACTACTTGTTACAGGGTATGCCTTCATATTCATTCTTATTTTGTCCATTTTCTGTTCATTGAAGTCGAAGAGAGAACTATTTTCCATGGTGTAACATACATTAATTTAAATGGCAAACCTAATTAAAAATCAATGTAACCAGGATCCTCAATTTGTTGGAAACTTGGAACTTTCCCTTCACAACAAACATTATTGTAATAGAGTTACGATCCTTACAAGTGAATTTATGCATATCTATAGACAGATGGAAATTATCTTCTTCTTTTTTGTCAAAAAAAAATCTTATATTTTGTATTTCATAATGAAATCAAAATATACATTAAAGATCCTGATAGCTTTGAGATAGAGATTATATTCATTCAAAGGCTATGGTTAATTATGATATCCTTCTGCTATTGTTGATGGAAGGGAAGCTTGTTTTCATTTACCTACTTTGTTCTCCATTGTGGATGAACTGGAACATTGACATGGAGTTATGGGCCTTCTTTTGGATTCATTATCCCTAGGCCACAAGAGAACTATCAAAACATGGAAAGACCACATCATTTGTATGGTTGAGACTTCCAAGTATGCAAAAGACGATCAAACTATGAGAGAAAATAGTTTTTTTATACATGATAAATGGGGTAGAACTAGAGGTTGGTGTATCTTTGTAGTGATGTTTTCCTCCCCTTCTGCATTGATGATTTGACTTTGAAAGAGGCTCAAGCATGATGACACTTATACATGACATGTGGGGTGGAATTATAGGTTGATATAGCTTTTGTAGTGATATTTTCCTCTTCTCGCACATTGATGATTTTCCTTTGAAGGTGGCTCAAGCATGCTGACACTTGGATTGCATATATGAATGGAATCCAAGGTAGATGTACCTAGGTTCCATCTAAATCTATGTCCCTACATATTTTCCTTTATATATTTGGTATTGCAATGATGTTATTTCTTCCAATGGACTAAAGTTCCAGATGCAATGGTATGCTATCTAGTGTCTTCCATCTGAGGCTTAGAGATGTCATGATTGGAAGGAAGAGCCTGCATCCTTTTTATATATGCTTAGCACATAAATAAACCTTATCTTATTCTATAGACTTCTTATTTATACTCTTTTCTCTTTATTTTAACCTCCTTGGGATGTGCATTATGTGAAGTTGATTGAAATGATAAATAATGCATTTAGGTTTCTTACTCAGGGACAATGTTATTTTTCCTAGAGGATGCCAGCCCGACCATTTGGATTGAAGGAAAGACTAGTTTAGAGCCACCCTACATAGAGGAAGTGTTATATCCTCTTGAAATAACAGTTTGTACTATGTAGACCTAGAATTCAGACCTTGTATAGTGCAATATATTGCATTATTTCCCATATTTTTCTTGACAGTGTAAATAATAAAGCCTTGACCTTGTCCTGAATTTCCAGATTTTCGGTCATGTAGATCTAACATTTATCTTTCTTCCATTTTGATCCAACTTCATGATCTGCACAGTCAGATGGGTACTTCCTCTCCCTCGTTTACAAATTGGTCTCTCCTATTTTTATTACTATTAGTGACCACTCATGGAATTGGGTAGCTTGATATTGTTTGCACATCATGCATTATTGGGATTAAGCCTCCGAGGACAATGAATAAACCTGATCGAACTCCATTCATGATTCTGGAAACATAAAGAGGATATTCAAGCTTATGGCACAATTGTTTCGGTAGCTAATATGAACTCTTGAATTTGAATATGTAGCTATAAAATAACAATAGATACAATATTATGATCGATGTAAATAACCTAAGGGAAGACAAAGTGTATTATCTTCTATCTGTTTCTATTCTATATAAGACAATGACATACAAAAAAGGGGAGGAGGAAGACAATGTCATATAAATCCCATCCATTGTGACAGTTTGATATTGCTTGATCTTCAGCGGATCTAACCGTGCCAGTGTGATCCTTATAAACTCTATATTGTTTTGTCGTGGTGCTGGTGGGGATGCTAGTGCCAAAGATGTCAAACAAATAATTTGTGTTATGCATCCTTCCATATATCACTGTCAAATACACATATCAACTGGATCATAGGAGGAAGTCATATAGATCAAATAAGAATATTTTTTGTAATCTTTGAAAGATCTAACGTGTTGAAGCAACTCCTGATAGAAATCTATTTTTATAGAATACATAGTTCAGTACAGACTTTTTCTCATGACATGAATTATCAAGAAGGTATTCATTCATTAGCTCTTTAAGCTCTTTACAATCTGTTGAATCCTTAAATTTACTTTGTTGAGTTTCACACCTTGCATAGGTTTCCCAGAAGTCAAATATGTAGAGATTTATTTCATAGTCTAATTCTAAGTAGAGATGCATTTGAAAGTTTGAACAGATAGTTCATGCCACAACTTCCCACTAGAGTGCTTCCTTCCATCTATTTCTGACAATGCCAGTTAATCAATTCAGTGGAATTATGGTGTGCTAAACAAGGGAGATATTCAGGATTTTACTTGTTTATTTTCTTTAATATTTAACTGTCTAAACAAATTTAATGTTGTACTTGTTTCTTATTTTCCAAATTTGACATTATTTTATCTATTGATCTATGCAATAATTATGTAGAGAGGCTTATTTTATCTGACTTTACCCTAAAAACAATGTAGAGAATTATGTCCTCCTTGCAGATATAAAACCTCTAGGCTTAGTGTGCCCCAAAAATAAAAGGTTGTGCATGCATGCATGCGCCCTCCTTTGGATCCATGCACCATTTCTTCTAATTGAGTTGAGAGGTTCATTTCTACATCCCAGATGGGGGGAATGCGTCCATATAGGTCAAACACCATGAGAATGCTTTTCAAAAGGAAGCATGAGAATTCTGGCATCTCCAAAAGGCAGCACCCTGGTGACATCCTATGGGATGATTTTCATTCAAAATAAAAAAAGAAATAGTCACAAAAGCGGTGCATGCTAATTTTGGGCAAATGCACTCACAATCATGATACTATTTATGTTTGAATAGATTTCCCAAGTCAAGAAATGAAAATAGGCTTGAGCACTTCCCCAGTACAAAATACAATAAATCTGATAGTCATATGATATATTTCTAGCCATAATACCAACATATTTAGGCAAGGATGAGGTTTTCTCATTGTTGCTAATATTTCAAAAGGGGTGTCTCCATTCAACTGAAATTTTATTAGTCTATGGGCTGCTAAAAGTATATCATAGGTCCCAAATCTGTTTAGCAACTTCAACATTTTGTTTTTCCTAAAGTAAAACCCTCTTTGAGCTCTCAAGAAAGGACACTTTTTATGGAATTTATGTGGAGTCCAGAGCATGCCCATATGATAAGATATTTTGTCCATATGATATAAAAAGACAACTTATTAATTTAATTATGTAGGGTGACGACACACTTCACGTGGTTGTTGTAATCAAATCCCTTAAAAAACTAGCTCGGTGTTTTTGAGGAAAATACGTGTCGTACATGGGAGAATTCTGATGTTTTATTGGTTGTAATGTGGCTTGAATCAGTGGAGTACATGTTATCTAATTAATGGAGTATTTAAGGGCTGATTATGGTATTCACAGTCGGTATATAGTTGCCTCATATCGAAGAATTGTGTGAAGAACACTCGTTTTGAATACAGTTTGAGTGGTGCACTGCAGGTTTAGAATGGGGAATATACTGTGAGTATATGGTGGTGTTCAGGAAGAATAGTGTGCAGTATGGAAGAAAGCATATAGACAGTCAGTATTTGAGGAGAGTGGTTTATGGTTATGGTGGAGAACTATAAGTTTCTGTTGTTGAAGGTGGGAAATGCATGGAAAACTTATGATGAAGTCGTGTTTGTGAAAACTGACCAGTGTTGTGATATGCCATGTGGGTATATTTAGTATGTGTAAAGACTGTGGAAGTAAAGATAGAATTTGGTGGTGCAAAACTGATCCATATAATCGTTGGAAAAGGAGGTGGAGAATTTTGATGAAGTGGGTATTGGACAAAGACAATGAAACTGTTGATCATATTGTTTGTAACATGGAAGGTGGTATATACAGTTTGTATATATTGTAGTGTCTGAGATATAATCGCATAAAGAAGCTGGACAATCTTGGGATGGCATGATGGGTCTAAAGGCCAAAAATAAGGTGTGTTAGAATCCTCAAATTCTGTTTTTATTAGTTGTATTTATTTTTCAAGGTTTGTATTTAGCTATGAGGTGCCTGAGGAGGTCAGTGCCCTATTGTCACTCAAATTAGGCCTTGTGGAAAGATTGGGAAAACTCTCAAACTAGAAATATAGATTCAATGGTATATATATGTCTCCTTGTTCATGGAATGAAATTACATGTAATAATGAGTCTAGCATGGTGGCACTAGACGTGTCAAGCAAAAACCTCACTAGAACATTATCAGTATCACAAGAATTCCATTTTCTTACCCACATTTTAAGCTTCAATATTAGAGACAACTAGTTTCATGAGCCATTGCCAGAATCCATTTTCAGGATTTACAATCTGACAAGCCTTGACATCAGTTGTAATTACTTCAATGGATCCTTCCCTGGGCGATTTTCAGCATTGAAGAACCTTGTGAACTTCACTACTTACAAAAATGATTTAACCAGGCCCCTTCTATGGGAGTTTATCAAGCTCACTAATATGTATATGTTGAAATTTGTTGGGAGTTACTTCAATGGGAGCATTCCCAGAAAGTATGGTGAATTGTCCAAACTGGAGTAACTTATTCTGGTAGGAAATGTGATCAGTGGTCCAATCCCTCCAGAACTTGGGAATTTGCAGCAACTCAGGCATTTGGATCTTGGGTCCAATATTTATTAGGGTGGGATTCCGTGGAAATTGGGTAACATGTCAAAGATGGATTTTATGCATATTGCAAATGCTAATTTAACCGGGTCTTTTCCTGTGAAATTGGGAAAGTTGAAGAGGCTAGAGACAATGATACTGTACAATAACAAGCTTACTAGATTTATCCCATGGAAGTTGAGAAATATTGAAAACATGGAGCGATTGGATTTATCTCTTAACATGTTCACTGCACAGATTCCTAAAGAGCTTTCGATGCTTAGAAAGCACACATTACTGAACCTGAATTGCAATAAACGCGGGGGAGGCATCCCTAAGGGAATTGTTTATCTTTCTAGTCTACAAATCTTGTATATCTGGAACAATTCCCTGTCAGGAAGCATTCCTGAACAACTGGGTAAAAATTCTAGGCTATATAATTTAATGCATCTACTAATCAATTAGCAAGACCCATCCCCTCTGACCTGTGTGCAGGAAACAAATTAGAAAGGCTTATCCTCTTCTTTAACCAATTAACTAGAGAAATCCCTCCCAATCTTACAAATTGTGCCCCTTTGTATAGGGTCTGGATGGCCCATAATAATCTTCGTGGTCGCATTCCTTTAGGCCTTGGAAATATTCAAAACTTAAATTACAGGGAGTTCCCTTGTAACAATTTTAGTGGGCCTATTCCTTCTGATCTCTTAAATTCACCTAGTTTGCAATTGCTTAATGTTTCTCATAATTCTTTCCAAGGCATCCTTCCTCCAAATATATGGTCTTCTCAGAGACTGAAATATTTTCAACAGCTTTCTCAAATTTATCAGGCATGCTTCCATCCTTCGAACATTTAAATTCTATATACAACCTTGAAATTCAGGTAAATAGCTTTTTAGGTAGTATTCCCAAAGGCATTATCAATTTCCAAAATCTCTTCACCATTTCCTTGAGCCAAAATGACTTGACTGGGGTCATCCATACTGGGCTAGCAAGTCTCTCCAGCATAGCCAACATTTATATGTCTCATAATTCTATCACTGCCATGATTCCCCTAGAATTTCAGAATTACATTACGTTAGAGGCCTTTAATGTCTCTTTCAATCATATTGTTGTCCCTATTCCTTCAGATGGGATTTTCAAAAAAATTACTACTATCTCTTTTGTGAGAAACCAAGGCCTCTGCGGTGGAGCCATGACAAAATATCCTTGCATGAATTCAAATGTCCTTAATCCTTCCTCAAAATACTCTCATGCCACTAAAAACTGGTCTGATTTGGATGCTAGTAGTGGTGATTGTTCTAGTTATAGCCATTCTCCTACTTGGCATAAGATGTTTCCACAAGTACTATATTTGTCAAGTATCTGGAAGGGATGCATGACAAAAGAGAATCCTCAAATTCCATGGAAGATGACCTCATTCCAGTTTCTGAGCTTCACAATATAATATGTTTTAGAGATCTTGAAGCCAAGTAACATGATTGGAATTGGAGAAGCTGGTACAGTTTACAGCGCTGAAATGCCAAGAAGTTGAGTCATAGTTGTGAAGAAGCTATGGCAAGTTGAGAAAGAGAGTGTGAAACCAAATAAATGGGTATTAGCAGAGGTATAAGTTCTAGGAAATGTCAAGCATAGGAACATAGTTAAATTTTTGGGTTGTTGTTCCAATAATGAGGAAACTTTTCTTCTCTATGAATACATGCCTAATGGAAGTTTAGTTGAGCTTTTGCATGGGAAAAAGGAAGAGAACATGCTCACTAAGTGGATGACAAGATACAAAATTGCAGTAGGAGTGGCTGAGGGCTTATGCTATCTTCATCACGATTTTTTTCCTCCCATTGTACACAGGGATGTTAAAACTAGCAATAAATTACTTGATTCTGACATGACTGCAAGGGTTGCAGATTTCAAAGTTGCAAAGCTTATTCGAACTGGTTCAGAGGGCATGTCTGTTGTTGCAGGCTTGTATGGCTACATTGGTCGAGGTGAAGTACTTTCCAACTTCATAAGTGGGATTGGTCTTGTTTTTTATGGTTTTGCACCAATTTTCTTTTTTGAAACCATCTGCATTCTAACATACTAGACTATAATCCTGTTCTCTAATGATGTTCCTTCAATCTATTTTATGATAACATGATTGTCTCTCATGTGAACAATTTACTTTCATAAATTGAATTAGGAACATTTTGCATTGTTTTTTATATCTCTAAAGCATTAGGATTCATTAGTATCTATTTAGAACAAAAAAACATAATCAATTTTAATATATGAAGAAGGAAATATGGAGATTCTCAGATTCAATAGCCAAAAAGCTCTTATTATTTTCAGGTATTTATAAGTTTGGGTATTCAATGTCTGCTCGGCAGCTCACCATTTAATGTTGTTGTAACCTCATCTTCCAAGACAGGGGATTCATCAGGAGGAAGGTGATCCCCTTTTCAAGTAGGCTGAACCACTTTTTCCTTTCTCAAAGTGGAATAGCTTCCCTTTAGATGTTAGTAGAACTGTGAGGAGTGCTTGAAAAATAATATTCTTATATATTATTTTATTTTATTTTGAGCTTGTAAATTTAAGGGCTCAAACATAACTCTGTGCTTAGTAGCGACCTTTGTTTTCCATGACTCGAGAGGTCCACACTAATGGCAAGATTTTTTTTCCCATATCCCGGTAAAGTTAAGAGTAAAGTAGTTGTGAGAACTAGATGTTTCGTTTATGCATTGGAAGACTGGGATATTTTGATTTAGTTTTATGTAATAATATTTTACTATAACAGCAAGAGATGTGATTTCTTTTCCAAATTTGGTGCATTAGCCTTTAGCATTAAAAAAATCATTTTTTTTGATCTTTTGTTCTTCCTTTTACTTCTATAGATCTGTTGGCAGTAATGTTAGGATTTAGCAACCACTTTGAACTGAAGCTATTTAAGTCATTTTCATCTTAGATTATCCAGTCTCCCAATTTTTTTGGGATCTAAATAGTGTTTTTTTTATACCTTCTATGGTCATTCTCATCAATGTGTTTTGAGGAATCATGTTTATGAATTTCCTTTCATGAATTTTTTACAAGTTTTTGGACATACATGTGCATTATTTGAATGATGTAATTGACTATGAGTTTCCTTAATGGACAATTTTTCTACTTGACCTACTTGGTTAGTCACAAAGGATGGCTAAAACCCTTCTTGGAATAGATTTTACCAGCTTATGGAGCACTAAAGTAGCAGGGAAAGATGTTTTCTTGATTGCAGTAATGTATTTATGAAGAGAGTGTACCATGTTTCTAAATAATTGCAACGATTTATTTCTTAATGTTTTCCCTTGTAGGTTGAGAATCATGAAGGTGTGGTCAACATTGATGAAATATTGTGGGAGTCTGATGCATTTATGGTTGCTCGTAGAGATCTTGGTATGGAGATTCCAGTTGAAAAAATATTCTTGGCTCAGAAAATGATGATATATGAGTGAAATTTCCTTGGAAAGCCTCTTGTTACTACTACTAAAATTTTAGAATCCATGATTAAGTCTCCTCACCCTACCCGTGTTGAAGCTATAGATGAGGGTGGATGGTAACAAAATCTTAATTTTTTCCAACAAAGACCCCTCTGAATTACCATGGTCTCACTTGGGTATCAACCTTGTCATCGAGGTAGGGTTTTCTAAACATATGTGGAAGGCATAGTAACTGTAGTTATACACAATTACATACACTGTCTGCAACGATGTAGGTGACTAGAGTGTTTGTGAATAGACACAACACTAAGAGGAATATTCAAGCTAGGGAAAAGAAGGTGATTATTGCAGCTTCTACCCAGAGCGAAGATATCCCCACATATGTCATGGGAGTCAATGCACGGAATTACTCTCATGAGGTCCACACCAACGTCATTAGGTAGTAAACTAATGATCTCATTGCTATGACAAACTATTCATGAGCAACACTGAATTTTACAACATTACTATAACCTTAAATTCATTTTTAAAGTAATGCCTCTAGCTCAACAAACTATGATGCATCATTTATAATAAATATATAATTGTAACTTTATTTTGTAGTAATGCCTCTTTCTCAACAAATTGCGCTGCTCCATTACTTAAAGATCCTCAACGATGACTTCAGTGGTAATGAATTGATTCCTGATTTATGGTATTTGTTTTTGGAGACTAATTCACTTAATGCTAGATTAATGTTGTTCTTGATGGGATTGATTGTGTTATGCTTAGTGGTGAAAGTGTAGCAAGGGCGTATCCTGAGTTAACAGTGACGATTATGGCTCACATATGCATAGAGGTGGAATCTTCCTTGGACTATGGAACTATTTTTAAATAATTAATAAGATTTACTCCTTTTCCTATGAGCCCCCTAGAGAGTCTTGCATCTTCTATAGTTCAAACTGCAAACCAAGCAAAGGAAACACATGGGAAACACTCATTGTGGTTCTAACTCATGGTGTCACAGACTAGTAGTACCAATTACCTCTACCATGGTTCCCATCCTGACAACAGATTCATTTGATTGGACATGTAGTGACGAAACTCCTGCTAGGAACAATCATATATACAGAGGATTGATCCCACTTTTGGTAGAAGAATCAGCAAAGGAAACTGATTATGAATCTACTGAAGTGATTCCCGATGCTACTTTTAAAGCAAAAATAAAAATATATTTATGTAAGAAGAGTGATACAAATACATACAGAGAGGTAATCAAATGAAAGTTACAAAACAGGAAGCTGCTGTAGCTTTCCAGGATCTTGCAGTTCAAGGACAGGATTTGTTTAATCTGAAGGATTCAAACAAGCTTAGCTTTCAGAAAATATGATTTTTTAGTCCTCTACTTTTGTAAATATGTCAAGGAAATGACTAGATTAATGTTCCATGCAAGTCTGTAATACCTATAGGAAGACCAAGAAATACTAGTTCCACGTAAACACAAATTTGAAGAGCCACATCCGAAGAAAATTCAATAAATTGAGGTTTGTAATGATTAAACGTTGGTCTGGTAGTTGATATGGTCTCTTATTTTTTTGTTTTGTTGCATCTGATGGTGTTTTTCATTGCAGAACTATATTATGAGGTATTTTAGAGAATATTTTCATCAAAGACTGTTAAGTTTGGACTTCAAAAAACAAGTAGATGGTCTAGAAATGGTGCAAAAGGTAGCATTGAAACGATGCCTTATGAAAGTGATTTATAGTTAGCGAAGTGTTTTAATCTATTTTTTTTCAGAGTTAATTTGCTTGGTGAGATGGCATATCCTAAGATTACATTGTTCCAAATTTATACATTTTACAGGTTATTCCTTCTCATGGTAAAGAAATGGTTGAAATTGTTGATATCCTTATTCAATGGACTGTTTTAAGCTGGATTGTAGATATCTTTCATGTTCCAAGCTATCAAACATGCCTCCTTCTTCAGGAAAACAATCTTTCTAAATTGCAGGTAAGAAAATAATAATAGTAATAATAACTTTCATGGCTACTAATAAAGAATAATGAAAACTTGCTTGCCATCCATGGCTATTAAGAAAATAATGCTAGTCTTCTAAGAATGTTATAAAATTTGAATCTTAAAATTATTTACTATAATTTTAGTTGTCCCAATTTGAATGGTTTTTTTAATAATTTGTCCTGTTTTAAAAAGATTTTTTAGTAAGTTGTTTAGATTAGAATATCAGAGATTAGTTTGGAATAATAGACTGCAATATTATTTCTAAGATTGTGCTATATGATTTAACATGATTTAGTAAAATTAATCTCATACTAATCATGAAAGGGCGAGGGAAACTGACAAACTAGTCAAATGGAAGATTTACAAAATTTATTTTACCAAGGCCTACAGAAAGACCAAGTGGGAATTTTGTATCTTAGAATCCTATTTCATTGATTTGTATGTCTTTGATACTATTTTTGGTATGTGTAATATGCATTTGACACAATGCCAATAAAAGATAGTTGGAGGATAGGTTTGATCATCAAATTCCAAGCTTGAGCTACTGCAAGTTGATCAATCCTCTATTCCATGTGTATTACAGTTATTAATATATTTCTCATCTTTGGAAAAGCCTGTAAGAAACCTGTAATAGACACTTTTTTCTATTGAAAATAAGATATCCATAATCAAACAAACTTTCTTCTCTTAATTCAGGAAATAGAATACATTTTTGCAATCTAGGTTGCAGATTCAGACAATGTTTTGTCAATATAATGATGGCTACATTGCTTAAATCATGTCACAAGAGTAGGAAATTCAAATCTAAATGATATTTAGTGATTTCCAATAAAAGATTTAAAGTCTTCAAAGGTAATGTATGCTACTAGTAACCAATCGTATCCTCGTCTGTCCCTTGCCTTCATAAGAAAACTAAAGCCAATTTCTCTCATCTTAAAAACCTAAAATACAATACATTTGACTACTTACATCAATCGCAAAATATGCTTCTGAATCAGGCATTGCAAAGGTAGATAGGGCCTAGGATGCAATCTAAAAAAGAGGAAATAGAGAAGTGTTGAACAATATTCTTGCTCAACTTTTTGTTTGTTTTTTCCAATTCTTCAATTGAATTATCCAAAACCATCAGCATCATATTTCACAATCTGAAGAGCTATGTTGATCATTTAGTGCTAATCTTGTGGTTAATCTATGCTTCTTCCTTTCCAGCTAGAGATGTAGATACAACAAAGAACTCTGTGATAACTTCCAAAGGAAATCCCTTGGTCTCTATAACCTTAAGGAAAATAAATATCCAAGAAACTGCACTCATAATACTGAAAAATACAAAAACAACTGGTGTTCCCAAGCCCTTGTTCATGGTAGGAAATAAGAATATAATAAGCATGTTAGTAGTCCACGTTATTATAACACACATAGCCAAGAAAATTCCTCTAAATCTTGTTGGAAATATTTCTGAACATAAAATGTTAGGCACTGCACCAAATCCCATATTAAAGGCACAAAAGAATACCATCATTCCCACAACTGAGATACCTCTATGGACAATCCCTGGTTGAAGCAATTTATTTACCAAATAAATTGTAAGAAATGTAATGAATAGAACTGGAGTGGTAGATAGGAGTATTTGCTTGCATCCACATAAAAGAATGGCAGAAATCTAGTTAAGAACCTTCAAATAAATAGCACAGGGAGATCATTCATACCGTACATATCTATGTTACCAGAAAAGAAAATTAGAAAACCCAAAAAGGACAAATTCAGGTTTCTAATATATATGTTGCATTTCTTTCAATTTCTCATTCAGAAATGGGAAACGGATGCCAGCAATAGGTTTCTAGAGTGGTTCAGTTTTGGGATGGTTTCTTCCAAAAGCGCCCCCCTTAAGAGAAGTTTCTGATGACATAGAAGAATTTTATACAAGGCCTAGATATGTCCAATGATTAAATGATTCATCAACCATTTCCTGGAGTCTATTGGTACTTTTCCTAGAACACTAGAAATTTCTAAGCTGGAAATAAAATAAACCAAGTAGATGATAGAGATATGCACCAATACAAGATTTCATTCTTGTATACACATGATTTCAATTTACATGAATAGTTGTAGTCTCTTTAGCATCAGTATTACCTTATTCCATCACAGTCCATTAGAAACATTGCAAGCACAATAAAGGGAAACATTGGCAGACAGTTAACTACACTTGCCAAAAGAGAAGCTTAATTTTCCTTAATGTTTGCTTGAACTAACAAGGTTTCAACTCCAAATTGTATAAGTATTTGAGGAATGAGTAAAGCAATGCACCAATACCACAAATCTACACATAAACAAGTTCTTCACTTAGATATACATTATATATAACCAATAGTATGTTGTAAGACCAAAAATAGTACCAAGTACTACCAACAGCAATACCAGTAATAGTATAACCAGTAAATATGAGTAAAAGTAAAAAGTACAATAATAGAGGACAATGTACATGGCTTTGCATTGCATTGAAGTCGGGCTAGCTTACTTGGCTTGCTATTACCAATAGCTTTCTCTTATTACACTAGCTAGGGATTGGTTATTTATCATGCAGCGAATTTATTTATTCCAAAAATGATGGTGTGATCTACAGCTCCTATGGAAACTAATAAAGTGCAAATGATAGGACATGATAGATTCATGTCAGCTTCAGAACCACATATAAAGCCACTGAATGG
Organism: Pseudotsuga menziesii; assembly: GCA_001517045.1. Taxonomy (NCBI): domain Eukaryota; kingdom Viridiplantae; phylum Streptophyta; class Pinopsida; order Pinales; family Pinaceae; genus Pseudotsuga; species Pseudotsuga menziesii. The sequence continues at coordinate 196,539 of LPNX010577625.1, forward strand.
CATCTTCGCTGTCCTCGACAATACCATCATGATGATTCCAAAACATAAGGGTTATTTCAGTTGTATTATAATTACCCAGTTCTAGCACCTTAGGCACCAAATTGTACCATATTATACATTATACAAGTATTGTTGGAGGTGAAGCATCTCTCAAAGGATTGCACAATACATCTTAGGTTCTTGTTCCATGCAAAATTCCTCAAGGTATTAGGAGATTCTAAAAAAATGAGGATATTGACCAGGGATCTCATAATTAGTAGGGAATCTGAAAAAGAAATGCTTTTCTGACTCTCTTTCAGGCATACACATTAGAGGTTTGATGCTCCTTGGGAAGATGGTGATCTGTTTCCATCAGTAGTTGATGAGAAAAATTCCAGAGCTGAGCTAGAGGGACTCTCAAACTACAAAATAACTATAATTTAATATATCTTGGTGTCCAAATGAGGTTGTTCTTGAGGTGCATGTATGTGTGGAAGCGGCGATGAAGCTTTGTAGTTATGGGTTCTTTTGGTTCTGTCCATTTTTCTTTCATATAGGCTTTGTAGATATCTACTCTAATATCTATAATAATTTTAACCATCCATTGAATATTGTGTGACATTGAGTCTCAAGTTTCAACATGGTAAAATAATTGAGGTGAAGAGGGGGTGAGCATCAAACTCGGCTAAGATGATAGGGCATGCGATAATTTTCTCGGTGTTAAAAGTAATGCATTTTGAAAACTTATTAATGAGTACCTTGTTAATGTAGTTTCAACTTCTTTTCCTCGTTGTGGGCTCCATACCTCACAAGCATGAAGGAGAGAAGGTGCCAATAGGTTATAAGAGGTGGATCTTAGTTCTCATATCTTAAAAATGTAGATGGAGTATCTTAGAAACAGATGCTACTCATCTTCAACTTTGTTTCTATTGCATAATTCAGATATGTTGTTTTACTAAGATGCTTTAAGAGTCACATGTATTCTGTCTCACTGTAAAATTTGTGATCTGGTTCTCGTCTTGCTAATATTATTTTTACTATTCCAACTAATTTTCTATTTGTATGGTATGGTGGTTGAAGTTCTGGATTGAGATTGGATAATAACAATTTTCTTTTCTTGTGGAGGACTTATGCATTCAACAAAAATTCCATGGATTTGTATTTAGGTATTATTTTTCCATTTGATCTAGTGGAAATTTAGAGATTCTTGAATTGAATGGCCATTTGATGTTGCCATCTGGCCACCCTGTGCACTATGATTTTGAAATGAGAGTTTTCCAGTATTCCCAGTTAAAAAAATATTTGGTCAAATAATGTGTAGGTGTCCAAAGACAATTACACTGGATATTATTCAAGTTGAGTTTTTGGCACATCCTATGCATCTCAAGTCTATTTTAAGATTGGTTTCCTTTCTCCACAGATTCAAATCTATTGGAGACTTAGCTTCAGGACGAGACCAATATCCTTTCTTGACACTTTGTTTCTGTGAGGAGATTGCTTCTAATTCTGAAAACCAACACCCTGGAGGAAAATGATGATGATTCTTTGAGGCATCTTTTCTCCTTTGGTCTATTGATCCAAACATTAAAATCTGATATTTTTCCTACTTGGTTTTTGAAAATATCACCTAGGCATTGATCTTGTTTCCATATTCAGGATGATCTGTTTCTATGTTACAAAATAGTGCAATCTAAATTTGTGATTTCATTTTGTCATTTGGAGTAGTTACTTGTTTCACTCTTTTCTAAGAAATTTGATTGGTTCAAAATCCTCAGTGAGTGAGTGCATGCAAAGGTACAACCAAGAGAGGAATTATTTTACATGTCTTGAATACATTTAAATTTAATCTACAACTCTTATGAATGAATATAAATAGTTGGATTCATATAAATAGTTGAATAGTGATGTGGGTCACATTGGACCATTCTATGTATAAGGTTTTATTTAGACTTACAGAAATCAATATTGACTCTAGAGTGAGTTCTGCATTCTTGAATAACAAAAATTGGCTTCTTGTCTCAGTCTGTGTCTGTCATCCATTCTCGTATCACTGCTGCCAAACAACTTCAGTAGCTTAATTGTCATCCTCTTGATTAGGTAAGTGATACTGTACTACCTTTTTCTATTTGCTCTAAATTATTTGTGTTTTTCACTACCACTTTGTATTGACTGTAGTTTGTGTTCTGTTTTATCATATTTTTTTATGGGAAATACACAAGATTCCAATGCGAAACCCATGTTTCAAGCAAGAAAGACCAAGGTTGGAGACACAGTTAATGGAATTGTTAATTAACATCTTCTCGATTGTGGTAGGTCAGCACGTCCTACTTTCAATATCTTATCAATATTATGCTTGAATGGATAGTTTGTATAAAATCAATTGTCTTTGTTTACAAAATCATTGCTTAGTGTCATGTCCAAGGATTATATGAAAATGTACAGAAGATAAATACTAATGGAAGTATTTGCTTGTAGGTTTTCATTGTCGTTGTTGTAGCTCCAAAAGCACTTTCATTGGCATTCACCTTGATGTATGATTCATTGCATAAGTTTTTCTAGATTTATCTTATTTAGATTAATATCTAGTGACTGTCTATGATTTATTTGAGAGTGGGGTTTCTCTTCTTAACATGTTTTCTTGTCATTTTATTAATAGTTTAGCTTATTCAATGAATAAGATGATGGAATACAAGGCTTTCGTTAGTATCTGATTCACAATAATTTATTACTATGGATGGATGGGTGATTGGTCTTTCAACATCTAAAAATTCACCACATTCCAGGTACGAAGGTTGTTAGCATGTGAGACTATGTATTCTGCTACAAAAATTTATAGTGACAAAACAGGGACACTGACCTTGAATCAAGTTGGCCTTTCTCATTGGTTTATATCTATGGGCATGATTCCTTCTTATAAGTTTGTTGGGATATGATAAAACATGGCATTTCCCAATTGTTATATGATTCAATGTTCTTGTTGTTAATTACATGTGAAGCTTAACCCTATTACATAACACATAATATTTGGCTTGCAGATGATAGTTGTTACGGCATGGGTTGCTGGCAGGCTCAGGGACCCACCAGACAGTTCAAAAATTTTCCCTTCTATTGTACATTCCCTTCTTATTGAGGGTATCTCCCAGAATACCACGGGAAGTGTCTTTAAACCTAAGGTAAAAAATTAGAATCTTTCCAAGTACATGAGTATGAATAGAAACTTGGAAATAAATGTCCAATCGCTCAATTCAAGTGTTTTGTATAGAAAAAGAAAAAGCAATTGGAGGACAAGATATTCAACATTATAAATAATTTGCTTCATTGTTTTTGTATTTTACAGCTCATTGTTTTTCTACTAAGATTTTTTTATTGGATTTTGCAAGAATGAACTTAAATAAGTGGGCCATTGAGTATGAAGAGTATGTTGCTAAGGCTTTTCCATTGAGTATGAAGAGACTATTTTTTAGGATTTCAGGCTGCTAAGTATGGGTTAATTGAAGCTACTGTGGGATCTAAGTATGGTTTAGCAACCAAGTACAAGTGGGATGGTTTAGCCATTGTAATATTTTGAAAATTCATCGATGTACTAGATGATTTTCATGTAAAGTTATATGGATATAATTTTTGAGAAAACTCATATTTATTATAATACTTGAAATTTCATATAATATAATTTGTGTGGTTTAAAACTTATATGGTTGTACTTTATATTATTTATAAGTGTTGTAATTAACTAATTAATGTGACATTGCATAATTCACATGCGTATTAGATTATGATAAATAGTGTATGATTCTTTTTTTTAATTTAAACATAATATCATATTAAAAATTGAAAATTGATATTGATTAATAATGGACACCATTAAAACTACTAAAATATAATAACCACATAAACCGACTAAAAATGACTAATTAGTGTCCAATAAATGAGATTAATGGCCAAAATTAGCATATAAAATGACCAAAATTTGAGAGATACGTGACCAAACAATGAGATATAAATGACAAAAAAATGACCAAAATTCGCATATCAATGACCAAAAAGCAGTTTTGGTGGCTAATTTACGGTTTTTTGTTACGCAACCAAATTTGGTCATATTCTAGTTTGGCATGTGGTCATTAATTTCGTTATAAATGTGGTCATATATTTGGTTATTGATTCAACTATATGACCAAATTAATGACCAACTAACAAGCTATAAATGACCAAAATAAAAATGTCTCATTTTGGTCACATAATAAAAGACCGTATATTAGCCGCCGGCTATCGCCAAACCAAAAGTGTTCATTGATATGTGGATTTTGGTCATTTTTTGGTCACTAATCTCTCATTTTCCACTAGTGGTGGATTCCATTAGGTGATCCCCTATGATTGGAGGAAAGTCGGGTGGTAATCCTTAGTTTCTTTTGGATCGTCTCAATTGAAACTCAGCCAGATTGTAAGGTCACTAAAACCTAACCTAGGGTTTCAAAACTAGAAAAATCACACAAAAATTCTCCTACGCAAACTACAGAACATAAGAAAACTTAAGTGACAAGAGGGGCTAATATAAGTCAGTTCCTCACTAGTATTTTCAAGTGTTTGTAACTTGTTATATACTGCAGGGTCCAATAGTAAAACGCGATGAGGAGGATCAACCATCCCTCACTAGAGAATTCGGGATGAAAATCATAACCGGATCGAAGGAAAAGAAGTTGTTGAGTCATCCTCTCTTGGCCATTATGAATCAATTTATGATGTTGTTCAATCTGCTTGTGATTTCCATTCTGATGATCTTGATTTGGTGGCTTCAGATCTTTACCACCTGCCCTACTGGCTAGAACCCTCTCTCCCTAATATAGACTATCTCTCACGGACTTTTCTTTCAGATGAGTCCGTCATGGAGATCATGAGTACGGATGAACCCATATGGGAATATCACCATCATCGATCTTCTTTCCTTCCCAATGTCAGTTCGGTAGACTTTGACCTTGTATCTCTTATTAGTACTGATATTGTCAGCGATCCGCAAATGCCTGTATTTTTTCAAGACACATATTTCGAAGGAAATATTTGCAAAATCACTTAGACAACCCCAATTGACATATTAGTCAAGCCCAAAACTGTTGAGCACGTTCATGTAGGCCAGAACTAATTGATAGAAGAAGCTGAAAGTTATAGAGTGTTATTCAAAGAATTCTGTGATATTTTTCCTAAACGTACGAGGAAATTCCTGGGATTGATCCATCTATCATGGTACATGATAATAAACCTATCCCATGGCAAAACATATCTGACAAAAATTGCGTCAAGTCCATCCTAGGAAACCTACGGCTATTAAAGCTGAAGTAGAGAAACTTCTGAAGGCGAAGTTTATTTATCCCATACCCCTGACAGAATGGGTGTCTAATATTTTCACTGTGGCTAAGAAGCAGGGAACTATTAGAGTTTGTATCGATTTTTGAGACTTAAATAAGGCATGTGCTAAGGAAAATTTCCCTACTCCACACATCAATCAAATCATCGATAACTGTGCTAGGAGCATCATATTTTCTTTTATGGATGGATTTTCTATCTACAATCAAATAGATATTCTGCCCACTGATCAAGACAAAATGACAATCATTTTCCCATGGGTAACCTTCGCATATCGAAAGTTACCTTTTGGCCTGAAAAATGCCGGAGCTATATTCCAGCATGGCATGTCCTATGATTTTCACAATATCAAGCACATCATGGAGCTGTACCTTGACGATCTCCCAGCTGATTCACAGCAATAGAAGGACCATACAGGGAATCTCAGGGACATTTTCATTAGATGTCATCATTATAATATTCGGATTAACCCACACAAGTATGTCTTTTGTGTTGAGACTGGACATCTTCTTGGATTTGTGGTTTCCAAAGATGGAATCCGAATAGACCCTTTGAAAATTGTTGTTATTCTGGCCTTACTAGCTTCGAGAAACATCACCGAACTCCAAATTTTGCAAGGGAAGGAAAATTTCTTCGTCATTTTGTATGCAAATTTGCAGAAAAAATGCATTGTTATATGCGTCTCCTGAAGAAGGATACTCCATTCTTCTAGGATGACCAGGCCCAATGATCTTTTGATAATATGAAACACACTCTGACCCATTCACTAGTGTTTCACCCCCCATATTTTTCAAAATAATTTATGTTATATGTTGTTTCCTCCACTACTACCATTGGAATGGTTCTAGTGTAGGAAAATCCCAACTACCAAGAACACATGATATATTACCTAAGTAAGAGTCTCATTGACTCTGAAACTTGTTACTCACATGTGGAGAAGTTAGCTCTGGCTATGGTCATTGTTGTACAAAATTTTCTTCATTACATTCTACTTTGTACTACAACTGTACTTGTGGATCAAAACCCCATGTATTACATTCTAACTCATCAGGTACTAGGGGGCAAGTACTCCCATTGAATTGTTATCTTATAGGAATTTGATCTTGAGTTCACCAAGGATACTTCGAAGAAATCCTTGGTTTTCAAGGATTTGATGTGTGACCTTCCATGTGCTTTGATGGAAGCTGAGCCCAACGATTCATTTTTGGATGAATTCTTGTTCTTAATAAGCACAACGAATCCATGGTATTGAGATTTGATCATCTATATCCAGGATCAGAGATTTCATCCCGACATATATATCTCATGATGATCGACATCGTATCCGTCACCACACAAAGTACTATCTCATTTTAAATGATACAACGTATTGACATGGTATTGACTCTATCCTTTTATTGTGCCTTACACATGAAGAGGATGAAAAAGTTTTGAATGAAAACCACTCTGGAGCATGTGGTGGTCATGTTTTTGGGATGGCTACAGCCCAGAAAATCATTCACACTGAGTATTTTTGGCCTTCAATCTTTAATTATTATCATGAAGCAGTTAATAAATTCCCACCTTGTCAACACTTTTATCCTAAAAAGGTCACCCAACCTGCTCCTTTATACCCCATCATTGATGTCGGCCCTTTTTCCAATTTGGGTATTGATTTCATGCATTGTAAACCTACCTCATCCATGGGGCATGGTTACATCATCGTAGCCATTGATTACTTCACAAAATGGGATAAGGAAATGCCTACATATGTAGAGGATGGTAGGAATTCCGCCCTCTTTTTATTTAACCGTGTGATATCTAGGTTTGGAGTCCCACAATCCATATTCATTGACCACAGATCTCATTTCTGAAATCAGATGATGGCTGAGTTAAGTGTTAAGCTGGGTTTTCTCCATGAAAACTCAGCTCTGTATTACCCATAGGCTAATGGTCAGGTGGAGGCCATTAACAAGGTTTTTAAAAATATGTTGTGTAAGGTGGTTGGAGATCACAAATCCAACTAGCACTTGACTCACTTTTATGCACTTTGGGATTATAGGACTTCATTAAAAACAACAACTGGTTTCAAACCCTTTCAGTTGGTCTATGGACTAGAATTTGTCCTCCTTATCGAGTGACAAATCCTATCGCTTAAAATCACAGTAGAAATTCTCCCAAACACTTCCGTTGAGGAATAGAGATTTTTGTACTTGACCAACCTTGATGAAAGTAGAAGAGATGTTTCCTTGGCTATCAAGGCACACAAAAAACGTGTCAAGGCACAGTATGATAATTTTGTTCTGCCTCATGTTTTCAATGAAGGTGACCTAGTCTTGACTTATGATCAGATACATGATAAACTAGGAAAGGGAAAGTTTGAATCTATGTGGTGTGGCCCTTTGTCGTTAGTAAGGTCTTAGAGAAAGGGGGTCTTATGAGCTCGTAGACTATGACAGGATACCCTTTGGGAAACCTCGTAATGGATTGTACCTGAATAGGTACTATGCTTAAGTCATTTATGTATGGTACCTTGTATATATGTATATTATATGAATTTTTAGTGTGTTTTGGTATTTTCAATATGGTTTTGAGTTTGTTGTCCATACTGCTTATACGATGTTTTTGTTGATGTATTTGTAACTTCAGAATGTATTCACTTATATATATTATGTCTTGTACCCCTATGTTTATTCTGGGAAGTGTCTATAATGTATTTGAGTCATGTCATGCCCTAATGTTCCTATTCGGAGGTTCTATAATGTAAACAAGTCATGTCAAGTCATTGTGGGTAACCCTCCTATTGTTTAAGGGTTAAAGTCCCCGCAGTTCCGAGGCACTAGGGTTATTAGACTCTCCTAGAGAAGTCGGCCCTAGTGAGTCATTGTCAAGTCGAGAATTAGTATAAATAGAGAGTGAGCCTCTCTATTTATAATACACTCACTCACACTCAGTTGTAGTGCATAGTTGAGGAAGAAGAAGTTGTTGGAGCTAGAGAGAAAGAGGCTACTGTTGTCAGGATATCATCTTACTGTTTTTGGGGCTTTGCTATTTGGTACTGATTCTATCTTTGAGGAAGTTGCGTGGTTTTCTCTTTTATGGTTTCCCCAAGGAAAATCTTTGTGTTCATTGTCTTATGTGTTTGATTGTTGTGCTTGTTATTCTCTCAGTTAAGATCCCAAGTTAATGCTAGCTTAAATGATAAAAATCTAACATGGTATCAGAGATAACCTGAGAAGAAGACACTATGCAACTGTGGAAACTAGGCCTTCCTACTTTTTGGATCTCTCTCCATAGATTTTCAGCAAACGAAGGTTGGGATGACCCTCCTCTCTAGGGCACATCTTTCTGTTGAAGCAGAATCTGATTCTGAGCATTTTCAGTTTTTGACCCAACACTGTTGCTGGAAATTAGGGCTTTCCACACAAGTGGAATTTTTGAGTGAGCCCAGGCCCGGATTGATATCCTCCTCAAAATCGAATTTTAGAGATCAAGATCAAATTTTTTGGTTGGACAGAACATCCAGGAAGGTCAAACCCTAATCTTCTCCTGAACCAGCACTACAAAAATTCATCTCCAGATTCAGATCTGAAATCTTGACCTGGTAAGATCTAAATCTTTTGTATTTCCATTTGAGGTTCTCAGTTAAGATGTCTCATCATACCAAGCTTGATAAAAAGCTTGAGGGAGCTAATAAATTTCGAGCCTGGAAGTATAGGATCTCCCTGGTCCTAGAAGAAAATGAGTTGGACTCCTACATCAATGAGGAGATTCCAGTTCTAGAGGGAGATGAGGCTANATAAGTTGGTTATGGCTAAGAGGATTATTGCTGATTCAATCAAGGATCACCTCATACCATAAGTTTCCTCCCTAAAGAAACCTAAAGCTATGTTTGATGCCATAACCAAACTGTTTAAAGGAAAGAACATAAACCAGAAGATGACCTTGAGGAACTAATTGAAGAATGTGAATATCTAGAATGCGGAGACCATACAATCATACTTCACTAGGGTCTCCCAAATCAAAGAATAACTTGAAGCAGTAGATGAAAAGTGGAGAATGCAGAGATTGTAATGACCACCTTGAATGGTCTCCCTAGGACATGGGACTCTTTAATTCAAGGGATATGTGCCAGAAAGAAGTTAGTCAAGTTTAGAAGACTATGGGAAGAATGCTCTCAAGAAGAAGCTCAGATATCAGCTCAAGAAGAAAAGATGGGAAGTGAAGATCAAGATCTCACAGTACAATCCAAGAAAACCAGATCTAGCCACCACAAAGGTAAGCACTCTCACCAAAGGAATAACTTTAGAAATCCTAGAGATAGGTCTAAGTACATTTGCTATACATGTGATGAAAGAGGACACTTTTCTAGAGATTATCCTAGAAACAAAAGTAGCTCTCACAAGAATAAGGGAAAAACGAGAAGACATCATGCTCATGCTGCAGAGGATGATGAACCTTCCACAAAGAGAAACTGACAAAACAGTGATGAAGTATGTTCTGATTTTTGCTCTCACAGGAACTATCACACATGGCAGCAATAATTGGCTTATAGACAGTGGTGCTTCCAAACATATGACAGGATTCAAGGAATCCTTTGTGAAATTATCTGAACATGAATCACCTCACAAGGTGAAACTCGGAGTTGACTACCAGTATCCAATCAAAGGTAGTGGTGAATCCTCATACAAGCTAGACTTTGGAAAGTCTATCAAGATGAAAGATGTATTGTTTGTACTTGGACTAAAGAAGAACCTCCTCTCCATATCTGCATTGGATGCAAAAGGAATGAGGGTTACATTTGTAGCTGGCCAAGTCCTCATGTAGCCAAAGGGAAAGTCTTTCAATGATGTAGTAGTGATTGGGGAACAAGAAGGAGGACTATACAAATTGAAGGGACAACCAGAACAAGATTTGGTTCATGACTTGGTAGAACTAAATGAGATTTGGCATAGAAGGCTTGCACATGTGCATTATAGAGAACTACCACTTACAAGCAAAGTTGTTGAAGGTCTTCCAGAAATGCAGACAAAACATGAAGGTGTATGCAAAGGATGTGCGAAAGGGAAGAACACAAAGAAGATATTTCTAAGTAGCGAGAGCAAGGAGAAAGGAATCTTGGAAATCATCCACTCCAATGTATGCGGTCCAATGTCATCCAGTTCATTAAGTGGGTATGTATACTATGTTTCTTTTATTGATGATTTTTCTAGAAAGGCATGGATACACTTTATGAAGAACAAAGATGAAGTATTCAGCAAGTTCAAGGAATTCAAAGCCTTGATAAAAAAACACACAAAAAAGAAGATCAAGACCTTTCGATTAGATAATGGTGGAGAATTCAAATCAAATGAATTCAAAGAGCTATGCAAAGACTCGAGGATTAAGAGGGAGTTATCCACTTCATATAATCCACAACAGAATGGGATTGCAGAAAGAAAGAATAGAACGATCATGGAAGTAGCAAGCACCATGCTTCATGATCAATATCTTCCCATGCATCTATGGGCAGAAGCTACCAGAATAGCAGTGTATGTACAAAACTGTACTCCACACAGAGTAATCGAGAACAAGATACCTGAAGAAGTCTTCTCTGGAAAGAAACTAGAAGTCATTCGTTTGTCCTGTATACATACACATTCTGACAGAAAAGAGGACGAAGTTAGATCCTTCAGGAAAGAAGGGTATATTTGTGGGATACTCTGAAAGCTTGAAGGCTTACAAAATATACTTCCTAGGGTTCAAGAAGATCAACATCAGCAGCGATGTAACATTTCACAAAGATTCAGCCTACATCAAATCTAGGAAGAGACTGGTTGAAGAACCTGAAGAAACAGAAGCACCCAGAATACATGATACAACCATGAATTAAGAAATTCAAGAAGAAGATCGAGAATTAGAAGAACCTCATGAAGAACCCATGGATCCACCTCAGGAGAAGAATGCTCAAAAGAGGAAACCTACTTGGGTACGTGAAATTATCCAAGGTGTAGAAAGATATGGAGCTTCAGAAGAAACACCCAGAGGAAGAAAGAGAACTAGGTCCTACTCCAGTTATGTAGCCTTGCTATGTGACATTATTGATAAAGAACCTTCCAGCTATGAAGAAGCGACAAAAAGGAAAGAATGGAAGGAGGCTATGATCAAAGAGAATCAATCAATCATGAAGAATGATTTCTAGGATGTTGTTCCAAGACCAGAAGGGAAGTCCATTGTAACTTCGAAATTGATCTACAAGATCAAGCATGCTGCAGATGGCATCATAGAGAAATATAAAGCAAGATTCGTGGCTCGTGGCTTCTTCTAGAAAGAAGGAATAGATTATGAAGAAACTTTTGCACCTGTAGCCAGATACACTTCCATCAGATCAGTACTTTCTCTGGATGCAGTGATGAAATGGAAGATACACCAGATGGATGTCAAGACTACTTTCTTGAATGGTGTAGTAGAAGAGGAAGTGTATGTGGAGCAGCCACTCGGTTTTGAGACACATGATAGGGAGTCTCATGTGTGTAGATTGAAGAAATCCCTATACAATTTGAAACAGGCACCTAGGACATGGTACAGCAAAATTGATGGATTCCTATCCAGTTTGGGATTTACCAGGAGTAAAGTAGATTCCAACCTTTACTACAAGGTTGAAGATGGCAACCCAATGATACTCCTACTGTATGTGGATGATCTGTTTGTAATAGGTATGGATGGGATGATTGCTGATACAAAGAGGAAACTTGCTTTTGAGTTTGAAATGAAAGACTTGGGTATGATGCACTATTTCCTAGGCATGGAGGTGTCGCAAAATGTGGATGGAATCTTTCTTGGACAAGGGAAGTATGTAGTAGAGATTTTGAAGAGATTCAGGATGATGGACTGCAAGGCCATAACCACACTTATGCCATCAAACCTGAATTTATTGAGTGATGCTTCATCAAAAGTGGTTGATGCTATGATGTATCATCAGATGATTGGGTCCTTGATGTACCTAATGAACATGAGACCATATATTTGCTTTGCTGTGAACACCTTGAGCCAGTTCCTAACAAATCCAAGACATGTTCACTTGAGTGTTGTAAAGCATATTCTAAGGTACTTGAAGGGTACAGTTGATTATGGGCTCAAGTCCGAGGAAAATCAGAAGATTAACTTGGATGGTTATGTTGATTCAGATTGGGCAGGTAATGCCATCGATAGGAAGAGAACTTCAGGATGTTGCTTCAGTATGGGATCAGGTATGATCTCTTGGTTTAACAGGAAGCAGTCCTATGTGGCACTGAGTATAGTTGGAGCAGAATATGTTGCAGCTTGTTCAGCTAGTTGTGAGGTAGTGTGGCTGAGAAAGCTACTGACTGATTTATTTGATCTCTAGTTGGATGCTACTTGTATATATTGTGACAACCAGAGTTGTGTGAAGTTTTCGGAGAACTCGGTGTTCCATGATAAGTTGAAGCATATCGAGATCAAGTATCACTATATCAGGGATATGTTACAGTGAAGAGCAATGAAGCTCCAGTATGTTGTGACGGAAGAACATATAGCTGATGTGTTGATGAAGCCATTGGCCAGAGTGAATTTTGAGTACTTTTGGGAGAAGCTTGGTGTTCTCCAGATATAGGTTCCCTCCAAAGAGAAATGATGAGGCTTAGAGCCATTCTAACATGGTGAGAGGATTAGGTTCCTTCCATGGTCAGATGTAAGGCTGAGCCATTCTGTCATGGTGAGAGGATTTGGCTCCTTCCATGTCAGATGTGAGTGCTGAGCCATTCTGATGTGACTGTAGGATTGGTTCCTACATGATCATATATAAGTGTTGAATGCCATTCTTGGAATGGAGGCACCTGGTCAGTTACCAGGAATACTCAGTCTAGGATTGAAGGACATTCTGATATGACTGTGGGATGTATTCTTACATTATCATATATGAGTGTATAGCCATTCTGATGTGATTGAGGGATGTGTTCCCACTTGATCATATATAAGGGATGTTTCCATTCTCTGGGAGAATGGAGGCACCTGGTCAGTTTCCAAGAATCCTCAGTCTAGGACTGAGATCCCTTTTGATGTGGTGTGTTTGCACGTAGTCAAATGTAAGTGCAGAGCCCTTCCGATGCAGTGTTTTTGAACATGGTCGGATGTAAGTGCAGAGTCCTTCTGATGTGGTGTTTTCAAACATGGTTGGATGTAAGTATAGATCCCTTCTGATGTAGTGTTTTTGAACATGGTTGGATGTAAGTGCAGAGCCCTTTCAATGTGGTGTGTTCATACATGGTCAGATATAAGTGCTGAGCCATTATGGCACGATGTCTTTACACATGGTTAGATGTGAGTGCTGGGCCTTTCTGACAAGATGAGGTCAGATGTGAGTGTTGGGTGTGCCTTTCTAACAAGATGAGGTCAGATGTAAGAGTTGGGCGGGCCATTCTAACTTAGGGTTAGATATAAGTGCTGAAGACCTACATGAAGGGTAGGCCTACAACCAACATGAAAAAGGGATGGCTCTATAGAACTTCCTATGATGAGAAGAATCGAGAGATAGCACCATTCTGAGATAGCACTGATGATGATGATCTAGATCAAGTAATGATCCAGATTTGATGTTGATCCAGACTTGATGATGATCTAGATCAAGTGATGATCCATATTTGATGATGATACAGTGATGATGATCCAACAGTGATGATCCAGATCCCGTGATGAAGAAGACTGGAAGATGAAGAAGACTTGAAGACGATGATGAAGAAAAACTTGAAGATGAAGAAAACTTGAATATGAAGATGATGAGATGATCCAGTCAATATAGAGAAGAAGACCAGTGCTGAAAATTGTGTCGAAAGAATACCTTCCTAGTTAAGAGGGAGTGTTGATGTATTTGTAACTTTGGAATGTATTCACTTGTATATATTATGTCTCGTACCCCGATGTTTATTTCAGGAAGTGTTTATAATGTATTGGAGTCATGTCATGCCCTAATGTTCCTATCGGCAGGTTATATAATGTAAACAAGTCATGTCAAGTCATTGTGGGTAACCCTCCTATTGTTCAAGGGTTAAAGTCCCTGCAGTTTCGGGGCACTAGGGTTATTAGACTCTCCTAGAGAAGTCAGCCCTAGTGAGTCATTGTCAAGTTGGGAATTAGTATAAATAGAGATTGAGCCTCTATATTTATCATACACTCACTCACACTCAGTTGTAGCGCATAGCTAAGGAAGACAAAGTTGCTGGGGCTAGAGAGAAAGAGGCTATTGTTGTCGGGATATCATCTTACTATTTTTGGGGATTTGCTATTTGGTGCTGATTCTATCTCTGAGGAATTTGTGGGGTTTTCTCCTTTATGGTTTCCCTGAGGAAAATATTTGTGTTCATTGTCTTATTTGTTTGATTGATGTGCTTGTTATTCTCTCAGTTAAGATCCTAAGTCAATGCTAGCTTAAATGATAAAAATATAACAGTTTTGGTTATGCATATCAGATGGATTTTTATGGTTTTATTGATGGTGCTTGTTTTCATACCTTGAACCTCACTTCATTTGCTTGGGTTTTGTATTCCCTGGCTCATCACATAGTCAGTTTAGGAGCAGCTTGTATTGGTCTAGCTACCAATAACATCATCAAGTATTAGGAAGTGATAGGTTTACTGACCGAGGTTGCATCTCAAGAAATTCATGAATTGGTAGTATTTTTGGACTCTCATCTATTGGTTTGTCACTTATACCACGTTTATACCATCAGGAATCCCACACTTCTTCATCTCTTTCGAAGAGTGCATCTGTTAGAGAGGTCGTTTGATTTCATCACTTACAGGCATATCCCTAGGTCTGATCATACGATCGCTGACTCATTAGAAAACTACATTATAGAATGGTATATCACCCATTCATAACTTTTAAAAATAAAACATGGTCCATTGTAAAATAAAATAAACTGTAGAAGACACATAAAACTCATGTAAATACAATTTGTCCATTTGAAAAACATATAAACACCGGAACTCAATCTATATATATATATATATATATATATAAAGTGTTTTTACAAAAATATGGTCACGACACCCCATATGAAGCACTCTAGATTTCAGGTATACAAAATGATACAAAAAATCCTAAAGCTAGCTAGCTTTCATTGATACATCATGCATATTGCCTAAGGGTGCTAATGGTAGCACATAATGGCCCTTAATACTCTACATAGCAAGCGACTAAAACAACCTTACACTCCCACCATGTGTCTCTGAAACCTCCTAAGGAGGTCATCTATCATAGCATCTGGGATTTCCAAGTTCAACCGACCAAGGTTCTCCTCTAGCTCGGTAAGCTCATCATCGCCCCTATGTACAAATTGAGATCCTACTCGCCTATCCATCGAGGATGATCCCCCTGGCTGCATGACTCCGACATTTGCATGAAAACATTAGGTCTTGTTATCATCTATAAAAATCATAAAACTTGAAAATACAAAAATAATCAACATCTTGATAATTTTCTTACTGAGATCACCCCACTGAGCACCAGATGGTAGTGGTAGATCTGGATCCCCTTGAAAGTTGGTCCTAGCATAACATAGTCCTCAATCATGAGGATTTGTTCATTCAGCCAATGGAAGAAGGAAGCCCCATGATTTGTTCCAATGCGAGCTATGATCTCCACGCACCGCAGCATGTGAGGTTCTGTAGCTCTAAGGTCAATAAAAACCACATGTTTTCTATGGATAGGTACCCTCTCGAATAAGAAGCATGCCAAGATAGTCCCATACCCAAACTATTTGAGCTCTCCTTGCCGACATTTTGTCAGTTGATCCTTGAACACGGGTAACAATGCCTCAACCCAGTTAAACAATGTGGGTTCCATGGCCTCCAGGGCATATAGAATATGTGCTCTAGATGCTTGATGAGCCCCTTGGATCCTAGTAACCCTTTTCATAGTGAATAAAATGGTCTGAAGGGGTAAGTCCATCACATCCTTTATCGGTATTTTCTTACCCGACATCTTGGTCCCTGGATAGAAATGATGAACAATAAGTTCTTGTGTGGTAATGTCTCTCCCTAGGGATCTAGTCAAAGAGATAGGCACTCCACGCCTGGATAGTCCAGTAAAAAAGTAAATGTCCTCCACCTCCATAGTGAGAATGTGGGGACCCACCTCAAAATGTTGTTGTTCTAGGTTCCACATCCGTAAGATGTGCTCCAGTAATTGCACATGTGATACCATACAAGGAGCATCAAAGAATTTAAAGAGGCCACAACCTCGCAGGAAAGCTATGGAATTCGCATTTTCCGTAGCATGGGTATCGTCATCTTCGTGTTGCCTCTCTCTCCAAATCACCATTTTGAACAAAATGACCTGTCAAAAACAATCAATGGAGAATTTAGACATACATCCAATCTTTAAAAATGCTTAAAAGCTTCTATTTTTGCTAGGGATTCCATGTCCGGCACCTCTCCTATCCCCTTATGATAGAGCGGTGCCACCACCTGTGCAAGCTTAGAAAAAATGGTTCTCATCGAGCACCTCTCCTCCCGCAAAGGCCAGAAGCGTTACTTGGGATGTGTTTTTTATGCTTGGACCTAAAGCCCCAAAACTCAATGAAATTGAATGGAAATAAAAAATGGAAACCATAAAAATGAAGAGAAGGCTTCTAGCTCTTACCTGAAGCTGACGGCTCATAAAATAGATGGGTAATAGCTACACAACATCCAACTAAAATCTACACACAAATTTCTCCCAAATGCTCTCCAACACTTGGTAAAAGTTAAATGAATTGGTTTTTACTATTTACTTTGAATTTTATAAAATATTTTTAGGGTTATTATGTTATTTTAAATATTTTTAAATCATTTTCATTAAAAAATCCCTTTTTATAGTTTATAAAAATCAGTTTTAAATATTTTTTGGGAAACTAATGGCCTTTAAAAAAAATTTGCAAGGACATAAATGAAACAATATTGTTTATGGGTAAGTTTGGTTTTGGATTTTTCATACTTCCGCAAAATGGAAAAATTCATCGAGCGTTCATTTTGATACTTTGACATGCTCTTTAAACCTAGTATCAAAGCTCCGAGTCATTTCCGCTTCTTTCCAGGCTTGTTAAACACATTCATCGCAAAAAGAAACCCTAATGGAGTCTTCTTTAAACCCTTTTTGGACTACCTAAATGTGAAAATATTGTTGAGAAAACTAGTCTTCTTCACACTCGTAAAATTACTTAAAGAGTCATCTTTCCGATGGTAGTTTACCCCTTTTTTGGTTTGGATTGACTAGTTACAAAAGAGGACCACTCCAGCCAATCATGACTAGAAAATTTCTCTCGGGTATTATTTTATACTTTTTCAGACCCAAGAGACTAAATCATATGAAAAAGGACCCTTTGGAATCTTATTCAATTTTTGTTCAGACTCTCTAAACATGAACGAAGCAAACTTAACTTTCAATGGACTTGTTAAACCAAACACTGAGAGACCCTCTTTTGGGAATGAACCCCTCCTTTCTCAGGTTCATGACATGTATGAGAATGGACTTGTCTTTGGATAAGCTACAATGAGTGTTTGTTACCCTCTTTGAACTCATAAAAACAAAAAGAGGCACTCATCAATCATGATGGGGAAATTAAGGGAAGAAAACTAATTCATTTTGCAAATAAAATGGGAGTTAGTAGTCACCTTTGAGCATGGAACTTGTCTACATCTCATTCAATCAATTGGGTATTCAGTTGACTTCCAAATCGATCCAATTTCATGAGTCATGTCACTCCTTTGAGTCTTTCAAAGAATGCATTGTCTGCCACTGCATTATGTCCTGGTATCCACCTGGTTTAGTCAAGGTTTCCAAGTCTTTAGTCGTGGCACCCGATGTTCAAAGGGAAGTTGAAAGTTTACCTCTGTAATCAAAACAAACTTTGTGTCAGTACCTTTTGAGCCAGCCCTATGGTTACATAATCTACAACATTCTAGAAATTTGTTCTGATTTTTGTGTCGTCAATGTGGGATTCATCATGTCCCTCCTTCGACAAGACTATTCCTGTTGACATCATCTCATCATCCAAAAATTAGTATTAGAAACAAGTTTAGTACCTTCAGATCTGTATGCCTTAATGAGAGATTCTCTTGCTCTCTACATAGGTTCACATCATTGACCTTTGATTGACAAGTTTGGATGAGTGTTCAACATCATATCACCTATTCACAATCAGGAGATTATACTAAGGTACCTTGGGAATCATTGACATTAATGGTGATCTCCCTCGCACTTGTTAATGATTCTCATCATTGACAGGTAATCAAGTGGTTTCTATCATGTTCGGCGTCAGAACATTGTAATCACATGGATAGAATCGTACTTTGTGGAAGACAAGACAAAGACCCTGGGTATTTATTAAGCACTCATTATTTTCCCCAAGTTGCAATGGAGTATTTTGTATGAGTCCTAGCATGGATCCACATTTGTATGGTCGTGGTTGAGCTAAAATTTTGACATAGATCTACAATGTATGTCTAGTAGCTATGTCCAAGTTTGAGTCCTCTAACACATGGATCTACATTGTATTCTAATAGCCATGCACTACAACAAAACCCTGTGATTAGCGTCTCTATCACTTTTATCTTTCCTTTTAGCGTCCACTATCACTTTTAGTGTATTTTTCATCATTTTTTGGACAAAGTGGATGCTTTTCCATGGGATGGCACTTTTAATGGCATTATTTGTGCCTCTTTTCAAAAGTTGGCGCTATTTTGGATGCTAATTAGCATCCCAATTAGCGTCCTTATTAGCTCCCCAATTAGCATCCCAATTAGCATCCCAATTAGCATCCCAATCAGCGTCCCAATCAACATCCCGATTAGGGTCCCTTTTTAAAAGTTGACGCTATTTTGGACACTAATTATCACCCAAATTAATGTCCCAATTAGCGTCCTAATTATCATCCCCATTAGAATCCCAATTAGCGTTCCAATTAGCATCCCAATTATCATTCCAGTTAACATCCCTTTTTAAAAGTTGACACTATTTTGGATGCTAATTAGCATCCCAATTAATGTCCCAATTAGCATCCCATCTAGCATCCCAATTAGTGTCCATCATCACGAACATCATGATCATCATCATCGTCATCATCATCATCATCATCATCATTGTCATCATGATCATGATCATTATCATCATCATCATTGTCATCACCACCATCATCATCATCAATATAGTCATCATCAACATCATCATCACCCTCTTCCTCATCAGCGTCTTCATCATCGTCATCATTGAATTCATCATCATCTTCATCGCTGCCACCACCATCATCATCATCATCGTCGCCGTCGTCATCTTCATCATCATCATTGCCATAGTCATTACCATCATCATCATCATCATCATCTTCATCATCATCATCGTCATCATCATCATCATCATCATCATTTCTGTCATCACCCTCTTCCTCATCAACATCATCATCATCATCGTCATCATCATCATCATCACCACCATCATCATCATTATCATCATCATCACCATCATCATCATCACCATCATCATCATCCTCATTGTCATCACCATCTTCATCATCATCATCATCATCATCATCATCATCATCATCATCTTCATCATCATCATCATCATCATCATCATCATCATCATCATCTTCATCATCATCATCTTCATCATCATCCACATCATTATTGTCGCCATCATCATGATCATCATCATCGTCATGATCATCATCATGATCATTGTCATCATGATCATGATCATGATCATGATCATCATTATCGTCATCATCATCATCATCATTGTCATCACCATCATCGTCATCATCAATATCGTCACAATCATCATGATCATCATCGTCATCTATTAGGTATTCTTGTCCTAATGTTGAAGTCGAGCATGCTATCAAGTGGGTTATTTTTCTTCCTATATATTATATTAAAATAATTCCTTTTTTAGTGATTTGGATGGTTGCATATCATTTACAAACAAATATAAGTATAAATATGTACCATTTCACAGCCTATGTTGAAAATTTTGATTATTGAACAAAAAGAGATTTTCATAAACTAGTGTAGACCATAACAAAATTGTTGCATTACAAATTCTCATTCCTTAATATCACTCAATCAAAAAGGAAGTGTTTCTTGCCAAAGGCTAGTCTAAATTTGTTTTCTCCTATCTTCAACACTATGTACATGTACTCCCAAATGATATAATGATTTCTATTCACCTATCATCATCACATGGGTAGAAAAGAAACATTAGAAAATTTTGGAAAGTTTCTTAAGAGATTATAATCATTGTTATTCAGCTAGAATAACATGGACATAAAAGGTCTTTTGGAAACATTTGCAAGGTTTCTTTCAAACTTGGTGTTGGACACTTCCACGTAATTGTCCCATATTGATGTACTATGGTAGATTTTGTTTATGTGTTCTTAGATATGTAGGTTGCATGATGCAAGCTCTAGCACTCTTTAGATGCTCCTTAACTTGGCATGGGGTTTTAACATGTTGTTGCTACTCTTAGCCAATTGTGCAAAATACTTGGTCTTTGGCATGATATTTCTTTGAGACATTGGTGCTAGGCATATGGTGCAAGAATTTCTAGAATTTTTGGCATATGTGATAAGGGCTTAAGAAAAACTTAATAAGTGTACATGCTTGATCTTTTGATTTGGTTGTTTCTCATATCAATATTGTACTTTTCATTTGAATGCCATTTTATAGATGTCCTAATTGTCAACAAGGACTTAATGGAACCTTTCATACAATCTATAAGTCCTTTTATGTGTGCTCTTAGATAACCATTTTTATAGTGATTATTTTAGGGTGCAATAATTACTGCATATATGCCATCTTTCTTATAAATGAGCATAATTGTGCTTCCATATGATGAAGTTCTTAATTTGACATTCCCCTTTTGTAGTAGCATCTAGATTAGTGTTGGATTTCATCATTCTCCAAGATGGATATGAAATGCATGGGTCCACTCAGTATTGGAACATTAAGGACTAGATAAAATGAAATGTGAAGTTATAAGTGTAAAGGAACACCACGAGGGTCCTTTAAAACATTATATTTTTCTTACAAAACAATGTCATGTTTAGCCTATGTTGTGCACACTATTCCACAAAATAAACTATGCATGTATGGGTCAAATTTTTACATGGTTACATGGTGGTAAACCTAGTTGTGCACCTTCTCTTCTTCCTCATTTTATCCCACTATTTATTTCCCAATTATTTCACCTCTGACTCCATCCATTTTTTTGGTTCCTCTTCCATCTCCTACACCCTCCATGTAAACATCTCTTCTCCCCTCCTCTCTCCCTTCGATCCAAACCCTCTTTTCCCCTTTTATCTCCATTACTCCCTTGGCTGAGTTAGTTCTTTCTTAATTTAGTCAACCCTATGCTTTATCTATCCAATCCTACCCAATCCCAACTTAATCTTTCATATCCCAAGGTTACATACTTTCCCTACTTTAATATACCACATGTTATGTTCTTCATATTTTATTCATATTTCTATAAAAATATTAAAATTAAATATATAAAAAATAAATAATAAAATAAATAAAATATAAAATGAAATAAAATAAAAACACAAAAATAAAAAAATAAAACAATTCAAAACAAAATAAAACAAAACAAATATATATATATATATATATATATATATAAATATATATATATATATATAAAATACAAAAACATAAAATATTATAATATTTTGTGGATGGACCTCCAACAAGCAAGCATAGGGTGATAGCTAGGGTGATTTGGAGTCCTCAATAGCATTTCTCCCGTCCACAGTATCAGGACCTCCGAAGAGCAAGCATAACCTCATGGAGAAAAGGGTTTGAGTTCTATTGTGATACAAAGGTTGAAACTTGCAGCCAATGGATTCCATCATGATCCCATTCCTCCATTTTCCAACAAGCTACAAAATTATTTCCTTTGTAAAATATTAAGATAATTTAACAGGTACCCAATTGTTATGAGGAATTGACACTATTGTGGCATCAAGGGCAGGGAAAAATTAATGGTGTTATGGAAATTGTGGAAGAGGAGGACTGGGAGGGTATAATTCTTGTTTAGGTTATGCCAGACATGAATAATAATAAGGGTTACATTTTCCGTTGCCATCAGGGTTTTACAACATGGCACCGATTAAAAGAGGAGGAGGAAAAACAACTGTCTGTAGATAATGGAGGCTCAAAGATCTTGTGCTCGCCAAGGTCAAGGGATTTCCAGCATGGCTCGCTAAGGTATGCCAGTCTATTTTTCATTCCCATTTGTTTGCCCTTATTTAATGTATGAGATGTATGTTGTTGCTGTTATTTGCATTTTCCACATCAAATTATATACTTCTTCTGCCATGTTTTAATACCTGATTGTCGTCCAAGGGTTTGTGTGAATGTTTATGGATTTTGATAGGGTTTCATTTCCATTACACTGATTGCAATGGCTATCAGCATATTTTTTTATTCCCCAATATGTTCCAATATAATCTAGTTGCTAAATGGGGATTCTCTGAAACCCTGCACAAGAAATCAAACCCTATATCAGATATTATTCCATGCCCCCCAATAGTGAGAAGCCCCCTTCCTTAATAATATTTTTATTTCTAAATGAAAATACCAGAGCTTCCTAAGGAAGGTCAAAAAGTCATTGGGTGTACTTCTGGTTTTGAATTCTCGGCTACGGGATACAAGCTCGAAGCTACAAGGATGATGTGTGGACCGAGAGGTAGAACCAATTTACCATTAAAATATTAGAGAAGCTGGGTGTAGTGGGCGAGGTGCTATCCCCCCTATTTATGCATTTCTTCGGGAGACCTGGTCGAGTATCAAAGTTGAGTCTCCAAGCCTATCTAAGTAACCTAGGCACTATTGTACATTTCCCACTCTATAAAACCCCATTTCAACTTCTTGGAAAATGTATGAAATTTCCTTATTTTATGGAGAGTCCTTGAGGTGACATTTTTTGGTATTGGCTAGATGCATTTAAGGTAAGGCATCCAGATAGGAGACTCCATTTGTAGCACTTCTTGGTAAAGGTGGCCAGATGCATACTCCGTTCTTACTATTTCCTAGAAAAGGAGATATTAGTGTTTAAACCCAAGCGATGGATGCAAGTTTGTGCTTTTTGGTGTTTGAACCCAAGCGATGGATGCAAGTTTGTGCTTGTTGGTGTTTAAACCCAAGCGATGGATGCAAGTTTGTGTTTTTTAAGGTGGAAATTGCTTCTATCTAGCTCCAAGAGGATTACAATTGACCCAAATTTGGCAGGCCCACAAGTGGCCTTTTTTTATCAATACAATGGCCCTTAAAAATCGGAATCAGTAATTACAACTAATTTTCATTTGGATAAGTGCATACTCTTATGTCATAATCACCCAAGACTTGCACCTGGAATTTAACCTGACGAGTAGACTAATCTTCCACTGCTGAAATACAACCAAGTAGAAATGTCAAAAGCACCTATTAATAGAAAAAAAAAAAATTGCAAGTGTTAGGTGAAATACACAACTAAAATGAGAAACCATCAAATATCAATTGATGGCTCATCTCTGACTTCAAAATTATCTGAAAATGTATCAGTCAATTGACGTCTTGCAATAATTTTACTTCAACTTCACTTGACAAATCGGTGCATCCTACATAACTAGCAGTAATCTTGACAATGCTGAGAAACACCTTCAAAATACCTCTCTCTGCACTAGTTCTCTGGGAAGATGAGACCATCCATAGAAGCCAATCAAAATGATCACAACCTCCTTTACAATGATGGCATATAAGGCTGCGGCAGGAAGCCGCAATAGACTCATAATATGAGATGTTGTATCATTCTACGGCACAAGTAACAGGTCATGTATATTAAC
The DNA here is from genome assembly GCA_001517045.1 of Pseudotsuga menziesii. Taxonomy (NCBI): domain Eukaryota; kingdom Viridiplantae; phylum Streptophyta; class Pinopsida; order Pinales; family Pinaceae; genus Pseudotsuga; species Pseudotsuga menziesii. The sequence continues at coordinate 220,711 of LPNX010577625.1, forward strand.
TAGTCCTGATCTACATATTCTTATTTACATAATAGTATTTGCTCTATGACATATGCGCTTCATGGGTTAGATATTAATAAAAAATCCATATCTCTGGATTGGCTGGTATATTATTTTATGGTTAGTATTTCAAGGACATTATTACACCTGAATAGCAAATATATACTATGAATTACCAAGTGTAAATTATGACCATTAAGGGTTAACCAAGAAAATATGGATAATACGAAAAGCAGTAAGATCTCGTTGTTCTTGATACAATTTATTACATAAAGCAAGAACCATGTCTGCATAATTATGGATTAATAGATATAACTCGAATAAGTCTATGAACACTTAATTAGTTATGTTTCTATGCCTGATACTCTATTGCTAACCTAATTAAGCAATTAGTCAGTATATTAATTAACTATATTCTAGTATTGCACGTTCCAGGCTAATTATATGGATACCTATGGCACTATTGTTAACAATTACATATATTGGCTTATCTTTATTAACGATAATTAAACATCCTAGATAGTGTCTATCTGCCACCAGAACTAACAACAATGGAGTAAATATAAGGCCCACAAGTATATTTAGTGTTAACCTGTTTATAGGCTTTAGCACAACTAAGTACACTACTAAGCACCCATGTTCCTTTGCCTTAAGAGCCCACTTACAAAGCGGTTCAAGGCTTCTTGGAGATTTTTCTTGCAAGGAGTACTTAGATTCAAATAAGTTTTAATCACTTTATTTTACAAACAAGTGGGGTTTATGAGATCCAAAATCCAAATTGCTTTTTGCGTATTGGTTCGCTTGGTTACTGTATGAAAGTTTCACTGTGGGGTGTACCATTTTGCTAGTTTTTTGAATCTATTCCCACGGTAAGGGGATAATGCTAATTATCGAAGGGATTATATAACCCAAACTATTTCAGGTGAGCAAAGTTTAATGTTTCATTTTTTTGCAAATCATCGAATCATATAGAGTCGACCCGGAAACCCTTTTTGTCACTTCAAAGTCAGATTGTGAGAGGAGCATTGTTACTGCATGATAATTAAAAAGATAGAATGATTTATGTGCCTTTATGTGTATCGGTTCAACTAGTGTCTATTGGTCAGCTTTCCATCCAGCTCCACACTCAACTATCGATCAGAAAAAACCCGTCCATCCGACTCCCCCTCCAGCCAGCTAACAAGCTCTCCAGCCTAGCTATTTACCCCATATATATAGTAGGATTATGCCATCAGGAAAGAGCATAAAATGTATATATAGTGAAGGAATATTAGCTAAGGATGGAGGGAGGAATAGCGTGGGCAATCGTTTCATTGAAGAGAGTAGTAGTGCCTTAGGGCGTAATGTTAGATAACAATGCTAAAATGACAAGTAGTAAGTCGAATGGCTATTATACTTTACTTATTTGTCATTTATATCAAGTTAAGGTCTTGGACGTTTGGATTCTTAAATTAGTGTAAGGTGGAAAGCTACTTTTGATATTGGAACAAGGATTATATGGGCAATAGGCACATGATCCATCCCTAACACATTAGAACTTGGAAGGATCAAGCTTCAATGGACCCCTTTGGCTCAAAACATCAATAAATGATTTCTACTATGGGAAAGGGTTTTACTCCTTCCTCTTCAAGCATAACAAGGATAAACATAAAATCATTTGGAGAGGTTCATGGTTCTTAGGTTTGAATAGGTTGAACATAAACCACTAGTTTCTCAACTTTGATACATAATATAAGGTTCCAATAAAGGGTTTGGGTTTGCCTGCATTTTTTTCCTTGAATTATGTGAGATGATATAACTGTTAACATTAGCTAATACTGGAACATGCTGTGAAGGTATATAGAAACCACAAGCTAAGAAACGATATACACAAGTGCAAGAATTTGTATCAATTTTGAACTAGAAAACGACCTTCCAAACTAACTAGATGTACAACTAAAATATCAAATTATGTCCAAAAATTAGACTAAGAACAAATATTGTTCAAACGCAACTTCTTCCATGACTGCGGTCATTTTGTGAAGGATTTCCCCAAAATTGTTCTCCATTAAGAGGATGGATTCAAGAAGGTTGCAAACTAGAAAAGAGTAAAAATAAGCAACGACAAACTCAACAAAAAAACAACATCCCCCTAAATATGGGGAAATCCCTCCTCTAGAACCTGCTAAAACTACAGGAACAGAGGCTATAGCCTCATATTCATGTCTTCAATATCCAATGAATATTGTTTAACAAGGAGTCAAAATATGGGACCTCCCCACCACCAATCCCACTTCCCTATTCACCACACTAAGATGAGGATTGGCCCCCTCTTTCCCCCAAGGAGAGAAAACAAAAGAATAGAATGATGGAAAGCTCACAAGGATGCTATAAAAGAGGAAGCAACCAACAATAAGTTGTTGGCATTGCAATCTACCATAATCTAGGCCTTTTCTTCAGGGGAAAACCCAAACCAAATAAAGTATGAATTTATTTTCTTGGAACTATAGGGGGGTTGTATCCCTAATAAAAGAAATTCTCTAAACTCGTTGTCTAAAAATATTTCATGGTTCTGTTGCAAGAAACAAAGTTTTAAGCCAAGTTTTTTGCATCAGTAGATATAGGGATTTGGAAAAAAAATGAATGGTTTGTGAAGGAGGCCATAGCTTTCACTAGAGGACTAGCAATCCTCTGGGACCCAGCCATTATCCACACAGACAATTATTTAAAATTGTATCGCTGGATCTAAATGAGTTGTGAAATAATCCAAACCAACCAATCATTTCAATTGTTTTGTGTGTAAGACACACGCAATGCAATGGAAAAGAAAAAAGAAATGTTGGATCTCCCTTTCTGATTCTCTCACTTCATCACCTCCTAAGAATGGAATCTTAGCAGGAGATTTTAACCTCATCCTAAACAGTAAAGAGAAAACATGTGGTTCTCTTGTTCTCAGCCCATGCAAAAAACAGGTAGAGGACATTATAACAAATTTGGTTTCTTTGACATCAAATTAAGAAGGGTTAAGTAGTAGTACACCTGGATGAACTGCAGAACTGGAAAGACCCTCAGAATTTTTTGGGTCATTTTGACCAGTGGTTATTGAGGTTGTACTAGCTAATTTTTGAGACATCATATGAGATTCATAAAATGGGTGACTAATAATTATAAATGTGAGGCACCTGCAAAAGATTGTGCATTGTTATAAGAACAGATTTCCATAAGATGAAATCTCATTGGTAGATTAGAAATTTTTAAAAATAATATAGTATTTGTCTGTCAGAAATATTGCTCAAGACTAAAACATCAACCTATTGTGGTACCAGAGGTCCAGTGTATGATGTTCCAAAGAGAGCAGGTGATATAGAGAAAGGAAAAGTAGGTTGCTGGATGACAGAATTGAGTAGTTGAGCTTGTAAAATTGCAACATTTGCGACGCTTCCATCAATGAAGTTGTTCTGAGCACCACTGGCTAAAGAACTGCATGTAGATGCAGTGCTACTAGCAGAAAACATAGTTGTAGTTACCAGAAGATTTCCTCCTATTGTGTTAGCAGCTCTTGCACTAACACCACTGACATAAGTTGCACCAGTAAAAGGCAAACCGAAAACAGATCCATTCTGCAAAAGAAAAGGAAATATTACATGTTGCAATTTGTTATCAGCATGTGTATTCATAAGATTAAATTTTTAAACTATAATTCAAAAGTCCCTTAAATGTTGACTTAAATTTCCACCATACCTAAAATATTGGTCTCTTTTTTTGTGCTGCTTGAGTTTGCTGTTGTGAATTAGACTTTATTTCTGGTGCATCCATGCATGCATTACCTTCCCTATTCTTTTCCCCATTTACATTTGTAGCAGTAGAATCTCCATCAGCATGTCCTTTATTCTTTAGATAAGTCCACAGTAATTCATGGGACCTACCTTCATGTCCCAGAGCAATAATTGCAAATTGTTCCTATTAAACCATTTCCATATAGACCAATTGAGCTTCCTCATGGAGAAGCCCACAAGGGATTATATTTCATCTGCCACTGGCAATCAATGAAGTGGGTAATATACACATGTGTTGTGCAGTGCTTCCATGAATTTCGTGTGGGGAATAGAAATGAGGGAAGTTTCACAGAAGATTGAATATGCAATAAGCACACTATGCAATAGCTAAAACTTGACTGAAATGAATATATAGAAAGTCATCTAGGTAGGTAAACCAATATATAGAAGTTTGTAATTAAAGACTTTTCTTCATGCTATGATCTCTATATTTTTGTAAGCATATGAAAGTTTTCACAAACATGTGACAAAAAGCTGATCCTTGAATTCACTGATAAGTAAAAAGTTCCTTTACCAAGTCATCATTTTGATTGCAGATCATCATGCCTCGCTCTCAAACTTTCTTTGAATTAATTTTTATAGATATTTTAATATCCAATGTTTCAATGCTTAAATAAGAATCTGTGATGTCATAGTGAAGAAGCATTGCTTGGTGCAATGGCCTAATTGAAAAGCACCACCATGGTTATCTTATAGCTTAGATGAACAATGTCCAAAGCAATAGTTCATACCATTCTTCACATAAAATCAGAAACAAAAGCATTCCACCAAACAATTTTAAAACTTTGATGCCAGAATCCTTAAATAAGAATCTATAATGTAATAAACATGCACTTATCACAGTCCATTGGATTCAATTTTAATGCTCTGTAAGCAATTTCAGAACAAATAGTTAGACATAAATGCTGCATCAATGACATCTTAATGCACTGATAGACTAGCCATTTTTCAGTTTTCAATGTACAGTGTGCTGATATAAAACAAAGGTACATCCAATAGTCACTTAGAAAACTGGTCATATGTGATGTATAAAATTTTGTAGGCAACAGACTACTAGAGACTTGGGCTAAATATATGCATGTTGATATGCATCCCCTAAACAATGTTATAACATGTGAACTTAATAAGTACATGGAATACCTTTGAACCATAACTAAAAACTTAGTTAAAAGAAAAGAAAATAAAAGAAAAATGGTTGGATAGGACTTGCCTCTTCTTCATGTACAGCTTCTTCCATAACTAGGTTTTCTGTAAGTTCACTATCCACATGCATTGGGCCATTAAATTTTGCAATTGTGTCATTTTCTTGTGGATCAGATGTGCTTTTTATCTCCTCTGTTGTAGAACTCCTAGTGTCTATTCTTAGTTCTTTTTCCTCGGTAGTTGAATGGTTCTCTGAATCAGCTTTGGTGTTAGCCATCAATCCTATCATAGTTGGACCTAATGTTATTCCTTGAGGAATTACTTTCAAGTCCATGTTTAATAGGCCTTTTTTGGAATGGAAATAGAGATCTTTCTCACCAACAGCCAGTTCTGGTGACTAGCAAAGATCTGAAATTGGCATGGGTCCTTCTTCCTTTGTTTTAGAGCTCATTTGATGACATTTTCTTTTCATAGTTGCATACCTAAGATCATAATATGCTTCTCTATGATTATGCAGCGGATGAACCCAATTTTAGAACAGATTGCAATGTGATAGATAATAGACCAAGTGATATTTGACATGGATGCTAAAAAACCATGCCTGAAATGAGATCCGGATAGAAGAAACATGAGAAACATCCTCTTTCTTATTTTTAACATATGATAGGCGCCTAGGGAATTATGTCTAGAAAAATTGAAATATCAGCAGTGTTTAATTCCTACTACCTAGGAGTCAATTTATCTTTAGTTCAACATTTATTTTTTTTCATATTCACTCATGAAACGTGCATTGATATTTTGTAACAAACCAACATTTATGGTTTTATTTTCTATTTCCATTATTATTCCTATTTTTTATTTATTTTAGAAATATGTTTATTTTGATTGCACCGAAGACGCACATTCTATAGCCTAGTAGGGGAGAGATGTGTAACTCCTTATGTGCTCATCCTAGAGTTGACACGTGTCCTTTATAAAAAAACGTTGTTATTAAAAATAACATGTCGGCTTAAATTAAATTTAAATTGTTTAGAATTGCAAATATATATAACAACATAAATTAGATAAACTAAAATCATAAACATTGGATTACACATTTCATCAACATTTCCATTCTAAAAAAGGGTTTGCACATTGAGAGATTTGATCCCTCTCAGTTCTTGGTAGATCCCCTTTTAGATGGATCTATGCTGGTAGTATCAAAAGTTCAGAGATGTTTGTGCCATTCATTGCTGGTTCATTTCTTTGAGATGAGCTACAATTGCTATAATATTTTTAGTTTATTCTATACAGCATTTTGGTGCCTCCCCCTTTCCTGCTGATGAACTTCTTTTTGATTGGCAGAATGAGAGGTCCTACATCTTTGGACTCAGAACACCAGAAGTTCAACCAACTATATGTGGCAGGTTTTGTGTTTACTTGATGTAGTGGCAGTATGCACTTGTCTTCACTTTCACATGAAGGCATTCTTTATGCTAATTTTTCAAAGGCCACGTCTTCTTGAAGTTCATAACTGATATCTTTCAATTGACATGCCATTGTTGTTTCTGCCTGTATTTTTTGATATAATGTATCTGAATGGTTTTCAGTGGACTCAATATATACAGAAAGGCTTTATCTTTGGCCTTTCAAGCAGGTTTTGTTGGTGAGTTCAATGAGTAGAATAGCCATCCATCTCTCAGAGATTCATTAACTATGTAATAAAGCATGAAATGCAGAGATTGATTAGAATATATCATTCATTTTCAGCATACATGTTTTACTATTTCAAGTTATTACCTTTGGTATCCATGATATTGAAACTCTCATCCTAAAACACATAGACATGTGATCTATATGTATGTCTTGTTACAACCATTTGAGGGGATTCATATATTGGAGAATGAGGTTCGTTGTCACTTCAACGAAAGGAAAATATGCACTTGTCTTCACTTTCACATGAAGGCATTCTTTATGCTAATTTTTCAAAGGCCACATGTCTTCTTGAAGTTCATAACTGATATCTTTCAATTGACATGCCATTCAATGTTTCTGCCTGTATTTTTTGATATAATGTATCTAAATGGTTTTAATTTCAGTGGACTCAAGATATACATCAAGGCTTTATCTTTGGCCTTTCAAGCAGGTTTTGTTGGTGAGTTCAATGAGTAGAATAGCCATTCGTCTCTCAGAGATTCATTAACTATGTAATAAAGCATGAAATGCAGAGACTGATTAGAAGACATCATTCATTTTCAACATACATGTTTTAATATTTCAAGTTGATATATTACCTTTGGTATCCATGATATTGAAACTCTCATCCTAATACACATAGACATGTCTATATGTATGTCTTTGTTCCAACCATTTGAGTGGATTCATATGTTGGATAGTGAGGTCTGTTGTCACTTCAACGAAAGGACAAACTTCTAATATGTGTTGTTCTGTTCCTATGAGAGATTTACTTTCTGAGATGGTAAGAATTTTTTTTTAGGAAATTGATTGAAGTTTCCTGCCTCTTGCCAGTGCCTTTTTATGGTACAATATGTTCATATCATACAGGAAGGAGAGAATAACTCACATAGAACTTCTATTTCTAGTTCTTTCCCAATGAAATGCAAGATGTAAGTACCGTTCAATTTTTCCTATTATGGGAGTAGTTGATTTGATGGATTTTTATTTAGTTAGTTACCTCATTTTATTTCCTGTTCTTAGTTCATTATGCATGAATGTTCTTGGCACCCTGCTTATCTGCTGCATTTCCATTTTTGAAATAATATATTGATTTCACACCAATAATTTTTGAGCTTGGTTTTATTTTTGAAGATTGACTGATGACAATATGTTTATGATAATATGCCAGGGTATGGTGCCAATGCCGTGATATCTTTTCATTGGACTCCCCATATTCATCTATTTTCCTACTTATTCAGTTGGAAAAGCCTGCAACTAAAGTAGGAGTGACACCATCAGTATACTCTCGCAAAGAACCTATAAGTACGTTTCCATCAAATGTATCTTCCTTTTCAGTTGTTTCCTTGTTTGATGAAGTTTACTTAACATTCTTTGCTCAGTGCTAAATTTTTCAGCATGGCCATGTCAGTGACAGTGTTTCTTGATCTTGAATTTTGGACTCATATATTTATGCCAGTATAATTTAGATGTTTTGTTTCAATTAGAGTTTTCCTTGAATAAATGGAAGCTGTCTTTCTCTTTGAAATATCATATAAATCTTATATTCTTCCCGATGTGACATTCAATTGATGATCTATTCTAGTGCCTTTTGCTTTAGAGGATGGTTGAACAATTTTTCTTTTTGTTTTCTGAAGTTAATTAATATCTTTGTCTTGTTGAATTTCAAAATTCTTCAATATGTAGTTTTTAGATACCATGAAATTCTCCAAACTTTCCCAAGCATTTGCCTCAAGACTTCTACATTGCTCTGCTAAGTTTGAGGATTTTGAGAAAATGCAAATGTAGCCCTATCCTATGAGCATGCTGATACATTGTTGATACGTATATGTAACCCAGAAATGCACCAGAGAAGATGACAAATCTGATATCATTTTCTGCAAATTGTTGTTGTTAGGTCTCATATAGTGGTACACTTACAGTTGCTAGGGAATAGTGATTTTTGCAATTCCATTAAGCCAATTTCTTGAGTTTTGTTCAAAATTCCTAGAAAAGGTTTATGGATTTCATAACCTGCTTGATCATATATTGTGAACTTATAAAATATATCATCCTTTGCTGACCATTAGATACTTAAAGTTGTGTATTGATCTTTTTTACCATTATAGAGGACTCTGTAAGTTAGGTTACCAAATTATTAAAGGGTGCTAGCTCAATGGAAGAGCGCCTGCCTTACAAGAAGGAGGTTGGTGGTTCAATTCCTCCATGCCCTAATGATATTAGAATACCGGTTAAAAACAACTATATTAGTAAGCAAAAAATAAGAGACAAGTGACCAAACAAAATAACCAAAATTCGTATATCAAACTAATAAAAATGACTAAATTAGTGACAAAAAAATGAGAGAAGAGAAACTAGGCATTAAAAAGGATGCAACACGTGGCGCTAATGATCAAGACAAACATGGCATTGATATGGTAGAAAAATAAGATGCAAAACTAGGCATTAAAAATGATGCAACATGTGGTGCTAATGATGAAGCCAAACATGGCGTTGATATGGTAGCAAAATAAGACGTTACTTTGGATGCAAAACATAGCTCTACATAGGAAGCAAAATATGGTGCAACAATAGAAGCGATATTTGTCGTCATTTTGGTAGCGAAACATGATGCAAAAAAAGAAGAAAAAATTGGTGCAAATTTGGAAGTGAAAATTGGCACATATTTGGAAGTAAAACATGGTGCAAAATGGGATTCGAAAGTGGTAGAAAAATTGGATGCAATATTGGATGATAATTTGGATGCTAACATGGTGCTATTAAGGATGCAAATATTGCGCTAACAGGGATTCCATTTAAGAAGCAAAAGACGACACTCACTAGGATGCAAAATAGGATGCTATTTTGGAAGCAAACCTCGACGTTGTTTAGGGAGCAAAGTTGGGCGCTATTCTGGAAGCAAAAAAGTAGATGCTATTTTGGAAGTCATAAAGGAGACTATCTAGGAAGCAAAAAAGGACCTTTTTTGAGACTCTTTAAGTTTTTTCCATGACGCGTCCCATTTAGCGTCTAGTTTGACCACTCAATGTAAAAAAAAATTACACTAAAAAGGGACGCTAAATGGGATGCTAATTCCAGGATTTGTTGTAGTGATGTTTGTTCATATCTCTCATGGATCTGCCTTGTATTGGTCTGCAGCCATGATGAGGAGACATCTGGTTATGAGTCAAAAGTATTGATGTATTGCAGATGCCTGGTTGTTGATGATCTTCGATGAAGCGATTTCTTTCCTCAAATTGATAACTTGCTCTTTCAAAGATCTCACCTACCATATCCCTCTAGCATCTTGCTTTCTAGGGGAATTCTGTTACACATAAATCTTGTCATCATCATGTTATGAGATCCCAAACATATTTTATTGCCATAAAATCTTAAGTTGTGAAGTGAAATACTAGCCCTGACTTCATTTTTACATAGAAAAGTCTAGCACCACTTTTTCCCTTAAGGGAAGAGGCATTACCTTCTTCAATAATGCCTACTATTAATTGACAGTAAGCGGTGCCACCACCTATTCCTCTTGTTCAAAGTGTGGCTCCTACCTAGTAACGCTCTGTCATAGTGGAGGATAAGTAGTGCCCAAGGTTAAAAATGAAAAAGAGAATATTCCACGAAGCTTCTCAAAGGAAGACTTTGTGGAACCCTCCTCCCTACTCCTGAGGACCACATGGAATCGAGATCCATCCTTTTGGGATCTCCCTTCCACCTCACACACCATTTACTCAACCATCCCTATCCTCCCAATGCCTATTAAACCAGGCTCATACCCCCTGGTTCAGAGAGAGAAAATTTATGCAGTTGCACTGAGGTTCTGGACAATTATAGGATGAGCATAGAAGGAGAAATTTGGAGCTTTTGAGGACAAGGAATTAGCATGTGAAGGAGCATCTCAACACTAAGGTGAAGGTTGTAATCTTTCTTCTTGTTGTCGGGTGTCTCCATAATTTGGATAGCATTCACCTCGGCAGAAACTATAGGAGTAGAAGGAGCAATAGTAGAAGTACTATGTTGCTTGGCAGGCTTAGCTATTGACGAAGGCTAGATGGAACCGACAACCCCATCAATAGTATTTTCTATGGGTGGATACAGCCCAGAAAATCCTCCATGCTAGGTATTTCTAGCCTTTGATATTTAAATATTGTCATGAAGTGGTTAAGAAATTATGTTTTTAAGATCGTTCTGTGAAACCAGAGATTCTGGGTTCGATCCCCAGTGGAGTCGCCAGATTTGTTGCTAGGAAAAATGCACCTCTTACGTACAAGAGTTGCTCCTCTAGTCCTAATGGTTCATATCTAAAACAAATGGGTTACAAGATAGATGGAAGACTTCCCCTATAAGTTGCAGAGATCTGGAATGAGTCCATTGATAGAGTGATGTAGTTGTCTCCTATGGTGATGGATGTCTACGGATGTACTTACACAATCACATCAAAAAATCAAACGATATGTCAATGACTAAGGAATCCAATAGTAAAATGCATGATTACAACATAACATATTTTATAAAAAGGAGCTAAATTTGCATTAAAATGAAGAAGAAAGATTACAAACTCCACCTTAGTGTTGAGATGCTCCTTCACATGCAAATCCCTTGTCCACAAAAGCTCTGAATTGCTCCTTCTATGCTCACCCTCCAGAACCTCATTGCAGCAGCATAAATTTTCTCTCTCTCAACCATGGGGTATGAGCCTGGTTTTATAGGCCTTGGAAGGATAGGGATGGTTGAGTAAATGGTGGGTGAGGTGGAAGGGAGATCCCAAAAGGATGGATATTGATTCCAAGTGGTCCTCAGGAGTAGGGATGAGGGTGCCACGAAGTCTTCCTTCAATAAGCTTCATGGAATATTCTCTTTTTCACTTTTTACCTCGGGCACCGCATATCCTCCACTATGACAGAGCATTACTAGGTAGGAACCACACTTTGAACAAGAGGAATAATCGGTGGCACCGCTTACTATCAAGAGATAGTTGATGTTACTGAACAACGTAATGCCTCTTGCCTTAAGGGAAAAAGCAGTGTTGGACTTTTATATGTAAAAATGAAGTTAGGGCTAATATTTCACTTCACAAATTGGGACTTTAGGGAAATAACTGATGTTTGGGACCTCATCATATGATGATGACGAGATTTATGTGTAACACTCTATGATAGTATCAAGCTATGGAAATTGTTGTAATCTCACAGATCACATAAGGTTACCAATAATACACACTAAAACATATATACATAAAACAGAGACAAGAGATAAGAACAAATAGGTGAATAAATAGATTATATTATACAAATGAGTCAATACAACATAGAGAACTGAACTGAGTTCTCATCTGGCTCAACAGCCTAATATATATATGATTACATAACGGTTACAAAATAACTATCTGTCAGTTCGATGAACCGACACGACCTTTAGTTGGTCGACTTAATCTCTAACTTTAGTCGGTCGACCGACTTAGTTGGATGATCGACTAAGTTGGATATCCTTCAAGTCGACTTATCGACTTGCTCCTTCTACATCTCCCCCATGAACAAAACGTTTCTTCGTCCCGAAGAAATAGGGAGGTACAAAAAATTTCTGTTGGTCTCAATAGTTATTGTGGTGGACTATGAAGTCTGATAGTCGATCTTTTCTGTACACAGACTTCTATAATGGCTGGGGCTATTACTACGAGGTGATGTTGGAAATCAGTCCAATGCTGCAAAATTTTCTGGATGTCGATGGTGAGTGTGGTCAAGCCTGATAAGATCGACATTTTTTCTGAAATGGAGACTTCAGCTATCCTCTCCATTTCAGGACCCATAAACTGGTCCTTCTCCTCTGCAGTCTTGATAAGTCATTTCATCTACGGGCAGATGATGTCGACTTTCTCTAAGTTAGGGAGAGCTTGTTGCACCCACTGATGTGCTTCCCTTTCCAGTTTCTGCAATTTGGCGGTTTCAAGCCCTATCTGTTCTTCTATTGTCATTCTAAGTGCTTCCTCAGTGGTTTTTCTGCTCTCTAATGCCTGAATGCCTTGTCGAGTTTGTCGAGTCTGCTGATAAACTTGCTCATAGTGATTATGCCAATCTCTTAGTACTTCTTTGATTATGACAGACTCCTCCATATGATCCTGCAGTACTTTGTATGCTTCAGAAAATGCAATGTGTTGTGCCATTAGGAGTCGGGCAGTTTCCTCTTTTTGTTCCTCCTTTGTTTCTTGAATGTGCGCTTGGAGGGTCGACACCATGCTCTCAAATAGCTGATATGCACTTTCAAGTGATTTGTCTGTGTCGATCTCTATGGGGCCCGGCATGACGCACTGGGCCAAATTCCTGCATTTGTCGAGAAACTTGACCTGTTCTGTTTTTTTGGCCTAGAGTTTTTTATTTCTTTTTGCACTCCTCGTCTATGCTTCACTCACTAGGGTCTTGAGGAGTTTTCCTAGCTCTGTTTCAGTCAAGGATATTGCATCCTTCATTCTAATTTGGACCTTTGAAGTCTTTCCATGATGCTCCTTCTATTTCTCCTTCTTCCTCTTGTGCTTTTCTTTGTCTGCCTCCTATGTACCTGCAACAGTCGATGCGAGATCTTTGGTTTGTGTGTTAGAGGCTGATGGTTTGTCTAGTTGGGGAGGTGGGATGACTACCACCTCTGGTTGTGTGGATGTAGTCGGTTATGGAGGGCCTTTTTCTGAGTCAGGGGGTGGTGGTGGTGGTGGAGATGGTGGTGACAGTGGTGATGGAGTTGGCGTATGGTCGAGGGTGATTGGTTTGGGGGGAGTATGGTTGAGTGGAGGGTTGTTGGGTCGGTGGTGTGAGTTTATGTCGAAAGACATTTCTGCTTCCGTCAGTGTAGTGGCTGGTAGGTCGACTTGGGGTATGGGGTCGGTCGGTGCAATAATGGAGGACCTATGTCCAATCACTTTACCTTCCTTATCGATATTTCTTATGAAAGTCAACATGATGGTTGCAACAATTGGGGGCTGTGCGCTCTGTCCTGTGAAGATAGGTTCCTGGGTAGAAATATTCTAAGCCTACTTAAACAACACAGGCAGTGTCTCAAAGAAATCTTGCAAGTCCCTATCTCGGTCGAATTTTTCTTTTACAGCCTCCGGCATCACACTTTTTTATAAGTCGAGGGGGTTGACTCACTATGGTGCCGGTGCTTGCCCCTCAGTTATTTTGGTCGGTGATGGGGGTGGAGGCATCGACACAATATCAACGACGTTTTTAGGCATCGTCGTAATATTTGCTTTCTTCGATCGACCTGCTTGTGCTCCTGCGTCGACGAAGCACTGGAACTGGGTTTCAACCGGCACTTTATTTGCTGCGGCATCCTCTATGATGTCGAAGGCCATGGCTGCAAGTTCCTCCTCATCCTCTGATGATTCGACAATGATAAGCTTGCGCTTACCTTTACCTTGTTGTTGTTCTTGTGTTTTTATTTTCTTCCTGGATGCTGCTATTTATTTTAATAGTTTTTGAATTATGCTTTTTGTAACAGCATACTCACGGTTGTCTGGTCCTGTCTCTCCCGTCAGTTCCTAAGTCGGGATGACACTTTCTGTAGCCGGAGGAGTTATCTGCTGCTGTGGCTGTGGCTTTGGCTGTGCAGTCTGGGGTTCTATTCGTTTGGAGATCGGAGGTTTAATAGTTATTTGTAGTCAGTCGGTGTGTTCAATCGGTGTCTCCTTTGACACAAATGTGCTGATGTAGAGGTTGAGCTTATAGGCTTCCTCTTTTTCTTGGTCTATGAGCGGCTCCTCAATCGAGAATTCGATCTATTTTGCTGCTGCTGGTACTGGTATTTTTATTTTGGCCTGTCGAGATAGTTCTTGGAATATCTGGTCGACAGATGGATAGTAATCAAGGGCTTTGGCGTTGGAATTGTCACCTTGCATGTACCACACCAAGGTATGGTCGAGCTCCAGCTGGATCTGGGAGTTTGCCGGTAGATTTCATCAGATGTTTTGAGGCACCCTCCATCTAGTCGTGCGGACTTTGAGCTATTGGAACCAGTTCTCCAATAGTACTTTCCCACGCTCAAGTTCGTTCAAAGTTCCTTTCTAGGAGAATGGTTTAAATCTCCACATGTCAAACTTTGATGGTTCCCGAAAGACTGGAATCCCCTCTGGCCAGATGTGGTACATTACAATCCATAAGATGGGGGAGGGGAACTTGATGATTCCCCTAGTTTCTTGACATCTCTCACAGATGGTCTTCACTATGTCGATGACATAATCACCCCATTTGTATATTCGTCCGTGGGTGGCAATGGTGTCAACGGATTCTAGCATTTCTAACTTGAGGTCGCTGCCTCGACCTACTAGAGTGAGTGTTATTACAATGATTTTGGCCACAATATATGGTGTTCGAGTTGTAATTTGGCTAATCATCAAGCCCTTGGAGTTTTTACCAGAAGGTGACCCAGTGAGCTCTTTGACCAGTCCGTCTTTGATACTGACTGGTACGAGGTCTCCTTTATTAGAGAGACCAGTCAGCTTGGAGATGACATCTCCAAAGATGTCAACCGGCTCATCCAAGTAGAATCGGCCATCATGATATCGACTGATGATGAATTTGACAGTAGCTTTCTTTGTGCCGCCAAAGCTGGCCATCAGCGGTGCATTGGCATAGCCGAAGAGAGTGCTGCATTTGATTTTTTCTGCTGCTTGAGTGGCCTTTTTGTCGACAAAGGCCCATTCTTGTATCTCGGTCCATAGCTTTTTCCATGAGCCTTCCTGTACTTTGGTGTTTTTTATGTTCTTCATCCTGTGAACTAAAGGTGTATCTGCAGCCTGTATCTCCTTGGCCTTGGTCGAGGCTCTGGTTTGTTTAGGGGCCATTGTGTCGATTTGGTGGTCGGTTTCACTAAGGGGTTCTCGGCTTTTGGTTGACTGGATGCTCTGATGCTCTCTCTATATAGGTTGCAGTGAATGATCCTTCAGCGATCCAGTATTTATAGGCAATGCTATGGATGTGTGCAGTGATGGGTGTATTAATGGCGGACGTGATGTTTCAGTTGGAGTACGCGAGTGTGTGTTAATGGTGAATTTCTTTCGACGCTCGATGTCATGAATGTGCGATGGGACTATCAAAGTCGTCGGTTGGTGTCGGTGATGAGAATGGTCGACGGAAGTAGTCGATCGATGAAAGTGGTCACTGGTGCTAGGTCGATGGTCATGATGGAGGTTGTCAAGATGGTGATTTCCTGTCATGGTTTTTTGTTTGTAGGGTATTATTTTGTTTTTGGAATTTTTAGTTTTTTATGGATTTTGGTTGACGGTTATGGTCGTTATATGTTTTTTTTTTTGAATTAGTTTCTGTAGCATTTTAGTCGGGCTCCATTAACGAGCTTCCAAAATACTATGCCCTGTAATGTCCTTAGTTGGACTGAGCCGTTGGGATGTATCTCTTCGACAACGTAGGGTCCCATCCATTCTGTGTGGAGCTTCTTAGGTTTTCATTTGATCCAACTATTGTATAGTAAAGCAAGGTCTCCGACTGACAGGTTTTTGTTCTTGATGTTGTGGTCATGCCATGCTTTCTGTTGTTGCTTCTGGATTTCTTAGTGTTGTATAGCCATGAGTCAGTGCTCTTCCAGCTTGCTGAGTTGGAATAGTCGGTCCTTCCTTCCTTGTTCGACATCAACATGTAGTATTTCTGTGATAATAGGTGTCTGTTGTCGGAAGTGTAGTGGAACTACTTCTTCTTGTCCATAGACTAGTTGAAAAGGGATTTGGTCGGTCGATCGTTTGTACGTTGTTCTGTATGCCCATAATACTACAGGTATTTTCTCATCCCAGTCGTCCTTATCTGCATTACATATTTTAGTTAATCCTCTTGTTAATGTTTTATTGAATGCTTCAATCGCTCCATTCGACTGAGGATGATATGCTGTACTCTGACAGCGGTCGATTTGGAACTGGTCGGTTAGGGTTTTGATAGTCTTGTTGATAAAGTGTGTCCCCTGATCACTAATCAGGGTTAGTGGACATCCAAATCTAGTGATGATATTTTCATAGATAAACTTAGCAGCTATCTCACTAGAACATCTATCGACTGGTTCAGCTTCTGCCCACTTATTATAGCTGATTTTACCACTCCATGTGAATCACACTTTGTATGCCTTCCCCTGTACTATTGCAAACTCCTTAGACCCCATGGACCATTTTTTCTCCTTTGATGTTTCCTTGACCATCCCTAAAAACATGTGAAAAATGATACACACGAATTTTAAACCTATAAGCTATATAAGGAACTCTATGGTACATTGAAGGCATATGAGAGAATTGAGAGCAAAGGAACTATAGTCCATTGGTACCACAACAGACAGCTTGACTCCAGAAATCAATCCTTTCCAATATGCAATAGAAAATAAATGTCTAACACTAAAGGATCAGACCTCGTACCTTATTCCAGATGGTTGAAGTAGATCCCCGTTGAGCTTTCCAACTTTAGCTTGAATTGATAGATTACTTCCTCAACAACAAGTAAACAATACAAGCATTCTATATATCATGGTGTTAGATCTATTCTAGCATATATAATCAATAATGTATAAGCATTTGACATAATCCAATGGATAAAATATTCATTCAAACACACATTATTGGACAGGAAAAGATATTTCTATTAATATAAATCAGATATTACAATAGATACAACCTCTGACGGCACGTCTGTGAACCAGAGAAACTGAATCCCCCACTTGGGCCTCCACCACCTCAATCCTCCATCTCTCGATAGCAAGCTCACAAGAAAAAGGCAAGCTTGGGAAGAACACACTAGTGCTCCAAGGGACAAAGGGATGCAGACTCAAGCATAAGTTCTGACAACAATGGACTATAGTTCCTTTGCTCTCAATTCTCTCATATGCCTTCAATGTACCATAGAGTTCCTTATATAGCTTTTCAAAGGGGTAATGAAAGGTCAAATCCAAGCGATCTCAAGGCATAGGGAAGGCCAGGAGTCAAGTGAGTCAGATCCATGTCAAGGAAAACTCCAAAAGGATTTGGATTTTGTACACATCCCGATGTACGCAGTTTTAGTGGTCAAACCCGCATATATACATGCTTATAGGTTTAAAATTCACGTGTATCATTTTTCACATGTTTTTAGGGATGGTCAAGGAAACATCAAAGGACAAAAAATGGTCCATGGGGTCTAAGGAGTCTGCAGCGGGACAAGGGAAGGCCATACAAAGTGTGATTCACCTGGAGTGGTCAAATCAGCTATAACACCACTTAGTGACATATTCCACTGCATTAATAATATACCTTGCACCTGGTCTTTTTGTTGGGAGAGGAAATGGTCCTATGAAGTCTATGGCCCAGATTTCAAATGTGAGACTGGGGTTTACTGATATCAAGGGAATTTCTGTACTAGGTAGGGGTCGACCTAGTAGTTGACATCTATCACATCGAATAACAAAATTTTTGCAATCTCTGTGGAGTTTTGGCCACCATAATCCTGACTGTTGGATTTTCTTTGTAGTTGTGTCCACTTGAAAATGTCCTCCTGCAGGTCCACAGTGTGCTTCATGCAGAATGTGGTCTCATTCATGTTTGAGTACACACCTTCTGAGGATGTTGTCTAATCCCATTTTGTATAAAAATCCATTAATGAGACTGTATGGTGCAACCTTCATAGCTAAGATATGCTTTTTCTTGGTGCTCACACCTTCTGGTGCATGTCCATCTTCTAAGAACTGAGATATTTCCTATAGTTCTATGCGGACTGCTTCTATTCGAAATAAATGTGCATCAGGTAAGTCATCGTCGAATCCTGTTGGTTCTTCTCCTGTGTCGATCTGGGATAGATGGTCGGGATTGAAATTTAACTTGCCTCGTCAGACAATGACTTCAAACTCAAATTCTTGGAAGAGAAGTAGCCATCGACAAATCCTTCCATGATGGAGTGGTTTATTGACAAGATACTTTAGGGCCTGATGATCGGTATAGAATATAAATGGGTTAGCTAAGAGATAATGTCGATACTTTTGGAGGGCAAAGACCATACCTAGGGATTCTCGTTATGTGGTCGAGTAGTTTCTTTTAGCCTTGTTTAATTTTTGGTTGCTGTAAACTATGGGATAATCCATTCCATCGTCTCCTGGTTGAGTTAGGATTTCTCCTATTGCTAGGCCTGATGCATCAATATGTACATGGAATTTGATCGACCAGTTTGGAAACTTTAGGATGGGGGATTCGACTACTTTTATTTTTAATTTTTCGAATGATATGTGGCATTCCTCTGTCTAGTTAAACTCTTGGTCTTCCCTTAATAGTTCTCCAAGAGGATAGGTCATATCTGAATAATATCTTATGAATTTTCTGTAATAGCTTGTGTGGCCAAGTAACACCCTGACTTGTTTGGGGTTTACTAGTGGTTTTAGGTCGAGAATAATTTTAATCTTGGCAAAGTCAACCTTAATACCTTCCTTATAGATAATGTGCCCTAATAATATTCCTATGGGGGTCACAAATATACATTTCTTGATGTTTAGGGAGAGTTGAATCTGTTAACATCTCTCCAGCATAAGTCTGAGCCATTTGCAATGATCTTTTAGCATGGAATATATTTTCCAGTCATCAAAGTATACTGCCATGGTCTTGTAAATGTATTCTTGGAATGTTTTAACCACAATTCGAGAGAACATTGTAGGTGCATTCTTTAATCCAAAAGGCATAACTTTGTAAGCAAAGGAACCAAATTCACACACAAAGGTTGTCTTCTTCTGGTCTTCTTTAGCTATTGGTACTTGGTTATAGCCTAAGAATCCATCTGTAAATGAAATACATGGTGAAGGCAAGGGTGTGGAAGGAAATTTGAAATTGCTTAAGTTGTAAGATGGAATGAACCCCTCTCAAGATAAAATTCTCCCTTTTATAAGAATGGATTATGTTTCGATGTGGCTCATCCTCATGGAACCCCTTATTTTTTCCCCTTAATCATTTTCTTAAGCTAATTTAATCATGGTTAATTAAAGCATGGTTCTTAATTTAAGTTTAAGCACTTGGTTTAAATGTCTAATCCTAGGAAAATAAGCCAAGTCCAACTATCACTTCCCCATTCATGGATTCATATCCCCTTATATCCTCTTCATCCTTATTCCTCTATAACCATTAGATATTTTTATATTAATGTCAAAAATTTACATATTTACATAGTCTTGGTCATCTTAACCAATTATTTCCGGCTTCTAGCCTTTTACACCAATATTTACAAATTCACATTATGGGGTCAAACTAGGGTATTGCAGAGGGTGTGCTATGAAATAACTATGGACTAGATTTAAATTAGAGTTATACCCCTGTGAAAATGATACAACCCATATAATGAGCAGAAACTCTGATCAAAATGGAGCAAGAGTACAACCTACTGTAATAGATTGCAAAGGAAACAAGACCTTGGGTTCAAGATGTAGTATTGACAAGGTCTCAGGAGACTAAATATTATAGGAAATTGAATATATTCTTGCAGATAAAATCACTTCTGGGCCAAGCCTTGAACACAACTCATGAGGAACATAATGATATTTTGTTGCAATTGGATGAGGTTCAAGAACAAGTCAGAATAATTAATAAAGCTAAACATGATTCTCAAGGCTACTATAGGTATGGAAATTACTACTATTACTGGTCTATGGGTGCCCCCTATCTATATTCCATGATGATGCAAATAGTTAGGATTTCATAAATATTCATTCAATCTAAATCGATTATTCAATGTTTAGGTTCATTTTTTTTTTTTTTTTTTAATTTCTTGGAGAATCCATTGGTATCCTATACTTGAAGTCTCGTATACTTTGAAAATACATGGGTTTGCCACAACACAGTCACATATGGTACGCAGATTGTCTTATGAAAAGTCGCGTATTTCATGTAGGTGGTTATATGAAAGCTAAGTTTTTTTTTAAAAGTATGTTTTTGCATTTTTTTTCCTGTGGGACATTTTCCTGAGTTTGTTTGAGACTGTTACTTAATTAAGGCCTTTTTTATGTTGTAAGCCTCCCTTTTGAGTGATTTAGGTTGGATTTTTTTAAATACCTTTAGGTCTCTCCTCTTGGCTTATACTTGGTAGGAGTGTAGATTATTTTTGAGTTTTCAATCCCTATTGATTCCAGTCTTCACTAACATTTTGGTTTCTTGGGTAATCAACCTGAACTTTCTTCTTCCAAGCTTTGGAACAACTTGGTTTTTAAAAACTTGTGTAGTTCAGTCTAAGTAGGGTTTTTTCAAGATTTGCATGGTCTTCAAAGTTTTTATTTATGATCTCTAAAAGATGAGTATGATTTACTCATTCATCCATATTTCTCACTTACATTTGTGTACATTTCACTTTCTTTCATTTTCCTTTTGAAAATCAAATAATAAAACAAAGCATTTAGGTACATAGTAGCTTAAGTAGACACATTTTGCACTTGTTTTCATGTTTTCAAAAATAAACGAAAAAATAATAATTCATTTGATTTCCAAAGTTCAGTAAACAAGTTTCATTATTTTTTGAAAAAAGGAAAGAGAACTTAAATGATAATGTTAATTTGAAACACTTCACATCATACTTTTTTCTTTACAGTCAAGTCAAAAACATCATAAGTTGCATGGTCATCACCCTGAGTAAAAAAAAGCCTTAAAAAGAATGTTAATATTTAAAATTGATTAGTAACAATTTTCTTTTTAGGGATGTCACCAAATAGCTTACGCTACCATTTTGGATTAGGACTATCTATAACTATCCAAAACTTCTTGAAATTCAAACATAGTGACATGTTACTAAAGAAATCAACTTTTATAGGAAGGTGAACCAGAAAGATCCTCCAACACAAGAGTCAAGCACAAGGTCGTGTGAAGCTTTAGTTGCAGAGATACCCCTCCAATACTTAGTGGAACATAAACTAGTATTTTTTTGCATTAGGGGGTTCATTTAATACCACCCTTGGCCCCGTGTGATGACAATGTTGTTTGAATTTTAGGATTGTTACCCTAGCCATGCACATCAGTCAGACTGATGACTGTTCCACTAGAAATTTCTTATAGATCTGGTAGACTTAGTATCCTAGCCTATGGTTCTCACACAGGTGATAGTGGAAGGATATATCCACTGTACCTAGGGCAGACGTGGGAGGAAACCCCGTGCAATAATTTGGGAGGTGGTCGACGATTCAACTGCTTGCATTTAGAAAAATTGTATTCAGACCCCAAGTAACTTCTATTTATCTCTTCACTTGTTTGTTATGGGCATTCATCATCCCATGCATTCCTTTGGAATGCATATCTTCACCTTCCTAGTTGTGATACTTAAGAAATTTGTTAATGGTATGCTTTTTGGTTTGCTTGTGATATATTTCATCCCTTAGCTGTGTGTAAATAAAATATTTATCTATGGAGTTTCAACATCCTCATAGATCGCAAAGGTTGCAAATCCTTACTCCACTTACAGCTATGGAGACTCCAACTCCACCTAGAAGGTGGAGAATCAACACAAGCAACTCATTTGAACCTACTATTATTAGCGAAAGTCCAAGGAAACCTAAACTAAGGTATTTTCAACCTTATCATACATCAGTAGAGATCAAATACTTGCATGTCAAAGACTTTGCAAGGAATTATAACTCACCTCTT
The DNA here is from genome assembly GCA_001517045.1 of Pseudotsuga menziesii. Classification (NCBI taxonomy): domain Eukaryota; kingdom Viridiplantae; phylum Streptophyta; class Pinopsida; order Pinales; family Pinaceae; genus Pseudotsuga; species Pseudotsuga menziesii. The sequence continues at coordinate 242,941 of LPNX010577625.1, forward strand.
ATTGATTTGAGAGATCCATTACTTGTGCAAGTTCGACCTTTAAGTCAACCTGGTCTTGGTATCCCATTAATTTTTTCCATGTCGAATACAGGAAAATAATATGGGGATATCTATACCCCAACCTCAGCCATTTTAGTCGTTGGATTATCTCCTTCACATGTGAGTGTACCACTGTCAAACATACCCAATGCACCGGTAGTATCATTGAATTTTAATTCACCCATCCCTGTGTCTCTGAGTACTAGAATGGTTATTCCTCCAGTACCCGCAAAAAATACTACCAGACTGTCTAATGTGGTGGTTACTAGGGTACGCAATATACCTTTTACATCCTCTCCCTTATTCCAAAAAGTTCAGAATAATCCTAGTGGTTCCACTCCTTTTTTCTAAGGGTATACCTAATATGGAGGAAACATCCTTCCATCCTTTCCATATGTAGGTCCCACACCTATTTTTTAGGCATTCCTTCTAGAATCTAGAATCATTTTTCAGGATTCAGTTTTCAAACTACAAGCCAGGTCTCAGTCGCACAAATTAGAAGATATGATTTTTCACTATTCGATAGAACATCAATAGCTCCCATATCTATGACACTCATTTTGGATGGAACCAACAAACTCATCATAAAACACCTCAAGTTAGTAACCCCTTGGCATTCAGATGGAATCCTTTTAAAAACATTGTCACTTATTCATAGCCGGTGGTTGGGGGAAACCTCAGCCAACCTTATGGGAGCATTGGTGTGGGAACTTATTCACGTCAATTTCCTCAATACCAAACCCCGTATAGGCCTAAAATCCCTTTTTTGGAAATATTAAACTTGCTAGACCTATCAAAACTAATGAATGACCTTGTGCACCACGGTTCGACTTAGCCACCAGTTCCTATCAAACTGTCTTCATATATTCCAAAATTTGAAGGGAAAACCAGAGAATACCTTGGTGACCATGTCACAACTTTCCATATATGGTTCTCCTAAAATTCTTTGAATGATGATTCAATTTGGTTGAGGATTTTTCAAAGGATCTTGACTAGTGCAGCGGCTAAATGGTACATCGAAATTCCATCTGTTGGTTATGATAGTTTCCTTGATTTAGCCATTTTTTTCTCAATCAATTTAAACTTCTTGTCTGGTATGATACTAACACTGATATTTTGTCGACCTTTCAATGAAATAAAGCCACTCACTTTTTTTTATCACATTTAGGAGTGCAAAAGAAGAAAAAGGCTGATTAAAGTTAATATTCCTCTGGATTTTTTGTTGGAATGGTTTTTGAAATCAATATTACAAAATATATATTTCAAAAGATGTTTCAACTTCATGAGTGATGACAGAAGAGGAATCCATTCTCAGATCCTAGTAGCTTGACCTGATATAAGCTTAGTCTGGGACTCTCTATGAGATTGTACCTGATGCGCCAAGGTCTAATTTGGACTTTGCGAAACCTAAGATCGGACCACATGACGATGGAATTGTGGGTTCGGTTGAGTCACCCACTATGGAATCACTAACAAATCAAATACATGAAATATCACTGAAACAATATACAGTGGAATCATCCAAGGCTGCTACCCCCTCCCCTCATAATGCATACCTTTATAATTCACAATCCACCCAAAAGGGAACTCAGTGGTCTGGTGGGAAGAAAAAAGGGAAGAAAGGGGAGGGAAATCAAAATAAACAAAATCCCATGAACAATGCTAAAGGTGGAAAGAAAGAGAAGAAAAAGGTGAAGTTTCCCTGCCAACTATGTCAGGAAGACCACTTGACTTACCAATTCCCTTTGATGCAAAAATCTCAAAAGTTGTTGAAGTAATAACTTGTTGTCCTTAAGGACCTTTTCCCACAAGGAAAAAATGCAGCTTCAAGCGATCCGAAGAATGTCAAGGGCACTCAGAACACTCCCCCTTCTGATCAATCATACATCAACATGGTCTGATCCCACACTTATGAATCTGAGTCTTCGTAGAAAGATAAACAACCTGTCAAAGCACCAACCCCACTTTCGATTGAAAAAACGTCGTAACCTATGCCGAAGATATCGAAATTTTTCTTCAAGAAGACATATCACAACCCTAATCTGAGGGTTTCTCCCAACCATTCAGTTGTAGAGAACCTATCTCAAACTCTTTGTTCTATGTCCACCTTAGAAGTGTTACAAAGTTGTCCCTCACAGTGTAATCCACTTCTACAAGCTATCAGTAGTACAGATTCTATGATTTTAGCAACCAAGTTTGGCTTATCTGATGTCAAACCCCGCTTTCCCTATCATGTAGCCTTCCAAATCAAAGTATTCCATGGTTGTAAAACCATTGGACAGACTGTTATAGATGAAGTTTCATCTACATGTGTAATTGTTGTTTCATCTTGGAAAGATTTAGGTTCCCCTAAGTTGGTCTCGTCAAATACCTTGTTGACTGCTTTTAATGGAATGTCTTTCCATTTGCATGGTATATTTCCTTATTTTGATATAGAAGTGGCAAGGAAAATTATTTCAATAGAAGTGGACGTTGTTGACACTCCATTGGAATACAATTTACTCTTGGGTAGGAGTTGGATCTATTCCATGTGTGTTATTTCGTTGTTAGTCTTCTATGCCCTTGTTTTACTGCATGATGGGAAGATAGTTATTGTTGATAAATTGTCTTATACCCTAAAGAGTCACACATATACATCAGATTCTAATGTTCCTTTGATTGATCAATCGCGCCCAGTGAGTGAAAGCATAGGAGCTTGGATGTATACACCACTAATGGTCACTTTGATTTTCTCGCTCCTATAAACTTTCTAGGAATGACTAGTGTAGAGAATATTGTTTCTAAAGTTGTAAATAGAATGGGTCCATGGGTTCTCCCTTTTCAAGTTGATCCCGATGTGCCCTTATTAGCAGTAGAAATAGATTACCAAGCTACATTCAATGCTACTATTGATTCCCTCCCAACTTCTTCAGTCTCAAAGGAGATAGAGGAAACCTATCTTCCTGCATGGGTGGTGAACTCAACTTATTCACGTGATTTCTTAGACATGTTTTTACCATCTGATGAATCTATTTTGGATTCCATGATAGGACCCAAAAAATATGTGAAGATTTACATCACAAGTCATATTTCCTACTAGAGCTGAGAAGAATCAACAGTTTTGAGTTTCATGTGAGACTGAGTGAAGGTGTTGATCACTCTATAAATCCTTTACCTAAGGAAGGATTGTTTTTTGAAGGTAATATTGCAAAAATTTCTGCAACCATGCCCATCAACATCTCCACCAAACCTGACATCATGGAAAATGTTTACATCGGACCAAGTTCTTCACCTAAGAAATTTTCCATTTATAAATCCTTGTTCAAGGAAATCCGCAATGTGTTTTCTTGGTCTTATGAGGAGATTCGATGCATTGAACCATCTATAGTGGAACATGAAAAAAGAACATACCCTAATGTCAAACCTTTTCGACAAACGTTATGCCTCGGGAACACACAAAAAGCGACAGTCGTCAAGGCTGAAGTTGAAAAACTATTGAAAGCCGGTTTCATATACCCCATATCTTTAATGGAATGGATATCTAACCTAGTATCGGTGGATAAAAATCAAGTAACCATACATGTTTGTATGGATTTCAGATACCTAAACAAGGCATGTACTAAGGATAACTACCCCACACCTTTAATAGATCAAATAATTGACATGTGTGAAGGTAGCAAAGTCGTCTCTTTTATGGATGGATTCTCGGGATATAATCAAATTCAAATTATTCCTAAGGACAAACATAAGGAAACCTTCATGTGCCCCTAGGTTACTTTTGAATATAAAAATATGTCATTTGTATTGAATAATGACGGTGCTACCTTCCAACGGGCTATGAATTTATCTTTTCACGACATAAAGCATATTGTCAAACCTTACTTGGATGGCCTTCCGTCTCATTCTAGAAAAAATAAAAGATCATATGGATCATCTGCATTTGGTGTTTGAAATATGTTGACACTATAAGATTCACGTAAACCCCCATAATTTTTTTTTTTGTGTCAAGTTGATACGAATGTTAGGTTTCATTATTTCCAATAAAGGTATCAGGGTCGATTATCAATATGCCTCCTCCACAAACTATTCGACAGTTTCAAAGTCTACAAGGTAAGTCTAAATTTCTTAGACATTTCATAGTGAATTATCCCAATATAACAAAGGTTTTCATGCGCTTGTTTAAGAAAGACACCCCTTTTATATGGGATGAAGTCACTCAACAGGCATTCGATACATTGAAGAAAGCATTATTATCAGCCTTGTTGTTGCATCCACCTGATTACACCAAGGGTTTTATAATGTATCTGATCACATAAGACTCTATGGTTGGGATAGTGATGGTTCACAGAAATGACAAGATCTAGGAGCACATCATATAATATCTTAGTTGGGATTTGGCTGGACCTGAACTAAGATATTTGCACATTGAAAAGTTGGCCTTGGCGGTAGTGTTCATATAAATGTTGCGTCACTACATATTACTCAGGACAATTATTGTGGTTGTGGATGTAAATCCATTTCAATACGTTCTCTCCCAGTGTATCGTTGGAGGAAAATTTAATAAATAGATTGTCATACTCCAATAGTTTGACTTATATTTTCAGCCCAATAAATTGAAAAAATCCTTAGTATTCGCAGGACTTATCTCTAAGTTCTCAAGTGATGAAAGTATAACGATAGAAGATGAGTCATTTCCTAACAAAAACATCTTCTTAATCTCAACTGATGATCCTTGGTACGGAGATATTTTTATATATCTCCAGGATTTGAACTGTCCAATAACCTTCTCATGAGAATAGAGATCAAAGTTATGACTAAACGCAAAAAAGCACCTCATTATCGCAGATACCTTATATAAAAGAGGGGTAGATTATATTCTACGTTGTTGCCTCACTCATGAGGAGGCAGATTGTTTCCTAAATGTTTCTCATAGCGAAGCATTTGGGGGTCATTTATCTGGGTTAGCAATAGCCTAACATTTTTTACATATTGGTTATTTCTGGCCCGCCATATTTAAATATTGTGTGGAAGTTGTGAAATGTTGTCATCCTTTTCAGCTATGCACCAGACATATGTGGTCGCATACCGCTCCTTTACATCCCATCATAGTTTTAGGTGCCTTCACTAAGTGGGGGGTATATTTCATGACCTTTAACCCAGTACCTACTATGGGGGAACAAATACATCATTGCCATTGTAGACTATTTTACCAAGTGGAAAGAGGAAATGCCTAACTTCAAAGCCGATGGTGAAACAACATCATATTTCATATTTAATCAAATAATTTCTAGATTCGATATCCTAAAGTATATTTTCAAGGACCGTGGTAGTCACTTTCAAAAAAAAATGATGACTGAATTGACTACTTTGATAGGGTTTAAACAATATCACTCATCTTCCTATTACCTGCAAGCGAATGGACACATAGAAGTTGTCAATAAAAAGATAAAAAACATTCTAAAGAGGAATATTAATGTAATTATGTCAAATTGGAATCTTTTGTTGTATCCTACACCTTGGGCATATGAGACGATAGTCAATATTTCCAAGAGGTTCTCCCCTTTCCAACCCATTCATGGAGTGGAAGCAGACACCCCTATAGAATGCAAATTATGTCGTTAAAAATCATAGTACATGTGCTACCCAAAAATTTTGACATAGTATAATGTTTGTTGCATCTAGAAAACCTATATGAACAACATAGAGATTCTCTAACATCAAGTGAAGCACACAAGGCATGGGTAAAAAACCAATATGACAAAGCTGTAAAACCTAGGTTTTTCTCCGAAGGAGAACTTGTCTTGGTTTATGACTAGGATAAGGAACCCTTGGGGGTGGGAAAGTTTAAGTCCATGTGGTTAGGTCAGTATTGTGTGTCTAAAATATTGAATAAGGGTTCTTATGAACTAGTGGACTATGATGGTAATAAGTTTTCTGAGCCCCGAAATGGGCTCTACTTGAAAAAGTATTACACTTAAGCCCATGTGTTTTTTCTTGTACATATCTATATAAATTTGTAATTAACTATCATTTGTTAGTGTTTCTTATGTAAATCTAGTGTTGTTTTATATTTCGATGGAAATATTTATAGTATTCATCGACGGTGCAAGTCGTCACACTTGTAACCTGGATTCAACCGCATGAGTAATCCAAGCACCTACAGGCCATCTAGTCACCTCAGGAGGTGCTTGTTTAGGTTCTGCAACTAATAATATGGCTAAATATAGTGCAATCATTGAGCTACATAGATATTTCACTCTACATAATGTTACATGTCTGGAGGTCATACTTGACTCCCAGTTGGTAGTCTCTTAGCTTAATGGAGATTATCAGATGATGCATCCTACACTACTGCGTCAGTTCCTATGGGTTAGATGACTTGAAAGACAATTTAAGTACATCACATATAAGCATATTCCAAGGAATCAAAACACATTAACTGACTCATATACAAATTATATCTTAGATTGGCATTTGTCACATACATTTAAAAATATTCATATAAAAAGATAGAAACACATGTAAATAAGTAGCAATATCAAAAAAATATCCTAGGATGGCCACCTGATCGAGCAGGTCCAACATATGCATCACACAAGCATGGATTAGACTTGTGTATTGTGTGCATGTATATATATATATATATATATATATATATATATATCAAATAGGTTCATATAAATCGATTCCTGGTCCAACAAGATCCAGTAATAAGTACATCAAAATACAAAAAATGGGATCACAGACCCCCTAGATGATAAACAAATATGAAGACTTTGCAGTTGCCTTTGCAACATCCTCTCGATAGCATACGACAGTCCTAGACGCATTCCTAAGAAGGCGTGACCATGAAGTAGGAACCCCCACTACATGCTCCTGCATATCAGTGGGAATTCTCTCCATCCTCAAAGTCAGGATATCATGAGTAAGGCGAGAAAACTTTCCCTCTACAACCTATAGCATGGCCTCACCACCACCTCCCTCAATTGGTCAAAAAAATATCCTAGGATGGCCACCTGATCGAGCAGGTCCAACATATGCATCACACAAGCATGGCTTAGACTTGTGTATTGTGTGCATGTATATATACTTATTTACAAAAAAAATAAAATATTTTAAAAGTAAAAGACATACCTATCTCTCCCCATTCCTCTCTAGCGGGCAACACGAGCTCAAGTTCACCATAGGAAAATTTCTTAAAGGTAGTTACATGTCTTCTCCACCATGCATAGAAATCATCATTGTAGGCTCCTCGGATCTCACCTCCACCCTGGAGAACAAAGACATCTCCGCACCTTGTGATCCTAGAATCACATGGATATGGATGGGGGAGTACTACCCTCAGGCTCTATGTAGGTACTCACTCAAATAAGAAGGCTACTAGTATGCTTGGGTATCCAAAGTTATTTTTTTCCCTAACTCGAAATATGTTATTTGCTTCTTCATATTGATAACTAATCTGGAACACCACTCAAACACTAGATTCCTCATACATTCAAATCCAAGGTGCATATGATTACAAGTGGCTAGGTGCAATGATGACACACCTTCCACCCATGTGATGTTGCTCACTATCACCTTGAACGGAAAAGTAGCTATCTAGCCAATAGGAACCTATGTATCAATTTTTTGGGATCTGGTCAAGCAGTACGTGTTCACATAGTCCTAAACACTGAGTGTGCCGCCCCCCGACCAGTGCCACTCAAAATCAGTGGCATACCTCTATGAGATAAACCGATGATAAAATAAATATACTCCGTAGTGATGTCCAATGTTTCACCTTGTATATAAAACATGTCTTATTCAGGATCCCATAGTCACACTAGGGACTCTAACAATCTCACTTGTGTGTGCATGTTTGTCATTTGTAAAAACTTTAACTAACCACATCGAAGGAGAGAAACTAATGTCAATGGATCCTGAAATTCCTCCCTATTCAAGGCCCTCATGCTCCCTCTCCCTCCATTCATGAACCATATTTCCTACAAACGTGAGTTTTTAGGGTTATTTTCATTACAAATACTAAACCCACACAATACGCGACTGCATAGTTAGACAGAAGCATACCATACGCAGTTTTCCTATTGTCAGTGTATTTGTGACTTCAGAAGATATTCCGATGTATATTATCATTGTATGTTTTTGTACCCCCATCGGAGATTTGTTTTACTCCTTGCGGGATGTCTTTATTGTGTCTATACCTTGAGGTATAACCTATGTTGTAATCCAAGGAAAATTCCCCAGTGTAACATCATGCAATGTGTATTCGGAGTCTCTCTAAAAGAAATCAGCCCTGTTAGGGTAATAGGTCATCCCTAATCATGTAATAGGTTAATCACTTGATTAGTATAAATAGGGAGGAACCATCCCTCATTTATACACACCTCACACTCACTCAAGTTCGCATGAGAGAGAGAGAGAAGGGAGTAAAGATAGATAGCTGTTGGAGACTTCCTATTATTGGTTTTGTTCATCTTATGACACAGTCTTTGTGACTGTACTATTCTGAGGAAGTTTGATGGGTTTTCTCCTTTATGGTTTCCCTGGTGAAAATATGTGTGCCTTGTATATATGTTATATCTTATGCATCGTGTTGTACTTTTTATTCTTTCAGAAAATTATCCTAATTAAGCTAATAATATCTAGAAAAACTAACACATATTAAATACTCGTGTATTTTTCTCAAATACATGAGTTTGCAACGTGTTACTCGCATATTCTACGTGGTGCAGTTTCAAACTTAAATAAATACCTAAAAATGACAAGAAATCTTGAAAAATGGTATGAAATTAAACAGGGGAGAAAGATGAATTACCTACAATTTGCGAAAGTTAATTCGGTCCAGCAGTCACCGTATGAATCGTTTGAAGTTCGAGGGTAAAAATTGCACTGTTCAATGGTAAAAGACAAAATGAATTGTTTTTAAACCAAATTTACTATTTGTAGTAAAAAATTCAAAACTTTGACCCCCTTTTATATAGTTTTTGGTTATTTATGAACATTTTTACTAATAGTGCATTGATTTTGTCATTCTTTAAGGTCATGGATGAAATTTGAACATATTTTCCTGAAATATAAGGTAGGATTTGGTTCGCATTTATACCTGATTCTGTTTTGAACCATAGGATTTAGTTTTTATCCATGGACTGTGATATATAACCTCGTTTTTCCCTTCAAACATCGTTTTTCTTCCATGGATTAGAACCGACCTAACATGGGATGCCCTAGTTAGAACATTTGTTTCCATTCTCATCAACCATGCTTCTTATTTCTAGGTGATGGAAACCTTCATAGTCATGTTACATCCAAAAAATGAACTTCATACTGTATTTGTTTCAAACCATCCTTCGTTATAAGGCTCCCATCATATGGAGTTATCTTGAAGCCCTAGTGTGACTCCCTAAATATGACTAGATCATCGAGTTACTTGTTCTTTTAGACTCGCTAAAGTAAATGAAATATTATCCACATTGGTATAAGTTTAACTCTTTTCCAGACCATGTGGATTACTTATGGAAAATGAATACTCTAGTTCACTGTGGCTAGAAGAGTATTTTCAGGTATAAGATTATCTCTTTTACGGGCCTAGAAGACTAAACTTACAAAAAAAGGAACCTTTCTTAGTTTATTTTTTCTTTTTCATGCTCTGGATTAAACTATGAAAAATATTATGAGATTTCTTTATGTCACTATCATGCTCATTAAAACTTAGTATAAATCATCGATTTTACTGTTGGCTTCCCCATACTCGTAAATAAATGGAACATCCCAGGTGATATTTCCTTCCTTCACACTCGTTAAACTAAGGCTATATGATTTATTTTGAAGGAGCGTGAATTCAATGATAGTTTACCCCTTTTTCAGACCTTATCGACTAAATACGAAAAAGGTATGACTCAGTGCTTCGGAAGCTAAGAGATTTCTCCTTTGGATTGTTTTATACTTTTCTGGAAGGAGACTAACATTATGAAAAAGAACCCCCCTAGAGATTTCTTTGGAGTTTTTAGACTCTCAAATTATGAAAACACCAGTGAGCATATACTAATCCAGGCTCCTAAAATCCATGAATCAGTGCTTCATTAACAAATATTCCATCTCTTCTTCAAGCTTGTTCAAAAATGAAGAGGGCATCGAGTTTATTTTCTTGGACTTGTTAAAATTTAACAAAAAAGGAAGGAAGGAAATACTCTCTTTACTGTAAGTTTGTTGGCATAAAGTTCCTTGAACAAAGCAACGGTTTGAGCCTCCCAATACTCATGTTTCATTTTCCAACTTCCCAATTTCATCTAGCACTTTGAGTTACTACTGCTCCATTGCTTACTCTCTTATAGTACATGGGGAATCTGTTGATATATCCTACATTGCATATGAGTCTAGTTGTCTATCTTGAATTTTCAAGCTACCTTGAGTCATCTCTGTGTCGTGATCAGTATTCAAGGATCCCTAAAGCTCTATTCATTTACCTCAATCTTGGTCATGTTTATCCCTGATCTTTGCCTAACTTCCTCTATCGAGTCTACTAGTTTACTCATGTGACACGTTGAAGGATTCAATGCCTTCCCTCTCACATATGGATTCCTATCATCTCCCACTAATATTAAATACCTTGACTTTTGATACGTACCTCAAGAACCAATTTTCATCCGGTTGGTCTCCTTTGAATTGGCTATCGGTACAACTTTTTCCAACATTCTGATGGAATCCTCCATGTTCGACTTCAACTACTATATTCACATGGTAAGATTTGTACTTAGTACTTGGATTCAGATGAAGAACTTGGGTGTACAACCTATGAAACCTAATTTGTGCAAGATCATGTCATGATTTTAGACACTACTCCAGCTATTGAAGATCTACAATTGTACTCATGTGGCTATGATCCACCTTGTAAACATATGTGGCATTATAGACCATATTCTATGATGTATATGTATCTTAGTAAAGGAGCTAGTGTTCCACATTATTGAACATGGCATCCTTAGTGATGATTTTGTAACAATTGGCTCTATTTTGTTGTTTTAGGTACTCCTCTAAATAATAGATTTTGAGTCCTCTAAGCTAAAAGATTGTAATGTATTTCGATCATCCTTACCCTCTCACCTCACACATTAGGGGGAATCTGTTATACCTCTAAATGGCACTTCTTCATCCGAGTAATGAAACCAAATGAGTCGTCGCACAAAAGGACAATATGGATAGAAGTATCCCTAGATTTATAAGAGGATTGGACCTTCAATACATACCATTAACTTCAGTATCATCTACCTTTTAATATCAACTCACTTATAATACGCAACTTTCTTTATAGAAATATGTGTACCATACGCGATTCTCCCACGAGCAACCTGTGTATGGATCTTAAGGGTTGAATACATGATTTTCCTCAAAGAAACCCACGTATCATTCATGGGTTGCTCCATTATAAGCCTCATATTTCATTAAGAATTGTTAAAATTAAAAATATGATTAACAAAAGAGAGGTTGGGCTCGGTTTGGAAACCTCCCTAACTCCCCTAACCATCCTAGCCTCGAAATCCTTCCTCCCAAAAAACTATAAAAAGAGGATAAGGGTATGGGGAAATGGGGACCAACTGTGGAGGCAAAGTTATGATGGGGAAATTTCATTGAGGAGGGGAGCAAGAGGACTTAGAGATAGGTATTGCATAGGAGTCTGATCAAGCATAGGATTTGTAATGTTTCCATAAACTCTGTCAATGAAGAATGTCATTTCCTTCCATCAATTTCTAATGAATGCTTCAATTGTTTCTGAGTAATTATCTATATTGTAATTTGATTTGAATTGCAATACTTGTTTATGTTCATTTCTCATGTGTTATAACAACTGAAGATGCTTTCAGGAAAGTTGTTTTCTTGTTGTAGGTGTTGAATATTGGAAGTAGAAGAGCATTGGAGAGAAGAGGCCAAGCTAGGATTGACTGTCGGAACAAGGTGCACAATCCTCATCTATTTCTCTTTAATAAATGCTTGTAACTTTGTTTGTATGTATGCAAACTCATAGTATGTCGGTGGACTTCTAACCCTAGCCATAAGATAGATTTCCCTCAATAAATTTATGTGATGATGTAGATAGTTAGGATTTTCCTAGGTTCTGTTTCATTTTTTTCTACTTGTCTTCTCTTTCCATAATTTCCTAGGTAGGGGAAGTTACCACAGTATTTATACTGGTGAAGAATTGATTGTTGGTATAGACTTTAATTTTAAGGTTAAAACGTTGAGCAATGAAATGTCATATTTTGTGGATGGTTTGATTTTCCTATTGGTGGGAAATTGATCCAAAAAGGATCAATATATAATTTATCATATTTTTTAGTACTTTCAGGGTTTAAAGATTGGAATAATTTTGAATTATAGGGTCCATTTAGGGTCATGATTCACATTGCATATTTGGGGTCCATATCATTTTGGGGCTTGTTTGAGGTATAAATGATGTTTTTGGGGGTCCAAAATTTCATTGTTTATGTAATGCCCCTTGACATTATTCTACACTTCAAGAAGTTTCCAATAGTCCATAAATTACCTCAAATAGAGTCCTTATGAAGAAGTTACACATCCGTCAATTTGACCACCATGGTATTGAGTGGATTCTATGTCATCTCTCTTTTCTTACACATGTTGATCTAGTCACATGTGTAATTTCAAGAACATTCTAGAGGGTTCAAGACCCTAACCCTAATTGATATTCGGGGCATGGAAAAACCTAAAAAATAACCGTAAATAACCATTGAGATATGTTAAATATCATGTCATTAGTAAAATAAGGGGTTCCATTCTTTTAAAGTTATGTAGTGTTGCATAGTTGAGAAACAACATGTGATTCAATAGTAGAGTGGAACAGAGGAAGTAGGAGATCCTATAGTATCCATTTTGTCTATAGAGTCATAGGTAACTCTACAAAGAGTACCATTTTCTTTTCTATTTGCACTGCATTTAAAAGAGCAAGGCATAGTCCTCATTTTTTGTTGGTTTTTTCCCCATAGTAATTTTTCCCAAGGTATATCTTGTGTTATATGTGTGGATGTGCCATTTTGTTCTAGTTATTTCTATATTAGTTTCAATTTATTTTACCATTTCATGGAAAGAAGCTAATAAAAGAACTAAGTTGTAATATCCATTGTGACGAATTGTTCCAATGGAATATCCACTACAATTTATGGATCAACCATCCAACTTTTTATATGTATAGTTATTTTTTGAAGTAATATATTCCTACATACATTACAAAAAATATTATCAGTATAGGAATTTTCCATTAAGGGGGGGGGGAGACTCTAATCCCTCATTCATTCTCCTATTGTGTCACCTTTGTAAATCCTTCAATATTATCCCAAGTTGTTGTACTAAAGGGGGTCATTAGGATATTTAGACACTTAGGATTTAGTTAAGATCAACTTGGTGTAGTATGTCTTTAATCATAGTTTGATTCTTTAGTATGCATTTGTAGTTATCTAATATAACAATCACAATTATGTTCTATACATAAAGTGATCCAAAGGTTCATATTCTCCTCGATACTAATAGCTATATTTATATGTGGATTAGAACCTTTTTCTGATGATATTTACTTAAAGAGCAAGGAGGGTCATTTGTTGATGATCAATTTTGAGAAATTAATATGTAACATATTTTCCTTTTACATTAATAATTTCCTCAAGTAGTCTCTTTGGATAGGGATAAGTATCGTTTCCCTCTTTCATATTTTTAACCATGTAACACATTGGTGTACTTATCTTTGATTTTTTTTTGTGTTTTATTTCCTTAATGTGTTCAACTTGTGTGGAAATACCATATTTATTGAACACTTAAGGAAACCACTAAATGCGACCTCCTAAAAAACAAAAACTCTAGATATTTCTCATTAAGTAGGTAACTATATTGGATATTAAGAGGGATTTCTTGCATGACTATCTCACTGAGGAAATTATTATAAAAATGATCACTAGGATTTGATAAGGATAGAAATATTGCATGTCAATTGAATAAATCATTTTATGGTTTGAAACAAGCCCCTAGGTCATGGTATGAAAAGACTGGACAAATTTTCCTTGATCTCGGTTTCGAAAGTTTTGAAGTAGATAACAATATCTATGTTTTATGATGATGATGATGATGATGATGATGGTTAACATCCACTGAGACGAAACTTTGCTCTATCGGACCTAAAGAAACAAATTAATTAATTTTATTTAAGATTTGATTCCTATGCTCAAAGATCTTGGTGAGCAATGTCCTTAGCTCACTATAATTTTGACAAGTTAAAAGGCTATATGCTGAAATTTAAACTCTTGAAACATATGTTGATTATTTAGCCATTAGTAGGAGTCGTGTTGCTTTAATTTTTGGTTTAAATAAAAAAATAGCATCTACTTTTGAAATAACTAACCTTGTTTTGTTCCATTTATTTCTTAGAATCTAAGTATTACAAATGGATTAATTGTACCCTTTCTTAAACTAAATATGTTATGAATATGACACAAAGTTCCAAAATGGAATATTTTACTTGTGTGTTCTACTTTACTAGTCAATAGTGAATCTAACTGAAGAGTATGATCCTCCAAAATTCGTTACTACTCTATACAGGGAACTTATTGGTAGTCTCATTTATCTATCACACATTCAAATAGACATTTCCTTTATTGTTAATGTGGTATTTATGTCCATGTATGATCTAACGGAAATCCACTTGAAGGCCACAAAAATGATTGTTTCTATACAAGGATACTTATAAGTTTGGTATAAAATATTGTAGTAATAATATGAACCATCAAGTGGGCTACATTGACTTATATTGGGCTAGAGATAGAGATGATAGGAAGTCCATGTATATCTATGTGATTCATCTTATCTTTGGAGTTATAGTATGGTCTTGTAAAAATAAAAAGGAGGTCTCTCTTTTTCCTACAAAAACATAATATCTTGGTGCAATTAATGATGTCATAGAGGTAGTGTGCATGCATAATTTCATGAGGGGTCTCATTTCCCATGATGAGGAATGAATTGTAGTGTATTGCAATAAATCAAAGTGTAATACATGTACCTGAAGTATCATTGCTCATAGTAAGATGAAGCGTGTGGAGCTTCATGGTCCTTATTAGAGGTTGTCATTACAAGCCTCTATTGTGTCTTGTTTTTTATTGTAGGATATATGATCAATTTTTTTATATATTTAAGAAGCCTTTATTAAAATATAAGGTTTTGAAACTTTGTGTTATGCTTAGGCTTCAAGAATTTGTAATAATGATTATACCAAAAAGATAATTTAAATTCTTGAAAACCAGACTCGACTTATTTTGATCAATGGGTGTTATAAAAGAATGGGCATCACACTTATGGATATTTTGGATGTAGCTAATCAACAGTTGAGATTCCACTAGGAGAGTCAATGGAGAATTCAACTAGAGGAGTCTCTAGTCAATCGAGTCAATTGAGATATCTGTTAGCTGCATAGGTCGAGGAAAAGAAAAAAGAGTTCAATGTGAACCCTAGTCTATATATATATATATATACTAGGGTTCAATGTGAACCCTAGTATATATATATATATATATATATATATATATATATATATATACATGTATCTATATGTATGTGTACACACACACACACATATACGTGCATGTGCGCACACACACACACACACACATATATGTATGTATGTATGTATGTATGTATGTATGTATGTATATGTATATATGTACATATACATATATAGAGATACCTACATGTGTGTGTGTATGTATATGTACATATATACATATACATATGCATACATTACATATATATATAAATATATATGTAATGTATGCATATGTATATGTATATATGTATATGTATATGTATATATCTATATCTATACATATACACATATATAAAGAGAGAGAGAGAGAGATGGTTCTATGGATTGATCTATCAAATGAAGTTTATGGAAGTTTTTTGAAGTATTTGTACTTATATATATGTTGAAGTATCCACTTATACCTGAGTTTTATAATAGTTTAATTAGAAACCACTTCTTCTTAGTTTGAATATATCTCTTCATATCTACCAATTGTTAGTTTTTCAACATTTAAGCTAGCATTATGATAAGATCTTTTCACTGAGAGAATAACAAGCACAGCAATCACATAATCACATCACAAGAGACAAGAGACACAAAGATTTTAGGAGGGGAAACCATAAATGGAGAAAACCCCTCAACTTCCTCTAAGATAGTATCACCACAAGATGTGATCCCAAAACAGTAAGATGATCTCCCAACACAATAGCAGCCTTCTGTCTTCTGTCAAGCCAAAGATTTCCTTCTCCAAAAGTGCGCCACACTTGAGAGAGCAAGAGAGCTAAGTCACAAGTGATAAATAGAGAGACACACACTCTCTATTTATATTAGTCCGTTCACTTGAATTGCCATTTCACACGTAGGCTCAACCTAACATTTATTACTCGAGCCTACACCTTAATTAGTGTATAATAACCCAAGTGCCCCTAAACAGTGGGGACTTACCTAATGACTTGATATGACTTGTTTACATTATTAATCCTCCCGATCGGAACATCGGGGTATGACCACATGACTCAAATACATAATAGAAACATCCTAGAATAAACATTGGGTTACAATACATAGAAGATACATAGAAGAATACATTCCGAAGTTACATATACATCAACACTCCCTCTTAACTAGGAAGGTATTCTTTCGACACAATTTTTTTTTTCAGCACTGGTCTTCTTCTCTGCATCAACTGGATCATCTTCATCTTTGAGTCATCTTTGTCTTCAAGTCATCTTTGTCTTCAAGTCATCTGGATCTGGATCATCTCTCGATCTGGCTCATCATCTCTGGACTGGATCTGGATCATCACTCGATCTAGATCACCACTGCTGGATCTGGATCATCACTCGATCTGGATCTCTCGGAGTCATCATAACTGGATCTGGATCATAGCTCGATCTGGATCTCCACTGGTCATCATCATGGGTATACTATTTCGTCATAGGAAGTTCTACAGAGCCAGCCCTTTTTCATGCTGGATGTAGGCCTACTCCTCATGTAGGTCTTCGCCCAGCACTTACATCTGACCTTCTTGTCAGAAAGGCATGCCCAGCACTCACATCTGACCTACTCGTCAGAAAGGCCCAGCACTTACGTCTGATCAACACATGATGCGAATACTGGCTCAATCATCTCTATCTAATCAACACATGATGCCAAGATAGATACTGCACTTACATCTGATCAACACATGATGCGAAGAATGGCACTGCACTTACGTCTGATCAACACATGATGCGAAGACTGGCACAGCACTTACGTCTGATCAACACATGATGCGAAGACTGGATCAATCAACTCTATCTGATCAACACATGATGCCAAGATAGATACTGCACTTACGTCTGATCAACACATGATGCGAAGACTGGCACAGCACTTACGTCTGATCAACACATGATGCGAAGACTGGCTCGGCACTTACATCCATCCAGACAAGAACACATCCTATCACAGTGATGGAAAGGCATGCACTCACATTTTATCTTGTAGTAAACTACAGTCACATCAGAATGGCCCCCAGTTCTCCTTGACTGAGCTACTTGGTAACTGACCAGGCGCCTCCATTCTCCTCGAGAATGGCAGTTGCCCTTACAACCGACCTGCTCGTCAGAATGGCCAACACTCACATCTGACATGGAAGGAACTAAATCCTTTAGCCATGAACAGAATGGTTCAGCCCTTACATCTGATCAAGTGGGAACACATCCCTCTGTCATATCAGAATGGCTACTCAGCTTTTACACTGAGTCTTCCTGGTAACTGACCAGGTGCCTCCATTCCTAGAATGGCAATTGCCCTTACATCTGTCCTACACGACAGAATGGGAAGCACTTATATCTGACATGCAAGGGAGCAACCCTCTCACCATGACAGAATGGCTCAGCCCTTACATCTGACCTGCTCGTCAGAATGGCTATGGATCTCAGTACTCATATCAGTCATAGAAGGAACCAATCCTCTAACTATGACGGAATGTCTCAGCCCTTACATCTGACCATGGAAGGAACCAATCCTCTCACCATGTCAGAATGGCTCTGGATCTCATCACTGTCTCTGGGAGGAAGCCTCAATCTGGATGACACCAAGTCTCTCTCTGAAGTACTCAAACTTCAGCCTAGCCAATGGCTTCGTCAATACATCAGCTATCTGTTCCTCCGTCGCAACATACAGGAGCTTC
>LPNX010577625.1:265001-369007 GCA_001517045.1 Pseudotsuga menziesii
ACCCAAGTGCCCCTAAATAGTGGGGACTTACCTAATGACTTGATATGACTTGTTTACATTATTAATCCTCCCGATCGGAACATCGGGGTATGACCACATGACTCAAATACATAATAGAAACATCCCAGAATAAACATCAGGTTACAATACATAGAAGATACATAGAAGAATACATTCCGAAGTTACATATACATCAACACCAATTCCCTATTTCTCCAACATTGCTTGTTCCTTGTACTATTTCCATATATGCTTGAGGTTTTCAATAATGTTTCTCTCTCCTTATGTTTCAAGAAATTTTTGGAAATCATTCCTATATATAAATTAAAAATATACCTTTCAAATTTAAGGTCATCTATATATGCATCATAAATTATACCATTCTCCCATAAACTAAAACTAAGCACCATATTGACCTTCTCATTTTTTTAAAAGAAGGAATCATAGAAGGTCATTTTAGGTAGGAAGAATGGATTATGAGGCTCTTCTAGGTCTAAAGTTTACATATTATGACCAAAAATTTGGCAGAAAGAAGTTTATTTCATCAGTGTATCCTTACTTGTTCTAGAACTTTGAGACTAAGTTTTCTAAAGTGGGGGTGTGTGTAGTCCCATTTTCTTGTACATTTGGATTATGCTTGGACATTTGGATTATGATATTTCCATAGAAAGTTTGATTGTTAATTTTTATTTGTGAGAAATAAATGATCATAATGGATTTATGTATGATGACTAACCATTGGAAATATTACGAATGAAAATGATAATAATAAAATAATAATATATATGATTGTCATATGCTTTGAAAATTTCTTCCAAGTGTGACAAGAAATCACAAGTGTGGATCGATGCAAGGTGGCATAAATGTTGCATGGGCTCCAAATTGAGCTTGGATATGGTATCGGGTAATACAATGTGATAAATGGATATTTGATTATTTTTCAAGAGCTATTTGAGGCACATGGAATGCATGTGTGTAGGAACAGGATCCTAATTTCCAATTGGTCCACACATGGGTAATGGGGTTGTATGGGGGAATGCACCCCATAAATAGCATAGGTTTCCATGTGATGGGTTGAAAAGTAAGTGAGACTTTTTCTTGTGACATGTATTGTGTAGTGAGGGAAGGCCATGGATTTATTCACTCACAAGGTTTTCATTGAGGGGTGCACAATAAGGTTTCAACCTTAATCCTCTGTGACCAATAGGCTCACAACATGATATAAGAAAATTGATTTAACATGGTCTCAATAATCGTATCATGTCCCCACTACAGAGAAAGGTATATTTGAAGGGAATTCATATAGTCATGGTACCCTTGATGGAACCTTAGTGAATTATATTTGAATGGCATGTGTACGACCATGGAACCCTTGATACAACCTTGTTGAATTATATTCGAAGAGCATTGTATGACCATGGCACCCTTAATATAACCTTGAAAATTTTTAGTTGAAGGGCATGTGTATGACCATGGAACCCTTGATAGAAACTTGGTGAATTCTATCTTAAGGTCATGTGTATCACAATAGTGTTAATTTTTTATCTTAACCATGGAATTACAGTACTACTTGAAAATATTGAATAATCATAAGCATAAAAATTTGTAGATGACAAAGAATTTACATAGGAAAACCCTTTATAACTTGAGGGATAAAACCCTAGCAAAATATTCCTTAGTATAGTGATATATAGAAAAGAATGTCTTTACAATGAGGAGATTTCATCAAGCACCCCTGGTGCATATCAAATATAAATACCAAGCACTGCAAGTGCGATATTAGATCAATTAAGAGAAGAACCCAGTAGTATATCATGCACAAAAGAAATTCATTGTTTTTGGTCACATGCACAAAATAGTGAATACCTTCAAGAGAAAATTCGCTCTTCACAATGATCTCATCAAAAACATGCATAATAAGTGCACAATCCTTCACATTCTTAGCTTATATCATTATATTCTAACTGCAAAATGAACTCACCCTTAACTAGATGCTAGACCACTTAGTTATGTTTCTAACTCAAGTGTTGTAACTTAAGTGTTGTAACTGAAGCGTCATAACTCTGGTGTCATGTTTTAGTTTTATTGAAGTTTCATCATGAAAACACTAAGTTAATTAGATCTTCCTTATTAATACTCAATTAACACTTTTAACGAAAGTATTTCTTGTGGACATCATTGAAGTGAACAATTGATTTTCTCTATTATTTAACTGAAGTATTTCTTGTTAACATAACTGAAGTGAACAATTTGATTTCTCTCTTATTTAACTAAAGTATTTATTGTTAACGTCACTGAAGTGAACAATTTGATTTCTCTCTTATCTTATCACATTTTATCTTTATCTCTTGTCTTATATAAGTGGTATACCTGTGCCAACTTTAATTTATTTATCATATCAAATATATTAAGGATATTTTTTCAATGATGTGATCATCTCATTCTACTATCATTCCAAGTGGTCATATGTTAGATTAATTCACTCTAGAGGTGGCCCGTCTCTAGATGAGACTTAATATCTTATCCATATCTAAGACCATGGTTAGTAGTATGTCACACGCCATTCATGCTTCGACTTACAAAGCATTATCTCAACACATGAGGATCTATCTTGACTCACAAGACCTTAGTCTTGAAAAACAAGACTATACAGCACCATCACTTTGACATAAAAATCACTTTCCTCAACACATGAGGCTTAACCTTTAAAAATAAGGCTTAGTCATTCTTTAGTCCAACTCAAGCTTCTACTCCAAGTTTCCTGAGTCTAAATCCAGATTCCTAAGGCACTAACTCGACACACGGGGCACAATCCTAGTGCACAATATTGACTTGGAGAATGAATCATGATGTTGTAACTTTATCACTCCCTCTCAGCAAAGGAGGCATTATGTGCCATGCCAATATTGTCTCATAAGTACATATACTTCATCAAGGACAAATTATTAGTCAACATATATGTTATATGCTCATCAGTAGCAATGTACTGAAGCCTTATAGCACCTCTCTGGACCATGTCTCTGATGTAGTGGTATTTCATCTCAATGTGTTTCGATCTATCATAAAACATGGTGTTTCTTAAGATATTAATGAATCTCTGATTACCATAGCGAATGATAGTAGTCTCAAGCTTCTCACTAAACAACCCATCAAGTATCTTCCTAAGCCATGCAGTTTCTCAATAGGCATTACTAGTTGTAATATACTCTACTTCTATCGTACACCAGTCTATGGATCCATTCTTCCTACTAGAAAAAGAGATCATAGTTGATCCCAAACTACAATAATATATGGATGTACTCTTTCAATCCACAATACTACCACCTCGGTCATAGTCAACATAACTAAGTAGTGTCACTCCAGCACTGGAAGAATATCTGGGTCCATAAGATATAGTACCTAAAATGTATCTAAGAACATGCTTAGTAGAAACCCAATGTTTATGTCTTTTCTCAAACCAGGTATGATTTTAAAAAACCATACTTATTTAAAAGTGTATAAATGTTGGCGAATATTACCGATTCTTAAAACGCCAACTATAAAATGATTGGCGATATTTTTCAAAAAATATTTTAATTTCCAAGGATTTTATATCGTTTATATAATAATTTGGCAATTTTTAGGGTGAAAAAATTTTACCCCATCAAAATTGGGAGAAACAATGCTTCAAAAAATGCAAAATGGTGAATCTTTTTTGGAGAAAAACATCGAAAAATAGCCCACTGGGCTAAAATTCGCCCCTTGTTGGAGCAGGGTCCCGCAGCTACAGAAGAAGCTGCTAGTTTTGGCGGAAAGAGATAAGTTTTGGTGGAAATATATAGCGTTAGCGGAAAGAAGACAAGGCAGAGCTACAACGCCGTAGCACGTTTCCAGCTGGAGAGCAGAGCTGAAAACCATGACTTTTGGGATAGAAAATTCAAGAAGGAAACAGTACCCGAGCGGCCAAGAGAAGAAAGCTCAACCACTGCATTGAAGGTAGCAGCGGAAGACAGGAGGGCTCAGCGACCCTCATAAATAAAAAGGAGCAACAAGGCTCAAGCATTGAAGGCGAAGGACAGAAAGAGAAGCGGTGCATAGTACCCATGGTCAGTGCCGGGAAGCATGGAAGACTACAGAGAGCTGTGGTGTGACAGGAAGCGGCTACCTCAAGGACAGAGAGGACCGACTGTCACTAATTAGGGTTTGGGTTACTGTTGGGACAGGCCCACAGTGTTGTAATCGCGAGACCTTCGAGCCGCCTATAAAATCTTGTATTTTGTATTGTAAAGGGTTGGTTGGTTGGTTGGTTGGTGAGTTAGTTGGTCAGTTGATTATTTTTGTAGACTCAGGAGTCAGTCAGACAGACTGTGTTGTAATGATCCAGAAACCTAGCTTGTTTGTGAGTCATTTGAGTCTGTATGTAACCATCCACAGAGAGAACAGAGAGGGAAGAATATATTGAAAGAAAGGCAATATAGAGATAGGAATAGACCAGAGATCTAGAAGAGATCTCACGCTGCATGTGTGGTGCAACAAACTATGCTAACTTCCCTCAAGATATATAATAGAAGCACAGTTTGGTGGACATAGCTCCCAGCCTGGGGGTGAACCACGTTAAATCTGCGTGTTATGTGTTGAATGAATGTGTTTGTACTTGCTCATCTTTACTGGTTGTTATGCATGTAATGTTAGCTGCAGTAAGTGAATATATGTATTGTTCAGTTCATGGTAATGCAGGAAGATAGAGATAAGTTGAAGTATTTTAGTAAGCTGCTTAAACGACTCCTTTACGTCTATTTCTAATGACCATTTAATCACAATATAACTTCTGGAAAGTAGGGTTTCGCACATCGGCACAGTCAACGCTAAGAGCGCAAAGTCGTAGTGGTAAGATATCGCAGAGAGGCGATATCGCACCAACAGAGGAGCTACGGTGCGTGATACTGTGAGCTGAGGGCTTAGCGTTGAGGAGAGGTTGGGTGTTCCGTGGTGCGCAGAGATGCGATAAGGTAGGAAATATTGTGAATAAGTGGAAGTTGTACGACGCGGGAAGAAATCGTGCGACTTGCGCATGGGTAAGAATCGCACGGGTAAAAGTGCTGTGAGTAGAAGGGGATGTGCGATGCGCAGAGCTAGTTGATCTTGTGGTGCACAGGAGTAAGAGAAAAGAAGTAGGATGCGTAGAAACTGGCCCAAGACACTTGAGTCTTGGCCAATCCATTAGATTCACTTCGAGTGAGACTTCAGACCGCTTCGCGGTCTGTCGCCGAAAGGGCCAGTGAGTTTGGGGTGTTGTTGATTAATTATAGTAAACCCGGGTCTACCCATGCAATCAACAAATGGTTCCGTTGCTGGTTTGAATGACTGGGAGTCAATGTTCTGTTGGCATCCTACAAGAGAAGAGTTTCACCAGTGGCTGGATTCAGACTTACGGGAGTTCGCCAAGAAAGAGAATAGGAGTCCGAGACTTAGCACAGAGGCCTGGTTAGAAAAGCATATTGCTTCAGACATACACGCTATATTCTTTACAACCTATGGAAACGAGATTTTCGACTGGTTATCCAATTTGACAGATAGGAACACATTCAAGAAGAAAAGAAACATCGTCTGGACACCGGAGCTGATTCAGACCGTACAGAACCTTGACAATCCGATTACGAGAGTAGTGGACTTCTGGCTTACCAGTGTGCTAGAAGGCTACATTACAGAGTTTGCATTCGACCAGAGAAAGAGCTTCAGCGCAGCCGAACAATACTTCTTCAGAGGATATCGCGGTAAGTACCTAAGATCTCTAAACTTGTCCCTTAAGATGCTGCTATATGAAAAAGGAACAATGGATCTAGTCTCAGATGAATAAGTAAAGCTAGTAATGTCACAAGAGTTTGAAAGTGATTTTGATGACATTGGACGAACACGTAGTGGAAAGAAGTATAAGGTAGATTTTAGTTCTCCTATATTTGAAGACAGTTCAAACAGGGACATCTGCACCGAGGAATGAGTCTACACCAAAATATATATATATAACACTGTTTGTTTGCGCAGGTGATGCGGAGTTGCATCACAGCAGTAAGACGTTTCCTCCTATCGCGTACTCAGTTTGCAACCGACAGTGGGCTAGTCAAGTCACTATCTGACAGGTAGTTAATGAAGAAATTACTGGTACCCCCTACCGTAGATTTGGCAGCAGTTTAATAAATTTCTCCAGATTTGGTAAATCTCTGACGAGACCGGCACCCGTACACACGCTTCGAGGGAAATTTGATCAGATTTTAGCATTTATTGAGGATTGAAGGATGGGTGTGGTCTTATCCATCCAATTAATATGAATAGTACATCCAGTCTAGATGACTGTTATATCCAGGATTGTCGTATTTGACATAAAAGCAGAAAGTATTCAATTGGGACGGTTACGCTTGCAGAAAAACCGAGCGCTGGAGAGTAAGTGTTAAGCATTCCCTGTGTCGAGCTAAGTTGTTACAGAGTGTTGTGGTTCTCAGAAGTTGCAACCATTGCACGTTTGCCATTTTATGCTAAGTGGGTCCTATCTGAGGAGGAGCCACTAGAAAACATTTTGAGAAGATTTCAGCGTCAGGGCCTTGCCGGAGCAATGGCGTCGCCATCTACAGCTAACCCGCCGAGCTCGTCCCGAACCAGAGAACCACCAAAGACGAGAAGCCATTCCCAGCTCATGGAGGAATCCAGTTCCAAGAGGGAAGATGAAGTCCGTAGTTCAATGGACTACCTCATACCATGAGTCGAAGGTGCTCCAGATATCAAACTTTCCAAGAGCGGTAAGCTTCCTGTGCCCATACCGCCAATAGATTCTCGAGTAAAAGAAAATGGCGATTTAATAGGATATGCTGCTGTTGTCAAATTTATTGATTACAACCTGGCGGACGGTAAGACATACCCTCACTTCACGCCAGATTCATATCTTGTGCTTGAGAAGAACACAAGGATGGTTAGAGACGAATTCGTCCCCCTGCCGCATGTCCAGATTCTTGAGCGGTCAGGTCTGCTCAACGTGTTGAGACTACCCCATTTTGGGTGTAGCGTAGAGGTTAATGCTATGGTGCGTGTCCTCCTCTCATGTGTACATGGAGGCTATCTCTGGCTAGGTCACAAAATCGACCTCAATGTCGACTTGATACACCATATTACTGGCCTGTCTAAAACTGGTAAATACCCCGAAATACAGGTATCAGGAAAGACCAAGGATTCCAAGCTACCAACAGCGCTCGTTAAAAAGTATCAGTTACAGCAAGGAGGCAGGACTTATGATGTCATGAGCTTACAAAATGAGACACTCAGATTTACAGTCGGTCTGCTTGCAGGCAGACTGCTTACCAAGGTCCAACCAAAGGAAGTTACAGGATCGGTGATCCATCTGGCCATACAAGTTATCGAAGGAGAGCAATTCAATTGGTCATTATTTTTATTAAACATGTTTCAGGAAGATTTTTTAGCAGCCCAAGATCAAGCCAACCACCCTTTCCACTTCTCATGGCTGCTCATACTGTGTGCATTCGTCGCATGGAAGGAACCGCCCAACAGCCAGTTTCCGCAGATCCTAGGAGGAACACCGAGGGGTGTGCGCTATGCTAGTTTATGGGACACCAGCAGTCCAGCAAGGAAACAGGTTAACGCAATAGTATTTTATGAATATTATTTGATGTTGCAGAACCTTATCTAGCAATCACCGAGGATCAGCACAGAGACTGTGGACGCATATGATAACCGGCTTAATTTTATGGCGGATAGCCATAGAATATACCTAAGGCCTAAAAGGACTAAAAGGGACGACTGGGCTCCCGGCTGGTTCAGAATGACAATGCAATATGTCGAGAATGTCATCAAGGGTTTTGATGACCAATGGCAAAATGAATACGAAGATACCACGCCACTACCAATGGAGACCGACTAGACAGGCCCACCAGCAAAAGACAAAGACAAACTAGACACCCAGGTACACCAAACAACAGAAGTACCGGCACAAGGCCAGAAGAAAAGAGATGTGCCGGAAGAATCAGCAACAACGCCCTCTACAAAGGATGGAAGACAGGAGACCACAACGACGCAGGGGAGGAAGAAACAGAAAACTTCAAAACTGACTCTGAAGACGGCACTAACCGAAGATGATTACGAACTCATTGCAACAAGGACATGTGATACACTCAAGGATTCATTCGATGAGGTGAAGCATGGGGCCAAATTCATGCTAATGTAAGGCATTAGTCCCCCTGAATTTCCAAAAAAATGTCACTTAGGGCCTCAAAACGACCCCATAAGTTTGGGACCTGAAAAACCATATAAAAATAAGTAGGAAATTGCCACAATGGAGAATTGTTTTGAGCCAATGGAATAGGTGGGTGGACACCGGTCTCCATCTGTATCACTCACAAGAATAAGGGATATACTATGATGATGCATTCACTCCAGTGTCCAAGTACAAGACTATCCCAGCCATGATTTTCCTTGCTTTAGTTGTAGGGTGGAAGCTTCACCAGATGGATGTGAAGCATGCCTTTATTAATGGAGAAGTTGAGGAAGAAGTATACACACAACAAACTTGGGGGTTTGTAATTCATGGGAAGGAGTCCCATGTATGCAAACTTAAGGAATAATTTTATGTGCTTAAGCAAGCCTTGAGGGTTTCGTATTCAAGGATTGATAACTATCTTCATAACTCGGGTTTATCAAAGAGTGAAGCTGACCCTAACCTACACTTCAAGTTTTTGAAGAACCATCCACTAATATTGGTTCTATATATTGATGAATTATTGCTTATTGGATAGGAACAACGTATAGTTCAATATAAGAGGGAGCTCTCTTCTTATATCTAAATGAAACATTTGGGTTTTATGTGCTATTTTATTGGTCCTGATGTTTGGCAAGGGAAAGATGATATTTTTATTTCACAAGGAATGTAAACAATTGATGTGTTATGCAGGTTTGGTATGATGGATTATAATTGCATTTCTACAACAATGGTTTCTAATACAAGGAAACTACATGATTCATATTCATGATCGGATCTAGTCGATCCTACTATGTATAGATAGATCATTGGTTCCTTGATGTATATGATATATTCTAGACCTGACATATGTTATGATGTCAGTATCTCGAGTCATTTCATGTCTAAGACAATACATAGACATCGGGATGCTTCCAAGCATGTGCTTATATACCTTCGAGTTACTATTACTTATGGACTCATATATGCTTCCAGTGGTGGAGTGATGCTACTTGGTTATGTCGACACTAATTGGGGTGGTAATATTGTGGACCAAAAGAGTAAATATGGATTTTATTTTATCTTGGGATCAACTATGATCTCTTGGTCCAGCAGGAAGCAAGGTTTTGTACCCCAGAGTACTACAAAATCAGAGTATATTAAATCTAATACCACCTTTCGAGAAGATGTGTGGCTTGGGAATATACTCAATGGGTTTTTTGGTGATAATATTGAGACTATATTCATTCACTATGACAATAAGATCTAAATTAAACTCTCAAAAAACTATGTGTTTCATGACAAGTAGAAACACATTGAGATGAAATGCGATTATATTAGAGACATGGTTTTGAGAGATCTCGTAAAACTGCATTACGTTGCTACTGACGAGAAGATACAATATATGTTGAAAAAGTATAGGAACTTCTGACACAAGCTTGGTATGGCAAAGAATTCCTCCCTCACCAAGTGGGAGTGTTAAAATTACATCATCATGAGTCATTCTCCAAGTCAATCTTGTGCACCATGATTGAGCCTTGTGTGCCGAGGTAGTGCCTCAGGGATCCTGAGTTGGACTCAGGGAACTTGGAGTAGGATCTTGAGTTAGACTCAAGAGTGTCTAAGAAACATGTGCTAAGGAATGTACTTTGTATGTCAAAGTGATGATGTTGTACAATCTAGTTTGTCAAGACTAAGGTCTTGTGTGTCAATATATATCCTCAAGTTTTGAGGTGGTGCCTCATGTATTGAGATAGAGATTTGTATCTTGAAGCATGAATTTTTTGTGATGTAATGCTAACCATGGTCTTAGATATGGATGGGATATTAAGTCTCCTCTAGATACTGGCCACATCTAGAGTGAATTACTTTAGCATATGACCACTTGGAGCGATAGTAGAACAAGATGATCACATCATTGGAAAAATATCCTTAGTACAATTGATATGATATATAAATTAAAATTGGAACATGTGGACCATTCAGACAATTCAAGACAAAAGATAAGATGTATTGTGAATAGAGAGAACAAAATTTTCTCACTTTAGTGATGATAAAGACTTTAGTTAAATAAGAGAGAACTTGAATTGTTAAACTCAATTATGTTAACAATAAATACTTTAGTTAATTAAAGGATAACTCAAATTGATCACTTCAGTGAGGTAATCAAGAAGAACTTTAGTTAAAAGAGTTAACCAAGTGTTAATAAAGAAGATTCAGTTAGCTAAAGTGTTTTTCATTATGACAATTTAGTTAAACTAAAATAAAACACTTAAGTTGTGACACTTAAGTTATGACACTTGAGTTATAACATTTAAGGTACAACAACTGAGTTAAAATAAAATATGACACTTAAGATATGCCACTAGAGTTATGACATTTGCATGACGACATTTGAGTTATCATACTAACTAAGTGGTTTAGCATTCAGTTGGAAGGTGTATTCATCCTAAAGTAAGAATAGCAAAGATATATGGAAATAATTAAAAGTACTGCGTAGTTTTTATTCAAGGTTTGAGAGATCAAGGCAAAGAGTGAATACTCCTTTGAAGGCATTCACTATTCTTTTCTTGACACCAAATTAGAAAATTAGTTGTGTGTTGGGAACATGGTTGATTTCTTCTCTCTAGTTATGATACTGCACCTTGGGTGCTTGGTATTTCTCTCTGATATTGCACTAGGGTTGCTTGATGTAATCTACTAATTGTAAAGACATTCTTTTCTATCTATAAATATACTATGGGATACTTTCTATGGTTTTCTCCCTCATGTTGTAGAGGGTTTCGGTAGGGTAAATTCTATGTCTTATGTGTGAATGCTTATTATTATGATTGTTCATTGATTTCAAGCACTCCAATCATTCCAAAATTAAGATTAAAGATCAAAATTCAACAATGGCCAAGTAAACCACTAGTCAAGCCATGATTTCCCTTGCCTCGGTTCTTAGGTGGAATAGATGGATGTGAAGAAATCATTTATCAATGGTGAAGTTGAGGAATAAGTATACATACAACAACCTAATGGGTGTGTAGTTCATCGGATGGATTCCCATGTATGAAAACCTAATAAATACTTGAATGCGATTAAGTAGGCACCAAGGGCTTGGTATTCGAGGATTAACAACTATCTTTGGAGCTTGGACTTATCCAAAAGAAAAGCTGACCTCGACATATAATTTAAGGTTATGAATAACGAACCATTGATATTGGTTCTCTATGTTGATGACTTGTTCCTTACTTGAGAGGAACAAAAAAATATCTAAGTACAAGAGGGAGATCACTTTTGAGTTCAAAATGAAAGACTTGGGTCTTATGCACTATTTTCTTGGTATGGAACTTTGGAAAATGAAAGATGAGATATTTATTTCACAAGGAAAGTACACAGTTGATGTGTTTCTCTGTAACTTCATGTCTACACCAATGGTTTCTAATATCAAGAAACTACATGAGTTATATTTCGGATCAGATCTAGTTGATCCTACCATGTATAGAAAACTCATTGTTTCCTTGATGTATTTGATACATGCTAGACCAGGCATATGTTATGCTGTGAGTATCTTGAGTCAATTCATGTTTGAGCCATGGATAATTTTAGGGGTGTTGATTGCATGGGTAGACCCGGGTTTACTATAATTAATCAACAACACCCCAAACTCACTGGCCCTTTCGGCGACAGACCGCGGAGCGGTCTGAAGTCTCACCCGAAGTGAATCTAATGGGTTGGCCAAGACTCAAGTGTCTTGGGCCAGTTTCTGCGCATCCTACTTCTTTTCTCTTACTCCTGTGCACCACAAGATCAACTAGCTCTATGCATCGCACATCCCCTTCTACTCGTAGCAATTTTACCCGTGCGATTCTTACCCACGCGCAAGTCGCATGATTTCTTCTCGCGTCGCACAACTTCCACTTATTCATAATATTTCCTACCTTATCACATCTCTGTGCACCGCAGAACACCCAACCTCTCCTCAACGCTAAGCCCTCAGCTCACAGTATCGCGCACCGCAGCTCCTCTACCGGTGCGATATCGCCTCTCTGTGATATCTTACCACTACGACTTTGCACTCTTAGCGTTGACTGTGCCGATGTGCGAAACCCTACTTTCTAGAAGTTATATTGTGATTAAATGGTCATTAGAAACAGACATAAAGGAGTCATTTAAGCAGCTTACTAAAATACTTCAACTTATCTCTATCTTCCTGCATTACCGTGAACTGAACAATACATATATTCACTTACTGCAACTAACATTACATGCATAACAACCAGTAAAGATGAGCAAGTACAAACACATTCATTCAACACATAACACGCAGATTTAACGTGGTTCACCCCCAGGCTGGGAGCTACGTCCACCAAACTGTGCTTCTATTATATATCTTGAGGGAAGTTAGCACAGTTTGTTGCACCACACATGAAGCGCGAGATCTCTTAGATCTCTGGTCTATTCCTATCTATATATCACCTTTCTTTCAATATATTCTTCCCTCTCTGTTCTCTCTGTGGATGGTTACATACAGACTCAAATGACTCACAAACAAGCTAGGTGTCTGGATCGTTACAACACAGTCTGTCTGACTGACTCCTGAGTCTACAAAAAAAATCAACTGACCAACTAACTCACCAACCAACCAACCAACCAACCAACCAACCCTTTACAATACAAAATACAAGCTTTTATAGGTGGCCCGAAGGTCTCGCTATTACAACACTGTGGGCCTGTCCAAACAGTAACCCAAACCCTAATTAGTGACAGTCGGTCCTCTCTGTCCTTGAGGTATCTGCTTCCCGTCACACCACAGCTCTCTGCAGTCTTCCATGCTTCCCGGAACTGACCATGGGTACTATGCACTGCTTCTCTTTCTTTCCTTCGCCTTCAATGCTTGAGCCTCGTTGCTCCTTTTTCTTTATGAGGGTTGCTGAGCCCTCCTATCTTCCACCGCTGCCTTCAATGCAGTGGTTGAGCTTTCTTCTCTCGGCCGCTCGGGTACAGTTGCCTTCTTGACTTTTCTATCCCAAAAGTCATGGTTTTCAGCTCTGCTCTCCAGCTGGAAACGTGCTACGGTGTCGTAGCTCTGCCTTGTCTTCTTTTTGCTAACGCTATATCTTTCCACCAAAACTTATCTCTTTCCGCCAAAACTAGCAGCTTCTTTTGTAGCTGCGGGACCCTGCTCCAATAGGCACAACACCATAGTCAACACCCAATCCAAAATTGAGTGTCAGACCAGTCTCAGGAACGTCTAGAATGCAATAACTAATTGCGGTAGTGCTAGTGGGTGCATGGTGAGTCTCACTGCATGGACTATGTGACCAATACCAGTGGTTTGTGTTCATGTAGCCCAGAAATTTTGATGGATCGTTAGGTGATGTCCCAGCCAAAAAAGGGTCGGACCCTACCGGATTCCCATATGTGCTCGAAGGTTCAACCTCCCACATAAGAGGTGGGGAATGAGGGCGCTCCTGGATCTCAGGATCACGGTGACTCATGGCAAGATCAGTCTGTGAATCAAAGTGAGAAGTAGTCCACCCGAACTATCTGGTTCTCTCTCCCAAAGGAGGAGGAGACGTATAAGGTGGATGTCCTGCTAAACGATGAGAATGATGGAGTTCCACACCCAGATCCACTATGACTCAACAAAAGAAAAAGACTCAATCTAGCTACGCAACCCTAAGAAATATATCATACACAAAGCATATTTCTAAGAAAATATCATCCAAAAAACAAGCAAACCTAGGGGAGGATATGTGAGTTCCCGCATACAGCAGGTATGCCTTTCCTAGGAGAGGCTTGAAACTCCCATACACTATAGGTGGATATTTGTAACCAATTATAGTGGCCCTCAGTTGCAACACATAAGCGACTGTGTTGTCTAACCCCTACCTGGCTAGGACACCTACAGAATAACCTCTGCAAGTACCCCCTGTGATACCTAGGTAAGGAATATAAGGCCACCCCAATATAATCAATGCTCAAGTGGATAGTTGTAGGCAGGATCGACTGTGTGGGGAGGGTAGCAAATCTCGAACCTCAAAAGCACCAACCGGTACCTCAAAATCCCCCAGATGTGAATACAATCCTAGAAATATCTTTTATGCTCACAGAAAGTGACCAAGGGCTATCCCAATCACAATCGTGTGCCATGCCTCATGCTTGACTCTTGTGTAATAGGAGCTTCTTGAGAAACACTAATTATACCAAGCATTTCTCACTCTCACCTGGACAGACACTTAATTGTTTGTGTTTAGTAGTCTTCGAGAATTGACTCATAATGCACTATTCCAAGACTCTAAATCCTAATCTTGTTGGTGAACCCTATAAAATAAAAATGTGTATTTCATTTTAATTAAGCGTTGATTTTAATGGCTATAATTACTCAAAGAGAAAAGGTCGTGCAACTAATGATATTGAGACTCGGCAGTGAAATAAATATGGACACCTAACAAACACTACCAAGTGCAATTTTGTATAT
Organism: Pseudotsuga menziesii; assembly: GCA_001517045.1. Lineage (NCBI taxonomy): Eukaryota > Viridiplantae > Streptophyta > Pinopsida > Pinales > Pinaceae > Pseudotsuga > Pseudotsuga menziesii. The sequence goes on from LPNX010577625.1 coordinate 279,686, forward strand.
TGAAAAATAGGTTATGCCACTATGTGAGATGCAAATTATTTCCTTCAAATGAGAATGCAATCATTCCTAAATGAACACCTGACTATAATTAAATAAGAAAAACCTAATGCAAGTACCATGCAAGTGCAAAAATGAAAGAATGCATAACTATGCAATAGAAAAATATTTTTGTATTTTTTGAAATAAATGAGATATAAAAAGAAATAACAGACCCTACAACTCTCACACCCTGCAACCACTCACAAACAATAGCTAAAAAATGGACCAATATAAAAGATACCTAGTGCACTAATCCCAAAACAAAAAGGGAAAAATGAATGACAAGAACAAAACCTAATTGAGAATAAATAAAAAGGGGTCTCTGGTCAGGAACAGAGGCTCTATATAGACACCAAAAATACCCAAGAAGGATCAACAATCATCAAAACTCACCCAACAACACTCAATATCCCAAATAAATCTCAAAACAAAAGCATACGCAATTGTGTGCAATAAACCTGCGTACATACGCAGGAATTGAAGAGAAAAATGCGTGTATACGTGACTGTAATGCAAATACTCACGTACAGGAAGAAAAAAAGGGAAAAATGATAAGACACTACCAAATTACTCATACAAGACACTACTGGGAAAACATACCTCTAGAATCAACATAGAAACAGAGAAGTAAAAAGCAATTCAAACACATTGTATGCCCAATCACCAAAGAAAAACCTACTAGGAACCTCCCCAGTGGAGTCGCCAATTCTGTTATGAAGAGAAACTTCCTATGGCTTGGGGGTACCACAACAGATAATATGACACTAGAAAAAAATCTTTCCCAATACACAAGAGCAGTAAGAAAATCTAACACTAAGGGATATCGAATCGTACCTTATTCCGAACAGTTGAAGTAGATCCCCATTGAGCTTTTCCAATGCAATTGCAATTATAATTTTCTCTCAACAACAACAAACAAAGCAAGCATGATATATATAAATGTGTTAGAGCTACTCTAGCCTATATAATCAATCATGTATAAGCAATGACATACATCCATGGATTCAATATTAATATTCAAAATGCACATGAATTGGACAAGAAAATATATTTCTATTAATAAATCAGAGATACAATAGTTACAAACTCTGTCGGCACTTCTGCAAACCAGAGAAACCAATTCCTCCACCTAGGCCTCCACCACTTCAATCCTCCATCTCTCGATAGCAAGCTCACAAAGCAAAGGCAATATTGGGAAGAATGCTATGTGCTCCAAGGGACAAAGGGATACAGACTTAAGTATAAGACAAACTAAGGCAACAATGGACTATAGTTTCCTTACTCTTCAATTTCTCCCCCTTCAATGTATCCAAGGGTTTCCTTATATAGAAATCCAAAGAGGTAATGGAGGGTCGAATATGAGCATTCTCAAGGCATTTGGAAGGCCAAGATTCAAGTTATTCAGACTCGTATGAGGAAAACTCCAAAGATATTTGTCATTTTGCACAGATCCCAATGTACATGGGTTTGAGGTCAAAATCTGTGTATAAACGCGAGCATTGATTTAAATGTCACATATAGATATAAACAGTAAATTTTTGGGGATGATATTGGCACATAAAAGTATAATATAAGTCCATGAGGTCCAAAGAGTCTGCAGAGGGATAGGGAAGTCCATAAATTTTTGATCAACCATGTGTGGTAAAATCAGCTATAACAGATGCCCCCTAATGTGTGAGGTCAGAGGGGTAGCATGATGGCAAAAATAAATTATAAAATCCATCCTAGAAGTGGAGTAATGAAGACCCAGGTGGAAGAACCAGCCACTCATTAGTATAATAGAATAATCAATCTCTGCATGTGTCTGCAAATACATATAGTAATCCCAGATACATAAGAGTACAATGGCCATGGATAGGCATGATATACAAAGTGTCATGTGTGGTCATCGCCATGTACAATATACAATGGATCAAGATCTCCATAATGGATGAAGATATATGACATACACTGGAAATACTAGAATCAAGATCACGAGAGCCGAAATCTCATCAATTTTCTCTCAATCAAGGAGGTAGCATACATGGAATTCCACCAAGATGGAAGGTCTTCTACACAAACTGTTACAAGTACATATCCTACTATGTGAATAGATGTGTCGAGGTTCAACATTGTAGTCCATCATCTGATTTATGGTCATTTATGTATATCATTAACAGACCCATGATAACCCACCAATAATGAAATGGGAATCAAGGTACAGAATGCAATATAACAAGTGTGAATATATGTGTTGAGGTCGAACACTTGAAAGAGTCCATCGATTAGGGTACATTGATGTATTCCCAAAACTGTCCATGGTGAGAGAACCTACCACTAATGACTATAAGTCTTAAGGCACTAAAATGACTCTAGACACCTATTCCAGAATAAATGATTTGATGTTCATGGAATGGAATCCGCTGCAAGGAGGGCATTAATGCATCCCCCATCAACCAACACGAGGTACTCCCAACACTGTATAATCTGGAAGAACTCAACGAACAAGTTGTGCACGAACTAGTAACAGTACTGGGAATGGATGACATGCAAAGTCAAGAAAACTAAGGAATGGTCGACTCGAGCTTCAGCGTCCTTCAAACAAGAGAATAAGGCAAGTGGTGACTGAAGGTAGGTAGCATGGACTCAATATGCAAACTGGGACATCTCTATGACATAGGAGGCATCAACAAAGGCTCCATGGGGACTGGAAGCGTAACCAGTGGGTGGAGATAAACTCAGAGTAATGAGTATAGATCGTAAATTCAAACTAATAACCCAACCAACAGATGTGATATACAGTGATCTGTTCGAAGGCAACATGAATCGACTGATCCTAAAGATAACATCTTTTTTCGTCTGACTTTTCATGATTTTTTTATTTTTTTAGGATTTTTCAAATATTTTGAAAAGCTTGAAAAATAATAAAAATGCTTTATAGTGCATATCTAGGAGGAGACAAGTGTCAGGGATAGGAAAACTAGTTCCAAGCAGTGGAACATACCTATCCTCAATGCAAGGAAACATATGCAAGATAACAAAACACAGGGGAAGGTATCCTCCCAGTAAAGGTGTAATCAAGATGCAAAGGATATGTAAAGGCTCTACTTTGCTACATATGAGACAAGATCGGGATATATGGATTATAAATATGAAGTAGGGAGTCGGCATAAAGCTCAATAAGGCAAGCAAAACTCATGAAATGCAATTACAACTTAGCATATACAAGGGAGTCCCTATGGCGAAAAGCCAGCATAAAGTTCAAGAGGAGTATGAAGCTCTTGCTCAAGGACATGGTGGGACTAAAAAGGGACTCCCACAACCAAAAGAAGGCATCTCAGCATGGGTACCAAATGAAAAAAAAGATCTAACTAGGACACCCATATATAGAAAATCTCTACCATTCGCACAATACCACTTCTAACAGCAACATGAAGGTTCTGTGATATAGCAGAATGGGTTCATACCTAAGGTTAAGATGAAATGGTCATAAGTTCATGCAAAATGAAGGTGAATGTCAAATCCTAACCTATATGCCATTTCAGACGTTATACCAGTAATAGGCATGAACAGATCAAAGAATCGGTCAAAACCCACTCAAAATGGGTCCCTACAACACCACATTAGTCCAAATGATCCAAAAATGATCAAAAATGGGTCAAAACTATAGAAAGTGGGAAACAAATTAAAAATATATATATATATAATTGTGAAAAATTATTTTTTCCATACCATTTGAAACTTTACCCACCATAGTTCCTTTTAGACCAAAAATTTCAGAAGCTGATTTCGAGAGCATTCATCCGCGAAATCGCCCAACGTTTGGTTCAGGTAACTCATCAAGCCACACTCTTCTATTTTCATGCATTTATTTTTAATTTTGATGTTCAATTTTTTAACTTGGGCCATCCCAAAGAGGGCAGTTTCAGCCCACATGGAAATTATGTCTTTTTCAGCGTATAGGGTTGTACATACATAGAAAAAACCATGATACCCACGTATGTACGCGGCTGTTTTGAAAACAGTCATGTATAGCGTCACAAACAAGAAATTCAAAGGCAAAATCTAATGGAACTTGGAAATTCTTGTGCTGGATGGTTCTAGAGTGGAGAGAGTGTGAACATGGAGATGTTGAAGAGGATGTACAAGCTTATCTGATGGCTCAACAAACATTGAGGGCTTATGGGATATAGAAGTTTTGGGGCCTTGGAAGATTAAGGGAAAATCCAAGGATACTCTAGCTGCTAGTAGATTATTGGGATCCTTACTCAAAGATATTTTAATTGGATGAGATGCCCCTCAGCCTCTAGGTTGAGGATATTTGTTTCATTATAGGATTGTCTCGTAGAGGGGAAGTGGTAAACCTATGAGCTCATGGGTTAGGATGCGGTCTCACTATAGATGAGTACATTGCTTTTTATTGCATCCCATATATGAAAAAGGTTGGGATTCAAATCCCGAAAAACTCGATCCAAAACCTTGGGTTGAAGGCCATATTGTTGGCAATAGGAAGGATAGCATGGTTGGAATCTCTCCACCAGGATTCAAGGCCATTGATGTTCTATGCGGTGGATTGTATGCGTCCTACAATTTATGACTGGAGTACCTCACTACTGAGCAACATGAAACAACATCTTACATACTGCAAGATGGGGAGGGTGAAGAAATTCAGATATGGAAGAATATTGAGTGCTTTCTTTTTTGAGTGTGTGTCATGGCTAAGCCCAAGAGTTGATATTTCCCCACATGGATTTTAATATCTAGCTCAGTTGCGTTGGGCAAACTGCATGCGAAGACTAGGAGGGGGGCGAGCGGTCAACCCCTACCTAGCAGACTTATTTCTCTAGTGGCGTAGGAAGATCTGTTAGAATAATCAACCCATAGTTAGCTACCTTAGACATTAATTAATCCATTTTTTTCTTATTTGCCTAGTTTCCATATTCCACCTTATGCAAGTTGTCATCTACACATCCATAGTGGTCCAACTTGCTAATTTTGAGTCATGGATCACTTGGGAAACCTCCTGGAATCAAATCTACTTTATTCGTAGCCTCCCTAGTGCATGTCTGCTTTTTCTACTTTATTGTCTGCTTTTTCAGTGTTTTAAGGCAAATGGGAAAGCTTGACTAGGTGAAGTTAACTTGTTTTTTGTCCTCCACATCCTCCACTCTTTTCTCCTATGAAAAGCATGTATGATTTTTCCTTCCATCCACTATTAGCTTGCCTAATTTATTTTTCCAATTCGTGAGCTCCTAGACAGTTTTGGAAACTGCTTTATGCACCTATGGGGGATTTGCTTAGATTTAGTAAGCTTGCTTTTGAATAGATTCGAATGGCATCTTCATGCATTCAAATCCCTCATGTAATTATTTATTGTGGAAGCCTATGAATTCACAGGGTTGGCTATTGTACACTTATTCAATACAGATTAGTGTTCAGCTCCATATTCAGTCTCTTTTGTGAGTAATTTTGCCTGTGTAATTGGCAATTGATGTGAGTGTACTTGTTCTAACACTGGGTTCAATTTCCACATGGTATCAGAGCCTTTGTATATTGATTTCTCTCCTTCCAATTTGTTTTGCAGGTTCGACATCATTGACTGGGAGCATTCTGCTAACTGACGAGACAATTTCTGAGCTATGGATCAATCTCAGAAGATCATCTTGACTCCATTTAATTTCTTTGAATGGGAAGCAGAGATGGAGATACTGTTGAGAGCGAAAGGCCTCTATAGAGTGACTATGGCAACAGAAGTAGAGCCCAATGTAGCTGCAGAGAAAATTAAATGGCACAACAGGAGGGATGAGGCCTATGGTCTCCTGTGTCTGAGTATATCCAGAGACCTCCTTTTCCGTCTTGATGGTTTGACATCACCGAATGAAGTATGGGAGAAGCTTATTGATATTTTTGGAAAGACAGATGAGATGAGGGGACATCAAATTGAAAATGAATTGATCTCCCTGAGTCCCAATAGCTTTGAATCTATGCAACTCTATTTTTCCAAGTTCAAAGCACTTGTTTTGCAGCTAAAACAATGTGGGATCGAAAAGAAGGATGATCAGCTGGTCTTGGCCATACTCTCGAAGCTTGGCCCTGACTATTTAGTGTTTGTTTCGACCTTCTATGCCAAAAATTTGATAGCTCGAGCCTGGAAGATGCCTAGCCTTGCAGATTTCATGGAATCTCTCACACAAGAACAAGATAAATTGGTGATGATGGGCACCATCAAACCATCCAAAGACCAAGCTCTGGTTGCTGGAGATTCAAGGGTGGATTCAAAAAGAAAGAAGAAAGCTAAAAATCCACCTGAGCAAAAGAGAGACAAGAACAAGTCTCCGTAGGAGCCTCAAGGTTCCAAGAAGAACTACCAGAAGAAGAAGAACAAAGGAGAAATGAGCAAGTGCGCATACTGCAGTAAGGGCAATTATTCTGAGAGCTCTTGCATGAAGAAGCAAATAGACATGCTGACCCAACTCCTGGAGAAGAATGGAATCTCCCTTCCAGACAGCTCAGAGAAGAGGGAAGGAGGATCAAATTCAGAAGATAGAGAGAGAGTTCATGCATTGGTTGCTAGCACATCAAGCTCACCTAGTTTCATCATTGATTCTGGAGCTTCAATACATATGGTTTCGACCAAGGAGGCATTCACCTCACTTGACATGTCGAAAGGTCCACCAATAGTACTGGGAGATGACTCTCTCACTGAAAGTTTGGGCAAAGGGAGGATTGATCTTGACCATGGTAAGTTCAGCAATGTGTTGTATGTTCCAGGTCTTGCCTCTAACCTCTTATCAGTGTATCAGATGACCCACACAGGGTCTCCAAAGAAGGTCATATTCTCCCCTGATGAAGTTGAAATCACAGAGATCTCAAGTGTTAAATTCATTGCAAAAGGAGTTGCAAATCATACTTCGAAGGTATACATGTTCTCACACTTCCTACCCTACACAAACCCCTCTGCTCTTCTGATTCATGCTAATGAGGCAAGCAAGATTTGGCATGAAATATTTGGCCACCTAAATTACAAGTAGCTTTCAAATCTTAGTGAAAAAGAAATGGTCATAGGGTTACCCAAGATAAAATTTTCCAAAGGACTCTGTCAAGGTTGCATCCTAGGAAAACACCCAGAGCATAAATTTGAGAGAGCTAGTCATGAGAGAACCTCTGCACCTCTTGAGTTGATCCACAGTGATTTCGCTGGCCCATTCCCTCATATGTCAATGATTCAGGCCAAATATGCATTGAATTTCATAGATGACTTTTCCAGGTTTTGCTAGGTTTACTTCCTGAAACACAAGTCTGAAGTTTTTGGCCTCTTCAAAGTCTTTAAGGCTTTGGTTGAAAACCAGTCTGGGAGGAAACTCAAGGTCCTCAGATATGACAATGGTGGTGAGTATTTCAAGTCTAATTTTATTCAATATTGTTCAGATGTAGGTATTCAGATGCAACATTCTATCCCTTACACACCACAGCAAAATGGCGTTGCTGAGAGGAAGAACAGATCATTGAAAGAGATGGCAACCTGCATGATGGAGGCTAAGACTTTGCCACCAAAGTACTGGGCCAAAGCTATAAAATGTGCAGCCTATATCTAGAATATGGTGCCTCATAAACATCTTGAAGGTATGACTCCTTTTGAAGCATGGAGTGGGCACAAGCAGAATGTGACCCATTTCAGGATTTTTGGCTCAAGGGCTTGGGCTAGAATTCCAACAGAAAAGAGAAAGACTTTGCAGCCCCAAAGCCAAGAGTGTTTATTTGTTGGGTACTCTGAAGATTCAAAAGGGTACAAGCTGATAAATTTGAGCACAAACAAAGCCTTCATTGAAAGGTGTGTTTAGTTTCAAGACGAACCCCTAGCAGCAGTGGAAGTTGGAGAATCCTCTTCACCACCAAAACCTCTGAATGTAAGTGAAGAGATAGTTGAACATGATGGTTCTGATATGTTTGATAGTGATGATTTTATTACAGATCCTAACAGCCCTACAAGGCCAAAATGGGCATCCAAGACCATTCATGTAGCTGGAGAACTAGCTGGAAATCCTAATGACCCTAGGAGGACTAGATCTCAATTTGAGAGTGCTCTATGCATGAAAGATCCTATGTTTGCTAAGAAATGCTATCTGATGGTTGAATCAGATCTTCAGACATATGAATATGCATCAGAAGATCCAAGATGGCAAGCATCCATGAATAAAGAGTTCAGCTCACTCCAGAAGAGCAACACTTGGGAGCTGGTTGATCTTCCCCTAGGGAGGAAGCCAGTTCAGTGTAAGTGGGTGTACAAGACCAAATTTTCTGCTGATGGTTAACCTATGAAGTACAAGGCAATATTGGTATCCAATGGCTACTCATAGGTTCATGTCATAGACTACAGTGAGACCTTTGCACCAATGGCAAAGATGGACTCCATCAGGCTAGCCTTAGCCATTGCAGCTTCAAAGCAATGGGAAGTACATCACATGGATGTGAAGTGTGCTTTCCTGAATGGAGATCTCACTGAAGAGATATACATGCATCAGCCTCAATTATTTTCAACTAACCCATCTCTTGTGTGCAGGCTAAAGAAGTCATTGTATGGGCTTAAGCAAGCCCCCAGGGCTTGGTATGCCAAGATTGATAGCTTTCTGCTATCACTGAATTTTGTTCGATGCAAATCAGATCCAAATTTCTATTTGAAGCTAATTAATGGTTCATTAATGATAATTATTTTATATGTTGATGACCTTCTCATTACAGGAAGCTCAAAGGATGAAATTGCTTCCTTGAAGGGTGCAATGAACCAAGCCTTCTCCATGACAGATTTGGGGCTATTGAGCCAATTCTTGGGGCTTGAGATTGCTCAAACCAAAGCTGGAATCAAGGTGCACCAGTCCAAGTATGCCTCGGATTTTCTGAACAAATTTAGAATGAAGGATTGCAAGCCAAGCAAGACTCCTTTCCTTTCAGGAGTGAAGCTTGAAGAAGCTGATTCTTCACCTATGGTAAACAATACACTGTATAGGCAATTGATTGGATGTTTGTTGTATCTTACACATACTAGACCTGATCTCTCTTATGCAGTAAGTGTGGCTTATAGATACATGGATCAGCCTCATGAGATCCATTGGAAAGTAGCCAAAAGGATCCTTAACTTTTTTCAGGGAACAATGACTCATGGGATCTTCTATAAAGCTAAATCTGATCTTGATTTGATTGGGTTTACTGATAGTGATTGGGTAGGTGACAGCACAGATCGAAAGTCAACATTAGGATATGTGTTCATGCTTGCAAAAGGGCCAATTATCTGGTCAAGCAAGAAACAGAGTACCATTGCACTCTCATCTACAGAAGCAGAGTACAGAGGAGTTGTAAATGCAGCAACTCAATGTTTATGGTTGCAGGGGTTACTTGGAGAGTGTGGCTTCGAATCAGAATACTCAAATACTATCTACTGTGATAATCGGAGTACCATTTGAATCTGTAATGATCCAGTTCAGAAGCAGAGAACCAAACACATTGAGATCCATATGCACTACATCAGACAGCTTGTGCATGATGGCACCATTCACCTACTCTTCTGTTCATCTTCAAAACAAGTAGCTGATATATTCACCAAAGCATTTCATGAGAAGACATTCAGCAATCTCAAATCACTATTGGGGATTGCTGATCATGCTGTGAAGCATGAGTGATGACAAGATTTCCAAATTTTGTTTTACAGTCCATGTTTAAGGGAGGATTTTCCCACTGGGTTTTTGCCTCTTTCCTTGGTTAAATGGACATGCAGTATGTAAAATGTGACTAAGACTTGTTGCTAGGCCCTATAATTTTCTGATATTTTACTCATAATTCAGGCTTAAGGGGGGGTTTTAGAATAATCAACCCATAGTTAGCTACCTTAGACATTAATTAATCCATTTTTGTCTTATTTGCCTAGTTTCCATATTCCACCTTATGCAAGTTGTCATCTACACATCCATAGTGGTACAACTTGCTAATTTTGAGTCATGGATCACTTGGGAAACCTCCTGGAATCAAATCTGCTTTATTCCTGGCCTCCCTAGCACATGTCTACTTTTTTTGCTTTATTGCCTGCTTTTTCAGTGTTTTAAGGAAAATGGGAAAGCTTGACTAGGTGAAGTTAACTTGTTTTTTGTCCTCCACATCCTCCACCCTTTTCTTCTATGAAAAGCATGTATGAGTTTTCCTTCCATCCACTATTAGCTTTCCTAATTGATTTTGCCAATTCGTGAGCTCCTAGACAGTTTTGGAAACTGCTTTATGCACCTATGGAGGATTTGCTTAGATTTAGTAAGCCTGCTTTTGACTAGATTCGAATGGAATATTCATGCATTCAAATCCCTCATGTAATTATTTATTGTGGCAGCCTATGAATTCACAGGGTTGGCTATTGTACACTTATTCAATACAGATTAGTGTTCAGCTCCATATTCAGTCTCTTTTGTGAGTAATTTTGCATGTGTAATTGGCAATTGATTTGAGTGTAATTGTTCTAACACTGGGTTCAATTTCCACAAGATCATATCCTTGGATGACTACCCCTATGCAGGGATGGACTTTCATGGAGACCCAGACATGCCCATTCCACCAGGCTCTGCATATGGAGAGATAGGTAATGAATCTCGACTCAAACTTGTTTTTTGAATTAGAATTTTTTTTGTGTTTTTTGATATATGGAATAAAAAATACATGATTTTGGTGTGATGACATATAGTGATACCATGTCATGTGCATACATATGTGTGACCATGACAGTTGGATGGTTTCCCTTGTCATCGATGGAGGGGAAGAGGAGATGATATCATGGGTGTGGATGCGGACCGTATTCTCCAAAGCATTCACACAAACTTTGTTCGATTGACACATAGAGTTCCTATGGTGCAAGTCGAGGAATTTCCTGAGGCCATGTAGCTCCAGGTGGTTGGAGTACCACAAGCATGGGTTCATTTATTTTGTTGGCTAGATAGAACCGTAGTGTGCTACCATGATCAGCACCCTCCTCCCCCACATGTTGAGAGGTTGGGGTGTATTTTTTGTATGACTGTGTAGTATATTTTGGTGGCTCGGAAGCCCCATTTTTTTATATAACAGTTATTTATTATGAAACCACATTTTTGGACATATATTTTAATGAAAATTACTATGATGATCGGTTATTAGTGTATTTACATGTGTAAATGTGTTTGTGAATGCTTTATTGTCTGTGAAACAAATTCCAATATAGTACATAGTTAGCATATGAATCAGCAACTTGAGTAAAATTTATTGTAATATGGATGTATGTTATGCTCTCAAATTGTTGTTCAAGCAACCTCACATGCAAGAACATTTGTAACAAAGTTGGATCCCTGACATGATACAAGCCATTAAGCTGTGAGACCACTAACTATAAATCAAGACATACCTCAAGAGAATGAATACCATGTGAAATGGCATCAGGAAATAACTCAATAAAGGCACTATACTCTGCAACATTGTTCAATGAAGGCCATAGACAAACACCTCCTGAAGAGAACACTTGACCCGTAGGAGTATAAATCATCCAAGCAACTGAAGCTGAGTTTTAAGTGTGTGGTCTAGCACCATCAGCGAATTCTACATAAATCGAAGATCCTGTCAAAATATGCCACAACAAATGGAAGCTAGTCAACAAAATTAGCCACCACAAGTAGACCAAAAATATGATATGCAAATGTACAATAATATACAACAAAATAGCCTTGGCTGAGAATCATGCATAGTACTTTTTAAGATAGATCCCATTTCTAGGCTCCGCCAAGGCTATCCCTTCATAATCGACTAACTCATAGGAACCTTTCTCTAATACCTGCTTGACCACGTAAGGACCATGCCACATTGGGTTAAATTTTCTTGCTCCCAAGGGCTCCTTACCTTAGTCCCACAAAAGAACCAAGTCACATTCACTAAAACTCCTAGGACGGACAAAATTATCGTACTGGACCTTAACGCAACACTTGTTAATATCAAGAGCCACTAAAGCATCTCAATGTTGCTCATTAAGTTGCTCCAAGTGGACCAAATGTTCTTCCAATGTGGAAGTCTCTAGTAAAATCTACACGACTAGATTCAAAGAAGGGATTTCACACTCAACCCATAAAATCAACTCCACCCCATGCACAAGCTGTTATGGAGAAAAAATGGTGGCAGTATTGACCGTGGTTCGATAAGACCACAAAGCAGGATATAACATGATATGTCAATTGGTCTTGGTTTGTGCGATGGTTCGTTGGAGAGTGGACTTAAGAAACATGTTCACTACTTCAACCTATCCATTCATTTGAGAATAATAAGAAGAGGAATGCTCTTTCTTATACCATAACTTCGAAGAAAAATATTCCATCATCTTGTTCTAAAAGTTCCTACCATGTTCAGTAACAATCTCCCTCAAGATACCGAACCGGATGATAATCTGGTTGAATATGAAATGCACGGTTGTCTCACCGTCGAATTTAATGGTGGGCATAGCCTCTTCCTATTTCATGAAATAATCAACAACCACAATAATGTGATGGTGCCCCCCAGCCGAAGCTAGGTTGAAATCCATAAAATTGACCCCCCACTTGGTGAAAGGACCGGTGGTGATAATCGGATGTAACGGGGCAGGACACAAGCTGGAAACACCTGGAAAGAGTGGCACTTCTTGACCGCATTAACACAATATTTAAATATGGACGACCAAAAATATCCCTCTCTAAAAATATTTTGAACTGTAGAAATACCATATAAATGACCACCACAAGCCCCTCTGTGGAATTCATTCAGCACAACCTGAGCCTCCTCGTGAGTTAAGCAATGACGCAAAATGGAATCAACACCACGATGGTACAAATTGTTATCCACAATGAGGTAATTCTTCAATACATGATGTAGTCCTCGACGCTCATCTTGTGAAAGGTGAGAAGGAACCTTCAAGGTTTGCAAGTAGACAATAATGTCCCCATACCATGGGTCTACAGTTGAAATGAGAAAATTGTAGGAAAGAGTCCTCGTGAACCTCTCCCTCATCCAAACTTGAAAAATCAGATATGAGCTCAGCAAAAATAAATGACTTCTTCGACTTCGCTGAAACAAACTCAAGGTAAAATTCTTGCAATATCACAATACACTTATATACTTTCCCCCTATCATACTTTTGGTGAGGACGAACTAAAATGGATTAATGTGAGCTATAACAAAAGTTTGGAGAAAAAGGATATAATGCCTCAAACACCGAACCGCATGGACGGTATCTAAGGCCAACTTCTCAACATGGGTATAACAAAGCTCCACATCAATAAGGTTTTGGCTAAGATAGTAGATGACATGCTCATGAATCTCCTCATCCTCTTGAACCAATACCATACCAATCGTCTCTTAAGATGCGGCCACATATATCAAAAATTCATGGCTATAGTCAAGTGGACTAACCATAAGGGCTGATGCCAAGGCTCTCTTCAAAGCATTGAAAGACTCCTGGGATCGCTCATCCTAGATAAACAGAGTGTCTTTCTTCAACAAACGCATGAAGCCTTTAGTCGAATTGGAAAAATTGATCGTGAATCATCGCAACAAGTTCGCCATACCTTGAAAACACTAAAGATGTCTAATGTTACGTGGAGGAGACAATTGAAGTATTTCATCAACCTTCAAAGGATCGACCCTTATACCCTCCTTGGAAACAATGAACCCTAGTAAGAGACCAACCTTCACTCAAAAGACGCACTTATGAGGATTTAACCAAATTTGATAACGGTGGCATCTTTCTAAAACCACATGCAAATGATAAGGATGATGCACCCTCATACGAGAGTGAGTAGCTAAGTCATCCAAATATACTTCAATCATCTTTTTAAGATCCTGAAAGGTGAAGGTCATAGCCCGTTGAAATGTTGCTCCATCATTTCTAAGGCCGAAGGGAATCTTTTGATATGCAAAACTGCCCCAAGGGACAAATGAAAGCAGTCTTGTACTAGTCCTTAGGTTTAATCTGAATCTTATTATATCCATAAAGGAGAAAACTTTACTCCCCGCACACTCATCCAAAATCTGATCAATAAATGGTGTGGGAAATTTATCCACAGGACGGGTGTAATTCAAATATCTAAAACTGTTGCATACATGGATCGTTCCCTACTTCTTATCCACTAGAACAAGTTTTGACACCCACTCCGTTAAGGGAATGAGATAGATGAAGCCAGCTTTAAGTAACTTCTCTATCTCTGCCTTAATAGCGGGTGATTTCCTAGGATTAATTGCATGCAAACGTTGTCAAATAGGTTTAGCATCCGGATAGGTTTTGATTTCATGCTCAACAATGTGAGGGTCAATTCCTAGCATTTCCTCATATGACCAAGCAAACACATCTTGAAATTCTTTAAAAATATCGGTGTATTCTCTAATCTCATCGAGAGAACAATCCACCCCAATGTACATGTTTTCAATCTTGCTAGGAATGCAAGAAATATTGATAGGTATAGTTTGTGACAAGTTAGCCATGTTCCGTTCATCATACTTTCTAGGAGAGCTTAATGGGACTGCAGGCCTACCAATTTTATCTCTAAATGTCACCTTATAGTCATCACACTCAATATCATCAAGCTTAGGGAGAAAATAATATCGATGATGCAACTCTTCTCAAGGTTGTTTTAAACTAGACATAGCCTCAAGAATAGCCTCATCTGATAGAAAGATGTCATTGAGGCAGTCATGTGAGTGAGATGAAGCCACTACCCAAGAAGGAAGTGCATAAGGGTCCTCCTCCTCCATTCGCGAAGAGGAAGGACTAGAATCTACAACTGAATCAAGATTAGCTTCATAAGCAACCATAGCTATATACAATGGCATGTCCATCTTGGAAGGTATAGAATCACCCAAAAAACTCGGAGAAGGAAGAGTCCAAGGATCCTCCATATGCAAAGTGCAAAAAGGAACCGAACTCAATGACATTGAAGCCTTACCAAGACTAGAACCGATCATAAGAATGGGTGCGACACAATTAAAATTTTCCATTAACGAAGGATACATGCCCACCCCAACATTCTTAGTTGCCAGCTGAGAATGATCGATAACCAGGATAGAAGCTCCTGACATTGCTTTTCAACTAGAATCATCAAAGGATCTCTGATCGATTGTCATAATATTCCCATCGAAAGGAAAACAAACAACCTAAAAGAGAGATGATGCAACCTCTTGCATGTTATAAATCCATTTCCTACCCAGTAAAAGATTATAGTCAAGGGACGCATCAACCACCTCAACCACGATCGCAACAGTCTTCCCTCCCAATTGGACCTCAAGGGAAGCGAGAATTTAGTGCGGCTGAAACAATCTTCCATCAAACATATTTAACATGGTGCCTGAATTATACAACGTAGGAGAACCCAACCCCTTCTAACATGACAAAGACATCATGAAAGCTACAGCACCTTCATCAATCACTGTGCGCTTGATGGTGTTGTTTAGACACTCTACATGAAACAAAAGGGACACATAGTAAGGAAAGTGAGGCTGGACTCCATGATTTTCAAATTTGATCACCGAAGGAGAGCCTCCATCAACCACCCCAAGAGCAAAAACCAAGGATTTCCTTTGCGGAGGACAAGTCTGAACAACTTCTAAAGTGGACATCACAGAAGGAGTCTGGCCCAAATCCTCGACGATAGAATATTTCTGGGTGGATCTGGCATTCGGATTGTGCCCCGAATGCTTTAAGACTCCCTTAGGAATGCAAGGTGGAGCTTCAGCCTTATCACTAGATTTTTCAATACACAAAGGGCTCTCAGGTGGAGCAGGTTCTTTCCCTAGGTCTGGTTGCGATGTACCATAATCCTTAGAAAGTGTCACAACATTTTTGGCAGACATCATATTAATGCAACTATGGCAACTAACATTGTTCGGCAGGTTCGGAGTCCCACCAAAAGCACTACCAAGATCCATGGGCCTCGAGTTCATATTTTGATTTTGTGGTAAAGGATTTGTCAACACAGCTTGGCTCTATGCGATGAACTTCGAGGCATATTCTATCTGAGGGAACAAGAGAATGAGGTGATCATCCCCACAAAGCTTACAAGGAAACTCTACCTTATGCCTAGGTTTCTTGTCCCCCGCCAGCATTATTGTTGTTCTTGTCATTATTATCATTTTCATTCCTATTCCCACCCTTTTGATTGTTTTTACCTTTCTTTTTATTTCTTCCAGGTTTTCGGTTACCTTTTTGGTTCCATGATTGCACTGAAAGTACATCTGTTGTTTATGTAGGATGAGACGAAGTCATAGCTTGTCCCAATGCAGGATGGTTAATAGACAATTTGTTCATTTTGTTTGTAACCAAGTTTGTAGGGTTGGCGCTTGCGAAGCTAACTATTCCATCGACATGTGGCCCAAGTTTTAACTTTGGTTTCAAATTGAATCTAGGTGTGTTCGGTATGATCTCATACAAAAGCCTAGACTAAGAATAAATCAAATCCAATTGTTGAGCTCTAAAGATAGCTGGTTCCTCATTTTGCACTCCATATGTGGAAACATCCTTCACTATGTAAGGCAATAAATACTTGAAGAACCATTCCAAAAGGAACTATGGTGGTATGAAGGCCTTAATCAATCTCTTCCGTCTATGCCACTCTTGAATGTGATCAGATATATGGGTGGCTTTGTCCTACTGAAATGTCAACAATAGTTTAGTACCGGCATCGTAATGCATGGGTAGCTGAAAGTCATTGAGGAAGGTCATACCTAAGTCATTAAACAATGTATAAGTCCCCCCCCAGGAAACTCTATGTACCACTTCGCTGCAGGCCCTGAAAGGGACGGTTGAAATAGTTTTAAACAAACCAAATCATGATTTAAGGAGTTTGAAGAGAACCAAAGGTGTAACATCGTGACATGTTCACCAGGATGTTCACCAGTCTTACCTTTGAACTTTGGAATTTCTGAAGGAAGCTTGGAGGGAACAACCAGCCATGTCGGGTCATGAGACACAGGATCATTTTTCAATCTTGACAAGTCAGGTAGATTCATCATTGCAAGGAAAGGGAGCCTAGGTTGAGCCATTTGGTTCCATTCTCCCTGATAGGGCTAGTTCACATAGGTTTCATTGCTATAGACACCATGGCCTTGGTCAGTGGGATAGTAACCTCCTCCCATTTGACCCATATAGGGCTGTGTATTGTATTTTGGAGTACCTTGAGGCTGGGGTGATACAAAGCCATAGTTGGGAGACTAATAAGAGATTTGATACCTGGACCCATAAGGTATATAATTTTATCCATAAGACGCTTCATAGGATGGTCCATAAGTTGGTCCATAATATGGCACATACTCGACTGACACATAAGGAGGCACATCGCCTTGTGAGACAATAGTGTGAGTAGATGCAGAACGAACATGACTAATGGTAGAAATCCATCCCAAAGGACCATGAGAGTTAGGATGAAGATGTGTCGTCAGAAATGAATTTGAAGGAACCGTTGTTGAAGACAATGGAATATGGGTTTCACATTCCCACTCCTCTAACCGATGAAGAGGACGTGACTAACCGCCATGAATCCAGGAAAACTAAGCCCCATGAGCATAAGATGTAAAATGCATTGGAAATGAAACATACATAGATGCATAATTCATTTAATAAACATACAGCGTAAGCAAATACAATCATCCAATACATTCAGCATGTTCATCAACTTATTTAATCAATACATACAATTGCAAAGACAGAATGAACAAGAGATACTTATCTTTAACAGAAGCTTTTCCCGCAACCAGCTACGCCGCTACAACTTTCCACCCAACCATAGGCCAACGTGCTCATCAATCTCTTGGAAACACTGCCACCTCTGAGTTGGGCATGATTCCATAAGGAATAAGGGGAAACTATTAGGCTCACACGTAGCCAAGGATACACAACTCACCCAAGCCAACACAGTTGGGTTTATCAAGCTAACAAGGAGCTGGAAAGGTTGGCAGCTAAGCTAGTGAGCTCAATCCAATAGCTATGGACACTTGCACCAGAACTAGCCCGACTTACAAAACATCCACACACACCTAAGACAAGGAAGCATCCCCTTCTTTGCTACACAGTCCCTCGGGGTAAGCCTTCCCGTCTAGTGATATTCAGGGGGTGTAAAGAATAAAGCCATCCCTCTAGCTCTTTCTATTAGGCTCCTGCACACACTAGGTTTTTCAAGCAAGCTCAAACCCCATTTCCACTCCTAATTCAACTCGGGCCAAATCCAAAATATGCACCGATAACACAATATGATTTTTGGGTTGGAGGAAAAATAGTTATGGCAACAAAACAAATTTCCAGAATGGGTAAAAATGGCCCTTTAGTAGCAATTAAATTTCCAGAGACATTTTGGCCCTAACGTGGCCAAAGTGGGCTCAATAACACCCAAAATCGTGGGTTCCCTCTTCCACTCACTAGGCATTACCAAAAAAACAATTTCCAACTTGGAAACAATGGAGAAAAATGTAGCAAAACGTGGGGAAGGAAACTCAGCCACTAATAATCACCAAAAATGATTTATCAGCCTAAACAAAGTGAGGTAACAACCAAAAAGGTGAATGGTTTCACAAACAAGAAGTTTTGAATGCCTGAGAGAGCTCACGTGAAGGAAAAATGGTGAGGAAAACATGAAAACGTGGAAGCATGGTAGAATGGCATACATTTTTGGGTTTTTTCTTTCCCAACGAGTCAAAACATGTTTCCCAAAAACTGATGGCTTATCCAATTCGAACTGGGTTGTCATACCTTTCCCATTCCATACAATAATCAGCTCAACCAACTTTCGGCAGTAATAAATGATTGGGTGAATGAGACAAGAAAGGTAGTTGACTATTTAATGGGTTCTCCAATTGACATTTGGCTTTTCCCCATTGGCCCCAAAGGTTAAATATCCCCCCCTTATCCTTTGGAAATCATGCCCCTTCTCATTATGGTTGCATTGACATGCCTCACTAGAACAAACTACCATCGGCAACGATTTTAATCGCCAAAACATAAAATGATAATCCATGGTGAGGATTTTATCCTTTATCTCCACACCACGATTAATTACAATATATACATCATCTACATTTAATGCAAACGGGGTCAAAACTGGGGCATTACATTCCCCTCCCCCTTCAATAGAACTATCCTCAATGCTTTACAAAAATGACAAAATGATACACTGGCATCACCTTAGTGCTTCGCAAAATTTAACAAAAATGGATGTGCCAAATACATGGCATCCTCCATCTCCCACGTAGCCTCTTCAGTATCGTAGTGCTACCATTACACCTTTACCTGTCCTGTGGCTCAATTCCGGAGCATTGTGACCTTCCTGTCGAGGATGTGCATTGGTGCGATTTGGAACTCTCCCTCGGGTCCCACCTAGATAACATCCCAATTTATCACATGGCTAGGATCATGCACATATTTCTTAAGCAATGAAACATGACAAACATTATGAGCTCTAGTGCTATAAGGAAATGCAAGTCTATATGCAACTGGCCCTATTCTTTCAAGCACTTCAAATGGCCCACAATATCTAGGTGACAGCTTGGCACAACTTCCAAGCTTCAAGGNGGTAAAAATTATCTCCAACATTGAACTCTCTGTTCACCCTATGCTTATCTGCATAGCTTTTATGTCTATCTTGAGATGCCTTCAGATTTTGCCTGATCTTTACAACCTCTTTCTCCATTTCCTTGAGCAATTCTGGCCCAAGCACAACCATGTTCACTGGATTATCCCATGTCGCTGGTGTCCTACACCTCCTTCCATACAAAGCTTCATATGGACTCATCCCCAATAATGCTTATTGTCCATTTTTATATGCAAACTTTACCAAATGTAAGTAATCTTCCCACTTGGTTGGTTTTTCCATCACATACATGTGAAGTATGTCTTCAAGCACTTGATTCACCCTCTTTGTCTTCCCATCAGTTTGAGGATGGTAGGAAGTGCTGAAGTTCAACTTCGTACCCAAATATGCAAACAAACCCTTCCAAAAATTGGAAGTGAACTTGACATCTTTGTCAGAGACTATTCCCTTAGGAAATCCATGTAATTTGAAAATCTCCTTCATGAAGATCTTTGCAATGTCATCAGTCTTATGCATAGAATCAACTAGTATAAAATGTGCTTCCTTTGTCAACCTTTCCACCACAACCATGATGGAGTCATGTTGTTTCCAAGTCATTGGAAATCTTGTAATAAAATCCATGGAAATAACTTCACATTTCCATTCTGGAACTGGCAAAGGATACAACATACCTGCTGGGTGATGGTGTTCAACCTTCACCTGCTGACATTTCATGCACCTTGAAATATATTCATCCATGTCCTTTTTCATTCTTGGCCAATTCATAATGGCCACAATCTTCTCAGGGTCTACTAATATACCCTCTTCTAAGATAATGTGCACAAATACTGAATTTTATCTCTATAGAAGTCACACTTGCTTAACTTTGCATACAGCTGATGCTCCCTAAGAAATCGCAATGTCAATCTCAGGTGTTCTTCATGCTCTTCCTCATTCTTAGAATAAATAATAATGTCATCAAGGAAAACAAGAACAAACTTGTCCAAATACCTGTTGAAGACACTATTCACAAGGCACATAAATGTAGTTGGTGCATTTGTGAGACCAAATGGTACCACTACAAACTCATAATGTCCATACCTTGTTTCGAAGGATTTCTTATGAATGTCTCCATCCTTTATTCTTACCTGATGGTAACCAGACCTCAATTCAATCTTGGAAAATACTTTTGCTCCTATCATTTGATCAAAGACGTCATCAATCCTAGGCAAAGGGTATTTATTCTTCATAGTGAATTTGTTCAACCATCTGTAATCAATACACAACCTGAGTGTACCATCTTTATTTTTCACAGACAGAACTGGTGCTCCCCAAGGAGACACACTCGACCTGATTTACTTCTTCTCCAACAACTCTTGTAGTTGCATCTTTGGCTCTATCATTTTTGGTGTGCTCATCCTATAGGGTGTCTTAGACACTGGTGCTCCTCCCGACACAAGCTCAATTGTGAAATCAATGTCCCTCTTTGGAGGAATCCCTGGAATCTCATTAGGAAACACATCCCTGATTTCCTACAACACATGAAATTCCTCCAACGTAGGAGTCTCGTCCTCTGTTGCCTCCAAAATATGAGTTGCATACAACTGGAAACCTTTCCCACAAAACTTCTTCAACTACATTGCTGAAACCTACCTTACTAAAATCACCTTTGGAATTCCTTTCACATCTCTTGGGTTCCCCTATTCATCCATGCATTCAAAAGTCTTATTATAATAGTCAAGATTTACTCTACGATCTTCTAACCAATCCATTATGATGAGAACATTATAGGAACCAAGTGGTAGAACATTCTAATCAACACAAGTGATCAATCCATTCATAACCAATGGACATTTCTCTACCACTTCACTAACCTTTCTCTTAGTTCCAGTGGCTAGCTGAACTAACCAAGATTTATTATGCTTTACTTTCTTAAAATCACAAATCTCCACTACTTTCGGGGTAATGTAACTACGAGTAGAGCCAGGATCAATCAAAATAGAAATAGATTGCTCGACAATATTACCTGCAACTTCAACCACAGTTGACTGGTGATCTGCTTGGCGATCCTCCAGTGCTGCATAAATCCTAGGGATGGTCCTTGCTACTTGACCTAGTGTTTCTTCCTCTTGAATGTTGTAATTTGGCCTTGCATTCTCATTATCAAGTGGACAATTCCTGCACATGTGGGGTCCTATACATTTCCAACATTGGAGTGGTCCTCTGTTCTACTGTGGCTCTTTAGGCTTTTCTCCCATCACTTTGGCTGGCTGCTTCTCAGCTTGTGATGGTTTCTTCCACCAATTTCTGAAGTTAGAAGGTTTGAAACCTTTCTTCCTTTGGTCAAAATTCTCATTCCTTTTGTCCTTCCATGTCTTCTGGTAATCAGGTTTTCCTTTGCTTTTCTCATATCATTACTTAGCCTTCCTTATTGCTTCGACAGAGTTCTAGGTTCATAAAACTCAATTCTGTCTTTGTAAGACTGAGGCAATCCACTCAGAAAATATTGGATCTTCACCTTTTCATCTTTGATGTACCTGACATACCTGTTCGACAACGTTTGCGTGCAATGTATATTGTCCCAATCTCAGCTCATGGAACTCCTTAATATTGTCATCATAATACCTATGAGAGAGGTATTTATGCTTGAAATAATTCTTGAACTGTTTCCACTTAAGTATCCTTTCACTGATCCTCTTTACTTGCTTGAAGTGCTCCCACCAAATGGATGCCCTTCCATTCATATTGAATATGGAAACCCTTGCCTTCATGTTTCCTGAATAATCCTGCACTTGGAAATACTTCATTATCCCAAGAATCCAAGCTTCAGCCTCTTGTCCAGTATTTACCTCACCATTAAATGTAGGAGGTTTAGCCTTTTTAAATTCATCCCAAGAGCGATCCCTATGGTGCCTCTTTCTCTTGCCCTTGCAAGAAGAAGAGCTTGAATCCCCACTAGATTCTTTTGAGTCATATGATCTACTAGAAGTCTTTCTTCTTCTTCTGGTACTGCTCTTACTACCTTCTGGTTTTACTGTACCCTGTCCAGAGTCAATCTTTCTTTGCAAGTCTGTCAAACTCTGCAACATAGCAGCATTCAACTGATGTTGCTCTTCCTAGGGTTTAATCAAGCTTCTCATGGTGGCTGCAATATCTGGCGGTGTCTCTTGGAATTAGAGGAAATTTGAGGTCTAAAATGGGCCTCCTAAGGAAAATAATAAAATAATAGTTAAAATAATAAAATAATACTTAAAATAATAAAATAATAGTTATTAATTTTGGAGGAAGAATGAAAAAAACTACTTTTTTGTTCATATTTTCAACATATCTCTCTGTGGTTTTATTCAAATTCTGAGAGAGAGAGCTTGTTGGATGTGGAATTTAATTCTGCATCCAACGAGTACCCACATTTCATACTTTTGACGGTCCCTGTTACCCCAAAAATAAGAAATACCTGAAAAAATGTGATGATGACACCTTTTCATCTTTGATGTACTTGACATACCTGTTCGACAACATTTGCGTGCAATGTATATTGTCCCAATCTCAGCTCATGGAACTTCTTAATATTGTCATCATAATACCTATGAGAGAGGTATTTATGCTTGAAATACTTCTTGAAATTTTTCCACTTAAGTATCCTTTCACTGATCCTCTTTACTTGCTTGAAGTGCTCCCACCAAATGGATGCCCTTCCATTCATATTGAATATGGAAACCCTTGCCTTCATGTTTCCTGAATAATCCTGCACTTGGAAATACTTCATTACCCCAAGAATCCAAGCTTCAGCCTCTTGTCCAGTATTTACCTCACCATCAAATGTAGGAGGTTTAGCCTTTTTAAATTCATCCCGAGAGCGATCCCTATGGTGCCTCTTTCTCTTGCCCTTGCAAGAAGAAGAGCTTGAATCCCCACTGGATTCTTTTGAGTCACATGATCTACTAGAAGTATTTCTTCTTCTTCTGGTACTGCTCTTACTACCTTCTGGTTTTACTGTACCCTGTCCAGAGTCAATCTTTCTTTGCAAGTCTGTCAAACTCTGCAACATAGCAGCATTCAACTGATGTTGCTCTTCCTAGGGTTTAATCAAGCTTCTCATGGTGGCTGCAATATCTGGCGGTGTCTCTTGGAATTAGAGGAAATTTGAGGTCTAAAATGGGCCTCCTAAGGAAAATAATAAAATAATAGTTAAAATAATAAAATAATACTTAAAATAATAAAATAATAGTTATTAATTTTGGAGGAAGAATGAAAAAAACTACTTTTTTGTTCATATTTTCAACATATCTCTCTGTGGTTTTACTCAAATTCTGAGAGAGAGAGAGAGATCGTTGGATGTGGAATTTAATTCTGCATCCAACAAGTACCCACATTTCATACTTTTGACGGTCCCTGCTACCCCAAAAATAAGAAATACCTGAAAAAACGTGATGATGACATCATCATCACGTTTTTTCAGGTATTTCTTATTTTTGGGGTAGAGGGGTCCATCAAAAGTATGCAGTGTGGGTAATTGTTGGATGTGGAATTAAATTCTGCATCTAACGAGCTCTCCCACTCGAAATTTGAGTAAAAACACAGGGAGATATGTCAAAAATACAAACAAAAAAAGTAGTTTTCTTATAAGGCCCATTTTAGACCCCAAATTTCCTCTAATGAATCTCCTTCCATTAGACTCTATGTCATTCCAACTCGAACATTTTCCCCCATGGCATCTTCTGCATGCTTGTAGGAGTCTTGAGCATCATATCCGTCATAAGTTCTCATGGCTAAACCACAACTTACTTTACTGAACCGCACTACCTGGAATATTTCCCTTGAAGGTGACTATGATTCTGCAAAATGTGTTAGTAACACAACTGTTAGCTACATAACATTTATACAAATCATAATTAATTACCTTCTCTTGGAAAAAATCATACAATGACAACTTTTCCCAAAACGTAGAATTCTCTTTCTCGAAGAATGACTGTCTCAGGGGGATGACGGGGGTCAAGGGGGCTCACCCACTTCTAGCTTCCCTTGATTTCGCCCTCATTTTTTTTTTTTGTAAATCCTTTGATTTCACACAATTTGGTGCACAATTTTTTTTCCATTTTTCATCTTTCTAGCCCTGCATATCTCACTGAAAAACCCTACTGAAATTCTCTGTTTTGGCTAAATTTTCACTCGCTGCACCGAAAAAAAAATTGACTTTCACCCGTTGTGGCGGCTCCTTCCTCTTTTTCCACCCACCATCGTAGCGGCTTCAACTTCTTTTCCTTCCATCGCCATAGTGGCTAGATTTCCAGTTTCCAGCCGTCGTTGTGTCTTGATCTTCAACTTCCATCTGTTGCTCGTCGGCTCAACTCAGTTGATGTTCATTGGCTCTGAACTTCACTTTCTCGTCGACGTATCAGCTCTTTCCTTAATTTTCCTCCATTGTGTAGTGGCTCAACACTTCACTTTCTTATCACCAACATAGCTGACATTGCAGCTAAAAGATCAACTTCTGCCCGTCGCTCAATCATTTTCTTCTTTTTCTTTGGCCTGCATCCATTGCGGCACAATTTTTGGTTCCCACCCGTCGTTGCGGAAGATTCTTCATTTTCCAGTCACCACAACGTCTCGTCGGATATTTCTTCATTATTCTTCTATAGTTGCTGAAATATTTTCCACTTCTAGCTGCTATATCAGCTCAGACTTAGGCTTTCACCCTTCGACTCCATACTTGGGAAATTTCCTAAATTTCCTCCGTGTCGGCAACAACTTTAAATTGTACCTGCCACTGTGGCTCAAATTTCATCTCCTATCTTCCACCGTTGCGGCTCAGACTTCAAATTTTTTCCACTGCTGCAGCTCAATTCTTTTCTTTCGCTCATCGTCGTGTATCGGCTTGCCCCTGTTGGCTCCCTCTAGGTGACCTAGCCACTATAGGGGATTGAACTTCATCATACACCCACCGTGTCGGGGAATAAAGTGCCAAAGTCTCCGACACATCGAAAGGATCTCGAATTGTCATCCGTCATTGCGGCTCTGCTTTGGGTTTCTCAAACGACATAGAGAACATCCCATACTTAGAAAAATTGTGAATTTTTCTCTATCTTCTATTGGGTTCAACAAATGTTACCTCACCTCTCTATTAGCTAAGTTTTCTTGGCCCATAGAGGCCCACTATTGCAACCTGAGAGATCTGATACCAATCTGTCACGTCCCCAACCCTCTAACCAACGAAGAGGACGTGACTAACCGCTATGAAGCCAGGAAAACTAAGCCCCATGAACATAAGATATAAAATGCATTGGAAATGAAACATACACATATGCATAATTCATTTAATAAACATACAGCAGAAGCAACCATAATCATCCAATACATTCAGCATGTTCATCATCTCATTTAATCTATAGATACAATTTCAAAGATAGAATGGACAAGAGATACTTATCTTTAAAAGAAGCTTGTCCCGCAACGAGCTACGTCGCTGCAACATTCCACCCAAACGTAGGCCAGTGTGCTCATCAATCTCTTAGCCACACTGCCACCCCTGAGATGGGTATGATTCCACAAGGAATAAGGGGAAACTAGCAGGCTCACACATAGCCAAGGATACACAACTCATCCAATCCAACACATTTGGGTTTATCGGGCTAACAGGGAGCTAGCACTAGTACAAAAGCGTGGATTTTTCCATGGAGGTTTTCCACGTTTCTTACTTTTTGGTGTAAAATCCAATGTAACAGGAATGAGGCGTCGCTGTATCCACGCCTGGACTCTTAGACGTCGTTGTATCCACGCCTAAACTCTTGGACGTTGTTGTATCCACGCCTGACCGTCTCTATAGCGACGGCACCGTCTTTTGTTGACTTTTTACAACTCCACTGTTAACACCAAATTAACTATGACAATGTCCTAGGGGTAAATTAACTATGACAATGTCCTAGCGGTGAGCTATAATTACTTATATATTTGAAAATAACTATAGAAATATACCTATATACATTTGTTTTTAAATATTTTATTTATAAATAATATTAATTATTAAACTATTTACATTATAAATTTTAAAAAAATGTTACTAAGTATTTTTTATTATATACTAATAATACATATAAAATTTTAGAAAAATATACTAAGTTATTTTTTATTATATACTATTAATACATATAAAAAAATTAAGTTAAACAAATATAAATATGATAAGTAATTTTTTATTATATACTATTAATATATATAAAAAAATTAAGTTAAGCAAACACAAATATGATAGAATTCAAGTTAAACAAATACAAATTTCATTCTGTTAGTGTAGTTTCACAATTTGGGTTTTGGCGCCAACGTGAAGTGGTGGGTGCCAATGTAGAACAATCTTACATTTCACTCAAGCTAAAGCCCAAGGTGACCCTGTTCAAGGCTTCAATGGCACAAGGTGTGTTTCAATCTATGGCCATTTTTCCCTGGTTTCGAATGTTTTTCGAGCTCATCTTAAATGTGGAAAGAGATCAAGACCCATTTGAACTTATCCGTCTTCAGACAATTGGTGGTAGAATAATGTGGATCGCAATAAAAGGTCACAATGCTTTCTCAATACAAAATCATTCACTAAGTTACCTAACTCAAAATGGAGTAAACTTGCATATGTATGTATGTATGTAAGTAATGCTAAAAATAGATGTTTGAATATGAGTATTGTTAGAGCAATTCAAATAAAACAACAATTCTATATGAAAGCTTGACCATTTCGTTATAGAAAATCTACAAAGGTTGCCATAGATATTTTCCTCTTTATTACCATACCGACTTGATTTAGGATGTCATTTACTTATTTCCCCAACTTGTTTTGTTTGTTGACAAGACTTGACATTTTAATTTACATTCTTGAGAATTTTTTCCAACACTATTTGGAATAACAAGAAATCTATCTAATATCTATCTAATTGCTTGAAGCAATTAGACTCTCTCTCTCTCGTAAGTGTTCAATTGCTTTGGATATTTTGTTTTACTAAGAAAGATGATGCACTATCCATAATGACTTTAAAAGAGTGTTAGGTGAATACAAAAGAACAAGAATATTGCACTCGCCATCCAAAGTATTTATTTTCTATTTAAGTGGGCATGTTGAACACCAATAGTATCTTAAATCCTATTTATGACGATTCCATGCCCCCAAGTATTGAGAAAATATTGATTCTAGTAACTTTTTTAAGGGATAAACATTAAAGGGATACCCATTGAAATATTTTCAATTTCTAAACATAAAAATTCCACGTTGATATTAATGGAACAATAAAGGAAAGGAGATAAATAATAGTTCCTTCTATGTACACAAACACATTCTTGGATACTTTCCAAGATGATAGCATCTACAATAAATTGAGAAAATAAAATAGTTTTGCCTCTATATTTTGAAAATAGTTTTTCCAATTAGGATTAAACACATATGTGGTTTTATCATTATGTAAAATATGATCTAAAGATCTAAGTTAACAACAAACATTACCCATATGAAGTAATCTACTGCAATAAGTCTTAAAAATATCCTAATTGTAACCCAGTTGAATCCAATCTCACTTCATTATCCAAAGACTTGTGTTCGAACTCGGAGAGTGGCTTGCCCTCTAATTATGCTATATTCATATGTTGTTATTGTGTCATTAAGTTTGCATGTTGCAGGACAAGCTCAAATAATAGTGGTCAAAATCATAACATCAAAAACCATTTATTTCTATCTCCTCGACTAAACTCTACACGCATGTGAAAATGCTTTGCTATAAAAGATTTCGAAGAGTATCAATATCAATATCAATAGAATATATTGTTCTTGTCGACATCACTATGCTCAAGGGAAAGTTTTCATTCTCCCTCCTAGTTAATTTCCTAAGAAATATTATCATGTATTTGAATAAGAAACTAATCACTTTCACTTGCCTTGTGAAAAGCTTCCAGTGCTTTAAAAACATAGATGGATGAAGCACATGATGCAAAATATTCATGGACTTTAATAATTCAACCATCACATAGATTTGACTAAAGTCAATCTATGGCCATTTTTCCCTGTGTTCTTCCCTCCACATGGCATTTTGGTGATTACCAAGACGCTACTGCAATGCAATGAAATATTCATCTTAGATCTTCAGGATGGAGTCCAATTCAAGGGTTTCTGCAATGGAAATCATGGTATATTTTAGGGGTTCTTTCCTTTTTGTTTAGCTGAAATATAACATTCAGAGATTCGATCCGACTACCATTTCATCATTCCCTTCGAGGAATTTGGGTTCACACACAAAGGCCTCCTGGAAATCTATGTGAAGGATTCCTCGTAGAAGGCCATCAAGGAGAATGATATCGACCTGGATTCCATGGGGTTCTTCTTGAGCACCAGAGATGTCCGACTTCACATCTTGAAAGATCTGGAACATGGAGAAATTCACTGTGTACTCGAGAGTAAGCTCATCACACCCCTCCTTACATTTAAGGATTTGGAGAATCCATTTCCCTTCAACAAAACTTTGAAAGAGCTCGAAGAAAACCAGTTTACTCTAGTCTTTGCTAATTGTATCTGTGACATCGTGGTTTCAATGGATGTAACTACATTTATTTATAATCTTGAGGGGGGAGGTGATGGCAGCAGGCATTATCTTTCGGCCGGTGAAACCCTTTTGTTGAATCTTTTTTTCATTGTCTTTGATATCTGTTGCGCTGGTTGGGGTTTGGATCTACGTGGTTATGAAAAAATGCCTTACGACCTACCGGACCCATGTATTCATGGCCGCCCTCGTCTATTTGAAATCTCTAAATCTACTCTGTGAGGAAGAGGACAAATCTTTCATTAAGAGAACCGAAAAAACCCATGGATGGGATGATTTGTTTTATATTTTTAGTTTTCTGAAGGAAATTATGCTTTTTACCCTGATTGTCTTGATTGGCACCGGCTGGTCCTTCTTTAAACCCTACCTGCAAGGCAAGGAGAAGAAAGTTCTCATTGTTTTCATTCTCTTGCAAGTCTTAGACAATATTTCTACTGTGGTGATCGATGAGACTGGGCCGTATGCCAAGGATTGGCTTGCCTGGAACCAGGTGTTTCTCTTAGTTTACATGATCTGTTGTTGTGTTGTCTTGTTCCCCATTGTCTTGTTTCTCCAGAGCTGCTTGGATCAGTTGAATTTGTGTGAAGGAGATGCACAGAACATGCAGTTGAAGTTGAAACTCCTTTCTATAACAGTTAAATATATGATGCATCGACCAAATTTCAGTACAGTGTTTTGTGAAGCTGTGAAGAATACTCATACAGGTGAAAGCATCCTTGGGGATTTGTCAAAGAACTTGCATTTGTCATTACCTGAGCAGATTGGATTGGGACTGGCCTTCGCAGACTCAGATGATACAAATCAAAGCCAAGAAGGTGGGTATAGCTGTGTCTGTTTATCATGAACATCTCACTATTCATTCTTGGAAACAGGGGTTTGTGAAATACATATTTGGCTTGTTTGTTTCTTTATTCACAGTTTAAAATTTTTCCCTTTATGAGGATGGAACGACTTACCACAGGTATTTCTCTCTTTAGGTCAAAACTTCTATGAGTCTAAAATAATGGAACTGTACCAGAACCCAACAGCCAGTATTTCTGAAGATCTCATTGAGCAGATTTCATTATTCCTTCATCGAAGTGAAGGATTATCAAAGCATGTGCCCACTTTCCTCGAGGAATTGTCTTTGTTGCAACCCAAAGCCCAAACGTCACTGTTACTGACTCCATTATTTACAAATGAAGTGAATGTTGTTAATTCCTTGAGGTATACACATTCTTTAAATAATTTTTTCATCCAGTGCGGTGTTAATAGTTATGACTTAACAATTTAAAGCAAGGTAGGATCATGGCCTTGACGGGAGCAAAGGTATATCTTTTGCTTTTGTCAGCATTGTGTGCATGTTTCTTCATTTCCATGCCAATTTTGTGTTGCAGGAGTTTTGAATCTCTCTCTACAAGAAATGGTCTAGTCTCTGATGATATTTTGACCCAGTTAGAAGAGGCAACTGATGTTTCAAACATAATGGAGGAGCTTGGATATGGATGTACAATTGATGTTTCACACTGAAAAGATATTTTGTCATTTTTTTCTCCATTGAAGGAGGAGACTGTGTCCAAGATAATTATCATGGTTTTGCACACTCATACAGGCCGTGAGGATGCCCATGGCACACATTCAACATTTTATACTTCAATGTTTAATAGTTCCATAACTGACTCGTCATGGTTATCATCTTGGAATATTGATGTTCTATTGGATTCTATCAAACAAGTGGTGAGTGTTCTGCAATTCACCTCATCTCAATCATTGTATTCAGTTATTCGTATCTGTTGAAATCTGAAGTTACTTTTAGTGAGAAATTTTCAACAGTGGTGGTTACTTTGTAGGCTCCAGAAATCAACTGGGTTTCTGTGATGGAGTCTCTAGATCAAAAAGACTTTTATTTTCCATATCAGAAAGCCTTCTCTATTTTGATGTCAATTTATGGAAAAACTTGCCAGGTAGACATGTTGATTTATGGAAAAACTTGCCAGGTAGATATGTAGAGTTATAATGCAGTTGCTGCTATCTTTGGGCTATTGACATGATGGATTTGTGTGTTCTGACATTTTGATTTACAAGGAAATTAGTTTTATCTTGCCACAAATGGCTGCAATAAATCATTTGTTTGTATTATTTATATGTAGGATCATTTTCCCATTCAAATAGTCTGCGGGAGTGTCTGGAACAATGATGAAGGCCAACTCTCCTTCTTGAGATTTGCTGTATCTGGCTCTCCTGAAGTTTTTACATTTGCACATTCAAGGAGGCTGCAAGTGATGATGTCACTTAATAGTTCATCCTTTTTTGTTTTGTTTTCTAGAGAAATATAGTCCCTCACTTGCCTAGTGAGGAGGCTAGTGCCTTGCTAGACACCAGTGGATTCCCCCCTCTTCCCTGGTTTTCTGGATCGAGGATGCTAGTAACAAGCAGCTAAAATACCAGATGGTAACCCAAGGGATTCATGGGGTTTCATCCTGAGGCCTCTGTGAACTTTGCACAAGAGAATCTACCAATAGAGCTAACCATTGGGCGATTAGTTTGCCCCTCTTTATTATTATTATATCTCTGCATTTCTTTATCTAACCAAAAGATTCCTCATTTTACAGGCACCCCTTGAAGGTCCACATGGGAGTTTACTTCCATGTGGTTCTGCTAACCAGGCATGGCTGTCTGTTGATCTGGTAGAGGTATTGTGCCATATGGCAGAGATTGGGCATGTGACTGCTGTGCATGCATTGCTTGAGTTTCCTATTAAGCACTGTCCAGAGATATTGTTAATTGTCGTTGCCCAAGTTAAGGTAAAATGCAAGGTCTTAATGCTTTTTTTTCCTCTTGAAGTTGTTTTATGTTTGTTGAGCATATTATTTCTTTATGGTGACTAAAAGGAATGTAACACTATTCTCCAGAATGCATTCAATCAGTTGCAACATGAAATATTCGCTACCCTTTTCCCATCCTATCTTGTTGGTACCAATCCTAATTGTACCATTCTCCTACATCAGCTATGGCTTGTTGATCCTAATATAGTTCTCTGGGGTATGATGGATCTCCATGCTAAGGATCCTAGCTGCATATCAAAGATTTTAGATGCATGCCAAGAGATAAAGGTAAGTGCTTGCAGTTAAAATCAATATAGCAGATAGATATAAGATCTGTATATGTCATAGATAGTGTCCAACTTGTGTCTCTTTTATCTGTATTTAGAAACTATTTTTATTTCTTATAAATAGTTTGGACCCTATTCATTTCTTAGGTATAATCTACAATTTAAAATCTCAATTGACAAAATTTGTGATATTGTGAAACTAACAGAAGTTAAAAGTCAAAATGAACCGTGTTGCGTACCATTTTCTTTCTAGCAAGTCAAGTCAATATTGTAACACTTATAACACTTTATAACACTTTAACACTTTATAACACTTTATAACACTTATAACACTTATATTCACATTTATAACACTTTGTACCACATGATATACCCATGATTCTAAATAACCTATTCCTGTGGGAAGCTGAAAAGTTCCTCCTTGTGTAATCTGTATTAACTTATTTCTTATATTGAACATCAACCAGGATGGGAAGGTTGTAGAGTGGAGAATCATGTGCCAAAGAATCAACATCAGTCTTGAAATTAGCAAAGACCAGCAAACCAATTGTGTTCTGTTAAGTTACACTAGAGGACAACTTACATTGCTGAGGGTAGAAAAAATATTCTCTGCCATTTTGATTTTTTCAAATGCATTTGAAGAATGAAAAGCCATGAGAAGAACTTCCAAATGAAATAGGGATGGAAGACTTGCACAAATTTCTTGGATATTTAAGCACCCTGAATATGTAGCTTTCACTTTCTCAACAATAAAACCAGCGTAGCCTTTGCAGATTTTGAGTCTTAAGGAGTCATCTCCCAAAATGGACCCTGTGGATGTCCTTATAATAAGAATGTGAGCTACAAGAACAAGAGCATCATCAGTATAAGCAAACCTCCCATCCTCTACCTTCAGAACTTGATTTACTAGGTGTTCTTCAAGTTCTATGGTGACAGGATTCTTTGTAGATAGAAGAATGCCAATCTGGAGAAAAAATGCACTCTTTAATAAAACTAAGCACTTCAATAGCTCCTTGTAAAGGAATATTACTGGAGTCAGAAACACTATCATTTGCAGAGCAGGGCTGTTCATGTCCATCAGAGATGACTACTTGCCTGCTAGCCTCTGAAAACAGATCTCCAAAGAGAGCATCATCTTCATGCCTGCTTGCAGATTCTACATCATTTACTCCCAGCCCATCCTTGCTAGCAGTTGGCCATGAATTTTCCCCCCTGGGCCTTTTTTTTAAACCTTGTGCATGCAGAAAACTTGTGATAGCTATTAGATCCTCTAGCCAGTGACCTGCCTGTGGAAATATAACATTTAGTTGATTCTCCTTGCTGCGCTCAACAATTAAGGCAAAATGCTCTGAGCGAAGGTTACAGGACAAAGCAATAGAAGTTAAGTCTACAACCCCGTCTCCTTCATGATCTCATTGAAGCCATGCTGGCCCTAAATCTATAAAATGCTATGTCGTGAAATTTAGATCATGTGACAGATATTATTCCCACAGTCCTAGAGATAGAGAAGCACAACACAGGCCCTTTGTATAATAAATTCCAAGTTAAACATGTATAAGCAAACTGCCAAGTTAAGAGATCGGTTCTCATGAGTAGACATCAATTGAATGTCATCAACATCCCAACACAGCCTGATGATAGATTCCATATCCTATGAACCGACATGAGTGGCCAAAACCTCCTTCGGAATTTCTTCATCTGTATTAGCTGTCAGCATGGAAGTTGTATCAATGTCATAATCATTGACTGGCCTATCAAGTTGCACAGTACAACTTGAAATACCCGAATTTGGATTCTTTAATTCCAATTCCCTTAATATAGTTGGTGCTTCCTGTATCTTTCCTTCATGGTAAAGCCTTTTGATGAAATCAACAAACGAGATATCAAGCTCTGGCCCAAAAAACAAATTATCAGTTCCCACAAAATTCAATCTTCTAAAATATTCAGAGTATAATCTACTGTCAGTATTGATGCCAAGAAGTAAATCCCTCTCAAGCAGTTCTTCTACAAGTTTACTTGCTTCTTCCATCCTACCTTTATTGCAAATCCCATTAATAAGGTTGGTGTAGCAAAAGAGATTTGCTGCAATTCCTCTCCTTTCCATTTCATGAAACAGTGTCAGAGCTGCCTCCTTATTGCATATTTTGCAATGCCCTTTAATCAGTGACTCAAACATAAAACCATTTGGCAAAATACTCCACTTCTCCATTTCAAAGAGAAGAGTTGATGCCTTTGGGTGTCCTATGGGTGTCATGTATAGTACATGGTGAACATGCATGTTTTCATTTCTTTGCTTTTTATGGTTGTGATCATTAGTAAGAATGATAATTAAAAGGTAGGGAGTGGACAAAATTTCATGAAGCTCTAGGGTTTGGTTGCATGCCACCATACCTTGCCGCGGGAGGTTCCATTTCCTATCCTCTATGCTTGCAAAATAATGATGCAAGAATCTGGTATTTAACTAGACATGGAATTGCAATTGGCAACTCAATTGATAGAGAAACACATTTTTAGTTTTCAAACGCTTCTATGGGATATGCTTCTTTGAGATGCCCAAAAATGGAATTGTAACTAATATCATGGATCTTGTGATTTCTTAATATTGAATGAGTTGTAAATGAAATTTAAAGATTAGGCCTTGGTGTGATGATAGAGACAACCCCAATGTGAACAATCAATTTTGAATATTTTGTTGTCACTCGAATTCCAAATCTCTATATTGTGAGGGAAGGTATCAAAAAAGTTGATTCTTAATAGACAGTGTCGGTGATTAGCGACGACTACCACTTAGAACAACACTATGGGAAGTGTGCCTATAATAATATTTGTAGGAGTAGTACAACCATGGGAAACATTAGTGGGAGTAGACACGCCATCATGTGTAACAATGGAAGTGTCTGCATGTCTAAGACCAATATAAGTGTGGTCAATGGGAGAATGCACTATAGATAGACCAAGATGGCTAATAGAAGGAGAAGGCTGAGTAGATACTATTAAAAGGGCCTCATTTTAATTATTCCCCTTTAAAAATATAGAAGTTAAGGTCATATTATCACTTATCTGAGTGAGCTATGCGAAGGGTTATCACTTACTTACCTTCGTAAGGATTTAGGGGAAAAAGAAAGGACCTTTTAGGAATTTGAACAACCAATTGAATAAGATCAATCAATAGATGCCCTTATATCTGCAAGCTAGTTTATTTGCTTGAATAGTATGGGGACTCAATGAGGTTGAACATGGATATTTTGACATAAGTTGGATATATCTTGAATGGATACTATTAGAATTAATTCAAAAAAGGAAGAAACAGAGCACACGAGCACATATACCAGGTTATAAGAGAAATTTAAAAATGTACTACCACCATGAAACATAGCACACAAGAACCGCATAAGTGTCTCTAAAGGGTGAACATGGCCCTCATGGAGAGGGAGGAAAACTACTATTCACATACATGTACTAAGATTCAACTGCATTACTACCATTATTCTTCACTAAATCCATTCCATTAGATGAGTGCACACGTAATTAGTTCAATATTCTAAAAATGTTAAAGCATGCTTTG
Organism: Pseudotsuga menziesii; assembly: GCA_001517045.1. Lineage (NCBI taxonomy): Eukaryota > Viridiplantae > Streptophyta > Pinopsida > Pinales > Pinaceae > Pseudotsuga > Pseudotsuga menziesii. Next base: position 315,494 of record LPNX010577625.1, read on the forward strand.
TGAAAATGTTCAAGGAAGTGTTTTTCATAGGACATATCTGAAACACCAGCCCCCTCCATTCTTTCATCAACTGAAAGCTGTGGCTGTAGCATTCGTAAAAGATCACTGAACCATATATATACATTACCTCCGACGTACCCAAGTACCCTGTTTCAAAAAGTGGCATCCCCGTCCCTGTACCCACGTTTCTTGGCAACTTAGAGTTTATCAAGTCATGCCTTTATAGTTCCATGCACCTTATCCTTTAGGGAATTTGACAATTCTTCATGCTTATTTCATGATGTAAATTGCATATCTTTTCATTTCTATGCTTGAAAAAGAAATAAATCTGTGAGTTTCTTTAGTATTTGGGTATATAGAGCATTTGGAGGTTCGTGCTTGCTGGGTTATAGAAACTACATATATATTTTTAAAATTTTCTCAATCTCTCTATGCAGCTTATTGATGAGAACAGGTGGTATAATTTTGATGATAGTCATGTCTCTCCCATTAGTGAGGATGAGATAAAGACATCGGCAGCTTATGTGCTTTTTTATAGAAAAGTCAAACTTGAAGATGGCTCAATGAGTAATGGAGCACACTCATATGCAAACCATGACAATTTGGGTTCAGAAAATAATAGAGTATAGAACACGTTTGAAACCATATTTTTAAATGCTGGGATATTGTCACCGTTGTCAGATATTTTTAAATGCTGGGATATTGTCACAACTGTCTGTTTTGACAAAAGAAGTGCCTGATGATCAATATGTTCATGTATGTCTTGGTTCAAGTTTCTGCATTATGTCACATGATGCAATCAAGGAATCTTTAGTTGATATATTTGGCAGTGTTGAGGTCAATGCAAACCTATTTTACAATGGTTCATTCAGTCAATATTGACATCTTCAAAGAATGGATCTCCCTACCAAAAGAATTCTATGGAAGGATATTACTTCTATTGATGACTAATGCATTGATATCCTATTCCTTATGGAAGCCAGATATATGGTGATGAGGTTGCTGCTTCACTTGTGGCAATTGGTTTTGTGTTTCATTTATAAATATTTTAGATTCACTTTACATTAGCTGGCATCTTGTTTTTGAAAGTACATTTATTTTGATGATTCCAAAGGTGAGGTATGCATAATACATTTGCAATTGCTTACAAGACTTAAACATAATGAAGCTCTTATGTTTATTTATTTGAAAGATGATTAAAATCAGAATCATATTATTTATTTGAACCTCTTATGTTTATTTCATCAGGTCCATCCAGTAGATGTGAACATCATAATCCTGATGATACTTTTGTCACCAGCTGCCAGCATCATATATGTAGGGTCTGCTTAAAGTCTAATGTGGCATCTATAATTGAGAACTCAATGGAGATGTCAGAACCCTCATATGTTTATCTCAGAGTACAATTGCAATGCCCAAGGTAATGTATAAGCATCTTACAAGGAATTTGTGGAAACTTTTGACTAGTTGTGTTGTTTTGACCTTAAACATGGCAGTTGGAGTTTAGGCAATCGAAATGCATCTAGACAGGATTACACATTTAAGTTTTTTCACACCAAATTTTGAAAAAGATCAACTTATGTTATCATATTTCTTGGACCTTGTTGTATTGATATGTGCATTTTTCATGCCATTCATACAGTTTCCAGAATCCATAGCATTTACTTTCTTATTGATAATAACACCTTTATTGGTTTTATGTCCAATCCATCCACCTGCAATATGTCTGTCTTATTTGAGCAAGGAAACTTTTTGTGACTTAACATCATAGTAGTTTAATATACTCAAGTCATGATTCTCTCTAGTTCTGCAGAGAGAAGGATGCACAAATTTTAGATGCTGCACTTGGTCTATATGGATTTTGTGATAATATTGTTTTCATAGTTTAACACCCTACCCTCCCTTCTTTGATACAGGAACCAAGGACTAAACCGTCTGTCATAGGAACATCGTTCATGAACCTTGGAGAGTTTGTGTTATGTGGAAAGGATGCAAAACATAGCACTAAGATCCTTGTTTCTTGTTGCATTGGAGGAGTGACAACTGAAACAATATTTTGTGTAAGATTAAGCTCCTTTTGTCATTCTATCTGGTTTTTACCTAAGAACTTACTATTTGCATAAGGTCACCATTGCATATATAACACTCTCTAGTTACAAGGTAGACACACTAGTATCTAATGATGATCTCAAAGATTGAGTCACTGGAAACAATTATGTCACTTGTTTCTTGCACTTTCACACATTTTGACTGGGAACTTTGTTAAATTTATTTCTGTTGCATTGTTTTGGAAATATTTTGGGTTATTGATTCTTGATAATATTAATTCATGCATATATAATGGGTTGCAGCCTTCTATATTTGGGTGCATTCTTAATAGGGAGTCCTTTTCATGTCCATTTCCTTTTTCCATTGTATACCTTCAACTTGAGGACAACAGTGTTTTGATTAATGCATATTACTCTCAGCTTTTTGGAGTTTCAAACATCTCAGGAAACAATGGATGTTTTCATAGGATTATAGTTCCTTCACTATATTTTATTGGAGGCCATTTGTCATCTGATAAGGATGAATTATCTGCTCTGAAAGCAGGTTTAAGGAAGGTGAATTTTTTCACAGAATATGTTGCAGTAGGGAGATCAAAGAAGGCTTCTGAAGAAGAAGACAAAAGTGATGAGAAATTGTCTCTAGGGAGTGAAGAAAGTGAATTTTTCGAGTCAGATGACTCAGCTTCTGCTGATGCATGTGAAGGGGATGGAGCTGATTATAGGCTTTGCTCTCAATTTAACAAGTGTTTGAGTTATGGACCTTTGGCGGCAACCAATCTTGTCATTGAAGGTGTCCTCCATCTAGACTCTAGAAAATGTAGTTAGAAAACTTTGGGTGCCGAAGAGTTTACCCAATTTGGAACCAATTCCAAAGTTGATTGACAATCCATCTTCTTCAGATTCTGATCACTCTCTGCCACAAAATTCCATGCGGAGTCTTGTTTCATGGGAAAGGAGAAAGGTAAGTTTCAAAGTGGTATGAGAGATGGGAGAGCCATTGTTGAATGAGGCATGTAGAGAAGAGGGTGGAGATGATATTGATTTTAATCACCGACAATCAAGATTTCCTACACAGCCTCCCCCAGTGAAGGTACAGTTTCCTCTCTTACAATGTTTTCACCCCTCTTGACCGTATCACTTTCCACAATACATCATACATAAATTAAAAATAGGAAAGGTTATGGTGCAATGTTGATGTATACTTGTACATTTTTTGGCATATTGATAAAATTATTTTGGTGCAACAAAAATCAATTGGTTTATCATGTATGGGAATCCTCCAAGGAAAAATTATCGATCTTTGATCAAGAGCCCTAGAGCTTCTCACTCATGAAATATATGCCATAATGATAATTACCACTAAACAATCCCTTGGCCGACCAAAGCCAATAGAAGTCAAGAATTCAGTCTCAAGAATTCTTCCAAAAATCTGGAACCCCCAAAAGGTCCTCCTCCATTTATTTTATAATAATCTCAATAAATTGTTATAGGTTACAATATGACCCATCATAAGGTTTGAAGAAAATGATATGGGTTGAGAATAGATATCAAGAAACTTAGTAAAGGAAGTGAAAGAAGCAATAAAACCATTCCTCACAATTCACGTGTAAAATGACTAAACTCTAGATTGGGATTAAGAATATCTAAATAAAGAAGATAAATTCTATTCTAAAGGAGAAGGTTGACACAACAGAGAGGATTCTCACAAGTTGAGGCTCTAAGCTTAAGTTAAAATATATCATATATGGAAAAAGTCAGGAATCATTCATTGAAGAGTATATAACGTTGAAAAGAACTATAACAATCCACTATGAAGCATCCTCTCTTCAAAGGTTATAGTTTTTTAGGGAGCATCACATGAATGGATTGGAGAAAATATTCTACAAGAAATCCTAGTTGCAAAGAAAAATATCTTCATGAGGAGAGTGACTTGTTTTCTTTCAAAGTGATTGAGTTTATCAAATTTGTGTGTGAAGAGCCCGTCGCAGGTATAGAATCCCCGTCACTATCCCTGGGGTTTGCATTTTTTTTTTTTTAAAAACTTATACAAAGCGTGGATATAGCGACGGCCAGGCATGGATATAGAGACGGCAAAGAATGGCTATAGTGACATCTTATTCCTGGGTTTGCATTTTTTTTTTAAAAACCTTATACAGAGCGTGGATACAGCGACGGCCAGGCGTGGATAGAGAGACGGCCAGGCGTGGATATAGCGACGGCTTAGACATCTAACGAAATATAGAACTTTGTCTCTCTTGCAACGCAAATTAGGGGTCGTCTCTATTGTGACAGAATTGTTTCCACGGAAAAAAAAAAAAAAAAACAATTAAACGTGGAAATATCCACGTTTTTCCGTGGATATTGCCACATTTTGCCATGGCAAAATTGATCACTTGTACTAGTGTGGAAATGTTGGCGGCTAAGATAGTGAGCTCAATCCAAGAGCTATGGACACCTGCACCAGAACTAGCCTGACTTCTAAAACATCCACACACACCCAACACAAAGAAGCATCCCCTTCTCTGCTACACAGTCCCTCGAGATAAGCCCTCCCTTCCAGTTCTATTCAGGGGGTGTAAAGAAAAAAGAGAACCCTCTAGCTCTGTCGGTGAGGCTCCTACACACACTAGGTTTTTCAAGCAAGATCAGAGCCCATTTCCACTCCCAATTCAACTCGGGCCAAAGCGAAAATATGCACCCACAACATAATACAATTTCTAGGTTGGAGGAAAAACAGTTCCAGCAACAAAACGAATTTCCAGAATGAGTAAAAATGGACCTTTAGTAGAAATTCAATTTCCATTGACGTTTTGGCCCTAACGTGGCCAAACGGGCTCAATAACGCCCAAAATCGTGGGTATCCTCTCCCACTCACTGGGCATCACTAGAAAAACAATTTCCATCTTGGAAACAATGGAGAAAAATGCAACAAAATGTGGGGAAGGAAACTCAGCCACTGATAATCACCAAAAATGATTTCTCAGCCTGAGCAAAGTGAGCTAACAACCAAAAACATGAATGGTTTCACAAATAGGAAGTTCTAAATGCCTAAGAGAGCTCACGTGAATGAAAAATGGTGAGGAAAACATGAAAATGTGGAAGCATGGTAGAATGGCATACATTTTTGGGTTTTTGCTTGCCCAAGGCGTCAAAACGCATTTCCCAAAAAGTGATGGCTTCTCCAATTCGAATTTGGGTTGTCATACCTTTCCCATCCCATGTAATAACCAACTCAACCAACTTCTAGTAGTAATAAATGATTGGGTGAATGAGACAAGAATGGTAGTTGACTATTTGATGGGTTCTCCCATTGACATTTGGCTTTTCCCCATTGGCCCCAAGGGTTAAATATTCCCCCCTTATCCTTAAGAAATCATGCCCCTTCTCATTATGGTTGCATTGACATGGTTAGTTGTGGGTATTTTAATTAAAATGCATATGTACATGGTGTCCATAATTATAACATGCCTCACTAGCACAAAATACCATCGGCAACAATTTTAATCGTCGAAACATAAAACGATAATCCATGGTGGGGCTTTTAGCCTTTAGGCTCCACACCATGATTAATTACAATATATACATCATCTACATTTAATGAAAATGGGGTCAAAACTGGGGTGTTACAATGGGAATGGATGTAACTTGTGCCCCCATATTCACATGTCTAGGATCAGTCCCTCAAATGAGAACGAAATTGCTAGGACTAGGATGCATGTGTGAAGGTCCTCCCACCGCAGGGATGGAAGGTGCAATATGACTAGTGCTACCAAACCTCTCCACTTTGAAAGGAATGGAAGTCCCCCAGGAACAACACTGGGGTCAACACCTCATCTGACATTGGGTGTCAGACCGATCTTGGGAAGGTCTGGCATGCCATACCTAATTGTGCTAGTGCCAGTTGGTGCATGGTGAGTCTCAACACGTGGACTATGTGACCAATAACAGCGGTTTGCATTCATGTAGCCCAGAAATTGTGATGGATCATCAGGTGATGTCCCAACCACAAAAGGTCTGGAACCTACCGGAGTCCCATATGTGATCGAAGGTTCAACCTCCCACATAAGAGGTCAGGAATGAGGGTGCTCCAAGATCTCAGGCTCATGGTGACTCATGGCAAAATCGATGTGTGAATCAAAGTGAGAAGTAGTCCACCCGAACTGTCTGTCTCTCTCTCTCCCAAAGGAGGATGAGACGTAGAAGGAGGAAGTCCTGCTAAATGACGAGAACAGTGAAGTGCCACACCCAGATCCACTTTGACTCAATAAAAGAAAAAGACTCAATCTAGCTACGCAACCCTAAGAAATCTAGCGTACACAGAGCATACTCCGAAAAAAACCTACAGCCAAAAAACAAGCAAACCAAGGGGAGGATATGTGAGCTCTCGAATGCAGCAAGTATTCCTATCCTAGGAGAGGCTTGAGACTCCCATACACTACAAGCGGAGGTTTGTAACCAATTATAGTGGCCCTCACCTTCAACATGTAAAGTGACTGTGTTGTCTGACCCCTACGTGGCTAGGACACCTACAGAATAACCTCTGTAAGTACCCCCTATGATACCTAGGTAAGGAAACTAAGGTCACCACAATATAATCAATGCTCAGGAATAAAGTCGTAGGAGAGATCGACCATATGGGAAGGGTAGCAAATCCTGAATCTTGAAAGCACTAACCGATACCTCAAAAGCCCCCAAATGCAAATACAATCTTGGAAATATCTCTGGTGCTCATAGAATGTAACCAAGGGATATCCCAATCACAATCGTGTGCATTCCAACATGCTTGAATCCTGTGTAAAAGGAGCTTCTTGAGAAGCACTAATTATACCAAGGATTTCTCACTCTCACCTGGACAGACACTTAAGTGTTTGTGTTTAGTAGTCTTGGATAATTTACTCCCAATGAACTATTCCAAGACCCTAAATCCTAATCTTGATGGTGAACCCTATAAAATAAAAAAGTGTATTTCATTTTAATTAAGCATTGATTTTAATGGCTATAATTACTCAAAGGGAAATAGTCTTACAACCAATAATATTGAGACTCAGAAGTGAAATAAACATGAACACCTAACCAACAATGCCAAGTGCAGTTTTGTAGAATGAAAAACAGGGCATGCCACTACGTAAGATGCAAATTCTTTCCTTCAAATGAGAATGCAAAAGTTCCTAAATGAACACCTGACCATAATTCAATAAGGTAAAAACTAATGCAAGTACCATGCGAGTGAAAAAATGCAAGAATGCATAACTATGCAAAAGCAAAATATTTTTGTATTTTTTGAAATAAATGAGATATAAAAAGCAATAACAGACCCTTCAACTCTCAGACCCTGCAACCACTCACAATCACAAGCCAAATAAGGGACCAAGATAAAAGATACCTAATGCACTAATCCCAAAACAAAAAGGAAAAAATGAATGACAAGAACAAAACCTAATTGAGAATAAATTGAAAGGGGTCTCTGGTCAGAAACTGAGGTTGTATATAGACACTAACAATACCCAAGAAGGCTCAACAATCATCAAAGCTCACCCAGCAACGCTCAGGCTCCCAAATAAATATCAAAACAAAATAATATGCGACTGTGAGTAGTAAACCGACGTACATACACAGGAACTCAAGAGAAAACCACGTGTATACATGACTGTAACGCAAATACTCGCGTACAGGAAGAAAAAGAGGGAAAAATGATAAGTTAAGACCAAATTACCCATATAGGACACTAATGGGAAAAAATACCTCCAGACTCGACACAGAAACAGAGAAATAAAGAGCAATACAAGCACACTGTATGCCCAATTCCCAAAGAAAAAACAACTAGGAACCTCCCCAATGGAGTTGCCAATTCTATTATGGAGAGAAAATTCCTATGGCTTGGGGATACCACAACAGAAAGTATGACACCAGAAATCAATCTTTCCCCATACATAAAATCAGTAAGAAAATATAACACTAAGGGATATAGAATCGTACCTTATTCCGGATGGTTGAAGTAGATCTTTGTTGAGCTTTTCCAATGCAATTGCAATTATAATTTTCTCTCAACAACAACAAACAAATCAAGCATGGTATATATAAATGTGTTAGAGCTACTCTAACATATATAATCAATCATGTATAAGCAATTAAATACATCCATGTATTTAATTTCATATTCAAAATGCACATGAATTGGACAAGAAAATATATTTCTATTAATAAATCAGAGATACAATAGTGCCAAACTGTGTCGACACTTCTGTGAACTAGAGAAACCGAGTCCTCCACCTAGGCCTCCACCACTTCAATCCTCCATTTCTCAATAGAAAGCTCAAAAATCAAAGGCAAGGTTGGGAAGAACACTATCTGCTCCAAGGGACAAAGGGATGCAAACCCAAGTATAAGACAAACTGAGTCAACAATAGACTATAGATTCCTTACCCTTTAATTTCTCCCCCTTCAATGTATTCAAGGGGTTCCTTATATAGCACTCCAAATAGGTAATGGAGGGTCGAATCTGAGCGTTCTCAAGGAATTTGGAAGGCCAAGAGTCAAGTTACTCGGACTCATATGAGGAAAACTACAAAAATATTTTTCATTTTGCACACATCTTGATGTACACGGGTTTGAGGCCAAAAGCTGCGTATACATGCGAGTATTGCTTTAAAACTCGCGTATAGGTATAAACAAGCAATTTTTGGGGATGAAATTGGCACATCAAAGTATCATATAAGTCCATGGGATCCTAAGGGTTTGAAGAGAGACAAGGAATGCCATAAATGTGTGATCAACCATGTGTGGTAAGATCATCTATAACCGTGTGCACCTAGGCACGACCTGGATCATTGGTATTAGAGCTTGATCTTGTTCATCAGCTGAAGAGAACTAGCACTTCCATTGAACTTATCTAACTTATGCATGTTCAAACACACTCACAGACTCACCAAAACAAGACGACACTTCCTTCAACTTAAGAAAAGATGGTTGAAGACAGAGCAACTCATAGACAAAGCACTGGCTCACCAACAGACTGAAATGTTCACCTAGTTCATAAATATCCTCATGTGATTCGCTTCGAATTTCAGGGAATCCTCGACGCAAACTCACTCCAATAAGATCAACCCCTTCAAAGTGAAAATGAATCTGGACATACCGAATATTGAAGGCAATATTGATGTGGAATTCATCGACAATTGGGTATAGCAACTAGAATCATACTACCCTATGAATCAACTCTCTAAAATGGAAAACATCACCATTGCATCCTTAAATATGTTATCCTTCGTACACTGCTGGTGGGAAAATTTATCGACGAAGATGGAGAAAGAAGGCAACCCCATAGACACATGGGTAAAATTTTTTGAGTATGTCTGAAAGGAGTTCTACCCACCCAAGTATCTTGAGCAGTAGTATAAGAATTTGTAGTAGCTAAGGCAATGGAAAGACCAGTCTGTACAGATTTATATCGATGTGTTTTAGAAACTCATAGCTAGACTTGGCATCCAAGAAGAAGAGAAATTGCTTGTCCTGAAGTAGGTTAGCGGTTCATCCCCATACATTCAACAATAGATGGAGTTTCTAACTGTTAGTATGCTTGTGGATGCATTTCATTATGCCAGCAATCTTGAATCCAAACAAAAAGGAAAATCATGTTTTACAAATAAGCGAACAGGTCAAACATCTGACAAGAAGTCACCAGCCAACTCCGACAAGTTGAAGAACCCTTATCAGCTGACTCCACCAAAGCCCGATCATCAAAAGAAGAACTTTTAGAAAGGCAGGAGGTATCGTAAAAAACAAGATCCTACTGGGAAATGGTATGATTATCACAATTTAGCATGGAATGATATGTCAGAATGCAAAGCTCAGAAGACATTTTTGGAAAAAATTTCAAATTTTGACTTGTCCGACACAACCTTGGTAGAATTTGATCTAGATGCAACAACCCTCTTGGCTTTAAGCTCAACCACTCCAACAGCCTTAACTTTCATTGATGAGGAGGAATGCAAATGCCTATTCCATACATGGATATGGGTTCAGAAAAATCCATTACATATGATTGTGGATAATCATAGCCAGAATAAATTTTTTTCTGAATACCTTGTGAAGAAATTAGATCTTGTCACCATTCCACACCCTCAGCCTTACAATATCGGTTGGATGAAGGATGGGCAGAAACTAAGAATAACACCCCAATGCATAATCACCTACTTCATTAAGCCTTTTGAAGATGAAGTACTATGTGATGTGGCACCTCTTTCTGTAGCTGACACCTTGTTTGGGAAAACTTACCTATGGGATCGACATGGTACATATCAGTCATGGACTCAGAAGGTGATTGTCAAAATTTTGAATCAATGGTACGACATACCAGAGCGACAACCCACATCAATGGTTTCTATGATATCTTCCAAACAAACAAACAATCTTATCAACCATGCCTAGAAGTTCACATTAATTATGATAAAGCATCAACATTCCAGAAATACTGCATCAATGAGTCGACTCATTGACCAACGCAACTCTCACTAAAAACAACAGATCAACAATATTCTTGAGGAATACCGGAACATATTTCAAGAGTCGAACAGAGTACCTCTGCATCTTCAGGTAAAACACTCCGTTGAAATTATTATTGATTCTTCATTACCTAACGAATCTCTTTACAGAAGATCCATTCTCAAGAACGAAGATATTCGCATGCAAATATAGTATTTAATCGACAAGGATCATATCCACCCCAGCTCTTCTCCTTGTGGAAGTCCAGTCGTCATAGTTCCAAAGAAAGATGATACTTGGCGCATGTGCATCGACTATCGGTATCTCAAGAAAATTTCAGAAAAGAACAGATACCCTCTTCCACAAATAGATGAACTCATCTACAGTCTGAAAGGTGCTAGGTTCTTTACAAAAGTCAACCTTAAGTCGAGATATCATCAAAATATCATCACCATCATTTTATGAGATAGGTATTCCCTTGTCTCCTCCAATCCCTCAAATTTTGTCCTAGAGAAATGACAGGAATAAAATATCCCCTTACAGTTTTTCCTTGTTTTGAGTTGATAACACTCTTTCCCCATTGACAAAAAATTTTACCCAAGAATAAAAGAGCTGGGAACGCTCCTGATACATGAGAAAAGAGCGGTTGCCACCACTTCTAGACTTATTGTAAGAAGCGTTACCCCCTTAGCACCACCTGTTTGCTTCATTGGAGAAGCGGTGCTCTAGTTTTCAAGGCAAAAAGAGAAATTTCGAGGCGCTTCTCTAAGCTTACCTCCATGGAGCCTCATCCCTATGGTTTAGGACCAGCTGGAGCTCGATATCCTCCCTTTTTGGATCTTATCTCCACCTCACCCATGAGATCCTCAACCATACCTATCCTCCCATTCATTTAAATACTATCTCATCCTCCATGGGAGAAAGGAGGAAGAATTGTGTTGGATACCCACACTCTACCAAAATAATTCTTGAGCTATTGGAGGCAGGGTGAATTTATAGGAAAGGATCCATTGGAAGGAACTCTCAACACCAAGGCATAAAGGTTGTAGTCTCTCTAATCATTTTTAATAAAAAAAAATCTTTTCTTTCCCATATTTACTATTTCATGTGTATGTATTGCTTGATTCCATGGTCATGAGCATAGATATAGTTGATTATATTGTATGCTATCATGTTTCTCTTGTTGTTTTCCATATTTTGCAGGTTATTCTGCGAGGATAGCGAGGACAACCTTTGAGATAAGTATCATGGAATTTCATTTAAGTGATTAACCAGATCTAGGGGAAGTTTAACATTTGGTGTTTGTGTTTGTTTTAGATCTGAACCATTTAGACTAGGGAACCAGGTCCTGTCCGCAGGATGTGCGTATTTTCAGCTAACAAAAGTGGTGACCATACTGGGGATCTACTTCGAATTCTGAATATTTGGTAAGTTGAAACTTCCACCTTCATTTTCAATTTGTACATCTACTTTTTTAATTGATATATCTGTAGACCGGCTTTGAATTTGATTGATTTGCCTCTATCAGCCTTTGGATATTCATATTTTTGGTTCATTGGATTTTCTGGTGATTGTTTGGGTTCATTTTTCAATCTGTAACTTACTCTTCTATTGCATTTTTTATTTTTTAAATAGCCATCTCGGCCACCACGCCTAGGCTGTATAATATGAGTGGTTCTAGAGTTGCACTGCCTTTTCCTTGTTAGCATAAAGTGGTGTCACCGCCCTTTTTTAGTGTGAAAGAAGTGGTGTTGGAACTGGTAATGCTATGGTGTGAACCTGCAAGAAGTGGTTCCACCCCTTCATTTTTGTGTACAAAAAGCGGCGCCCGGGTTGGTAACGCCCTGTTCAACACCTATAGAAGCAGTGCCAGGTATTTTTCTTAGCCATGTTTGGTTTTTTATTCTTAAATGCTTGTTTTTGTATTTTAGATGTAAGCTTCAGCCCCCCATTGCACGTGTATGATATCATAGGTATTTTCAATAATTATGATTGAGGTTGGTCTTTTAAAGCTTCATAGTTGGCTTTGAATATAACTTGGTTTTGTTAGATATCTGATTTTTATCTTCTTTAACAGAACAAGAAAAGATTCATTTCAGTTTTTATTCTTTTGTTATACATGATTTTTGTATGGTTTTTCCTTTTTTCAAGAATTGTGAAAGAATCCATATAAAAGTTATTGTAGAATTTTTCTATTAGTTCATTCTTTCTTTAGTTGAAGAAATCTGAACACTTTTGTATAAAAGTTGTAATTACTTTTCTTGCTTCTTATTAGAGATCTCACTTCTTTTTCAGTTCAAAAAAGAAGATTTGTTTGTTTCAGTTAGGAACTGGCAACATAAGTAGTTTGTTTTATTTGTGTATGGGATTTATTCTTTGTTTCAAATAAATTGAACCTCTCTCTCCCTTCCTTAAGTAGGGCATACCTTAAAAGTTAAAGTGAAATTTTTCACAATCATACTGCATGGTTTTAAATTTTATGTCCTCACCTCATGCATCCACCTAACCGTTCAAGATAAAATCAAGAGTTAGACTTAGGTCAAAATATTTAGCAATTTGTGTGTTAGGTTAGAGACTTGTTCTGCGTCTTTAAATGTAGGAGTTGTGGTTTATTTCCTACACTGCATCCCGGGGATCGTGTGGTTCTTCCACGTACTGTTGGTATATCAAACAACCTTTCACATTCCCTTGAGGTATATCGAAAGGTACTTCATGTACTCAGTTGTATATCAGAAGGCCCCTTTCGAACGGTTGTGCATTAGATAGCACTACTACGGAGTGGAGCTCCCACGTACCTTGTATATATCAGGAGACACCTTTAGGAATCCTGAGACCATCCGAGTAGAGCCCTTTAGTCATCCTATCATCGCAATACACCAAAAACAACACTTGGGGATATTACTACGTACGTGCCATCTAGGTATTCAAGTATTCAAGTGAGGGACAGTTGATCCTCCTCGCTGCGTTTTACTATTGGACCCTGCAATATATAGTGATTTGTGGTGATTTGACAATCACGTGAGGTTCCAGGATTCTAATCCTCTCCTCTCACATATTTTTCTTGTTTCTTTAGTTTGAGTGGCGCTTGTTGTCTATACAATTATGCTTTTTTAATTTTGTTACATAGTTATGGCTTCGCCTTCCAGTACTACCAATCAAGATACTCCTTTACCAAGCACATCTTTTGTTTTCCCTCCATATGGGGATGTTGGTCCTCCTCTCATGGCTACGTTAAGCCTTCCTAGATTTACTATTGGATTACCTATTTGGTTATTCTCGAGTCTAGTTATCCCATGTACACTAGTTGCTTCTGATCCTAATCCTTCATCGCAAGAGCATCAACCTCATGTTGATCCCTCTCCTTCTTCACCAGATGTGTCTTCTCCTATTTCTCCCTCTTCACCTATTGAAATTTGTAGTACTAGTAGTCAGGTGGATAAGAAGAAGAAGAAAATGAATATTAATAAGAATAAAAACAAAAAACAAAAAATAATTCTCAACCATTTAATCCTCCCAGTACGGAGAGTGTTGTTCTGCACACCCAATGACCGCGTAAGACAAAATTCCCTTGTAGTATTTTCAAGGGTAATCACCTTCTAAAATATTTTCACAGTCTGGCCCTAGTTTTAGAAGAATGGTCTAAGTTTTCCCTACAACCGATGTCATAAACCTCTGGTCATCATACTGATGATCCCTCCTCAACCAATGACTCTGTGGTTAAGAGTCGGAAGGGTAAAGTCAGAAATCATTGATTTCTCTGTAAGGACATGCACTTTACTCACCTTTGTCCTCTCATGGATGAAGCTTCTAAGTTGTTGGAATATATTACTATTTCTCATCAATGGATTCCAACAGGTTATCGTAAGTTTTCTCTTGAACCCCCACTGGTTGACCAAGTGGTCGATCCTACTCTTCTGTTAGAGAGTGAAGTTGACGTGGTCAATCCAGTTCCATCCTTGGTTGATCCCACTCTTCCTTTTAAGAGTGAAATTAAAGTGGTTGTGTCGATGTCATATCCACCTGATCCCACTCTTCATCAGAGAGTGTTAACACTAAATTAGTCGCTTTGACCAAATCTTCATCTTGTTCTTCTCTTCCAATAGAGAGTGAACTAAAACCTGCTGAAGTTTTTATGCGTCGTTCTGATTGTTATCAACAAGACGAAATTTCATATGTTTCAACAGAACCCTCTTCAAGTAGTGAGTTTATTTCCTTTGATTGAAATAACCTAACAGAGTCTCGTCTTCATTTGAGTGCTCCTTTCGAGATAGTTGTGCAAGTTACTGCTAGACGAATGCTTTGCACTATTGTTAACGAATGAGCTTCTATTAGTATTCTATCCTCTACTGCTTGGAAAGCTTTAGGTTCTCCTCAATTTGTACCAGCCACCGATCAGATGTTGGCTTTTAATTGCAGGACTATTGCACCTTTATGGGTCCTTCCTTATTTACCTATTACATTAGGAGGAAAAATTGTCTGTATTATTGTTATGGTGGTCCAAGGTCCTTTAGATTTCAATCTACTCCTTGGACGTGATTATGTTTACGTCGTGAAGGATGTAGTGTCCACAATTTTTAGAGTGATGCATTTTCCCCATGATGGGAATATTGTGACCATTTATCAGCTTTCCTTTGTTACTCCTGACCATCGCATCACTCCTAGTAATCAGACTTCCCTGAATGTGCTCCATGTTCTTGTAGTTCCTTCGCCTTCTAGTTAGCTTCTTCCCATCATAGGTAAAATCAGGGGCATGGCTCCAACCTCTGGACATCATACTGGAGTTAAGTCACTAGATTTATGTAAGGGGGAAACCTACGAACCTCTAGATATCATGTTGGGTAAGAGAAGTTTTGTGAGCATAGTACTTTTTCTGTTGCAAGCTCGTTAAAAAATGAAACGGATTCTGGAGAGAATAGTGCTTTTTTTATGTCAAGCTCGTTAAAAAATGAAACAGGTTTGTGAGAATAGTTCCTTTTATCTGTGTCAAGCTCGTTAAAAAATGAATCAAATGTCTATGAGCATAGTTCCTTTTTTCTGTATCAAGATCATTAAAAAATGAAACAAATGTCTATGAGCATCATTCCTTTTCTCTGTGTCAATCTCATTAAAAAATGAAATAGAGGTCTAAGAGAAAATTTCCCATTCTATGTCAATCACGTTAAAAAATGAAATGGATGACCTCAAGCATAGTTACTTTATGTTTCAAGCTTGTGTAAAAATGAAACAGGTCCCCACAAGCATAGTTATTTTCTGTTTCAAGCTTGTGTAAAAATGAAACAAGTCACCTTAAGCATAGTTTATTTCTAGTTTTAGGCTCATTAAAAAATAAAAAATGGCCTTAAGCAAAGTTTCCCTTTTGGTTTCAATCTTGCATAAAAATGAAACCATGTTTTGAGCATAGTTCCTATTATGTGTCAAGCTCATTTAAAAAATGAAGCACATACCTTGAGCATTCTTCCAACTAATCTTCAAGCTCGTTAAAAATAGTAAGATGGTGTTGATCTTACCTTTCATTTTTTGTGCTCTGGTTAAAACATGAAAAGTGGTTTGAGCTTAGTTTATTACTTTTTCGTGCTTCGTATTCAAACATGAAAAAGCTTAATTGAGTCTTCTTTAAGGTCTTTTTGGGCTCTTAAAATGTGAAAATATTTTTGAGTGAACTTGTCTTCTTCACGCTCATAAAAGGACCTAAAGATTCGTCCTCCTAGTGATAGTTTACCCCTTTTTCGTACTAGGGGGAACTACTTACGAAAAAGGTACACTCAAGCAAATCATGACTGGGAGAGTTCTCCTCAATATTATTTTATACTTTTTTGGGCCTTGGGGACTAAATTTATGAAAAAATCCACCTTGGAGTCTTCTTAGTCATTTCAGACTCTCTAAAAATGAAACGACATATGATTTTTTCTTTCATCGGACACATAAAATCAAACGATGAAGGACCCTCTTTTGGGAACGAAACCCTCCTTTCTCAAGTTCATAAAACATATGAGTTTGTACTTGTCCAAAGGATGAGCTATATCGAGAATTTGTTACCCTCTTCCAGCTCGTTAAAAATAAAAGAGGCACTCATCGATCATGATGGGGAAATTAAGGGAAAGGGAAAACATTTTGCAATAATGGTAGTTGTTAGTCACCTTTGAACATGGCACTTGTATGCATTTCATTCAGTCAATTGGGTATTCATATTGTCTTTGAATCAATCCACTTTCATGAGTCATGTCACTCCTTTGAGTCTCTCAAAGAATGCATTGTCCATTATCGCATTGTGTTCTGCCTCATTAAGTCAATGCTGCCAAGTCTTCGGTCGTGACAACTTATGTTCAAAAGGGAAATTGTCTTGAGAGTTTACACCTGTAGTGAAAACATTTTTTTGCATCAGATACTTTTGAGTCAATCCTATGGTTATATCATACTCAAAATTCTAGAACTTTGTTCCAAGTTTTGTGTCGTTGATGTGGGATTCATCATGACCCTCCTTCGACGAGTCTATTCTTGTCAACTTCAACTCATCATCCAGGGATTAGTCTTAGAAACAATTTTAGTACCTTGAGATCTGTATGCCTTAATGATAGATTCTCTCACTCTCGACATAGGTTCACATCATTGGCCTTTGATCGATAGACTCGAATGAGTGTTCGACATCAAATCATTTATTCACACTTAGGAGATGGTACTAGGGTACCTTGGGAATCATTGACATTAATGGTGATTTCCCTTCCACTTGTTAACGGTTCTCATCATTGACCAGTAATCAAGTGGTTTCTACCATGTTCGACATCAAATCATTGTAATCACATGGATAGAATCGTACTTTGTGGAAGACGAGATGAATACCATGGGTATCTGGTAAAATCACTCATTGCTTTCCCCAAGTTGTGATGGAGTATTTTGTATGAGTCCTAGAATGGATCCACATTTTTATGTTTTTGGTTGTGCTCATATTTTCATATGTATGACATAGATCTACATTGTATGTCTAGTAGCTATGTCCAAATTTGAGTCTTCTTCACATGGATCTACGTTGTATTTTAGTAGCCATGATTTTTTTGTATCTCACATGGATCTGCGTTGTATTGGTCGGAATCCATGTTGTGATTCATTTGGGACAAATGTAAAAGGTTTTGTAGAAAGTTTGTGGTGCTTGAGAAGTTTTGATCATTGGACCTTTGCCTTGATACTATACCTTGTTCTATAAAAGTATTATGCCTATCATTTCCCTCTAGCCATCATACTTTGGGGGGCAGCTCTGTTACCCTGAAATATCATCACCATCATTTTATGAGTTAGGTATTCCCTTGTCTACTCCAATCCTTCAATTTTTTTCCTAGAGAAATGACAAGAAGAAAATATCCCCTTACAATTTTTCCTTGTTTTGAGCTGGTAACGCTCTTTCCCCATTGACAAAAAATGTTACCCAAGAAGAAAAGAGTTGGTAACACTCATGATACATGACCAAAGAGCAGTGCCACCACTTCTAGTGTTACTACAATAAGCGTTACCCCCTTAGCACCGCCTATTTTCTTTATTGGAGGAGCGATGCTCAAGTTTTCAAGGCAAAAAGAGAAATTGTGAGAGGCTTCTCAAAGCTTACCTCCATGGAGACTCATCCCTATGGTTTAGGACCAACTGGAGCTCGACATCCTCCCTTTTAGGATCTTATCTCCACCTCACCTATGATATCCTCAACCATACCTACCCTCCCATGCCTTTAAATACTAGCTCATCCCCCATAGGAGAAAGGAGGAAGAATTGTGTTGCATACCCACACTTTGCCAAAATAATTCTTGAGCTATTGGAGGCAAGGTGAAGTTAGAGGAAAGGATCCATTGGAAGGAACTCTCAACACCAAGGCATAAAGGTTGTAGTCTCTCCAATCATTTCTAATAAAAAATGTCTTTTCTTTCCCATATTTACTGTTTCATGTGTATGTGTTGCTTGATTCCTTGGTCACGAGCATAGATATAGTTGATTATATTGTATGCTATCATGTTTATATTGTTGTTTTCCATATTTTACATGTCCTTTTGCAAGGATATAGAGGACAAAATTTGAGAGAAGTATCATGGCATTTCATTCAAGTGATTAACCAGATCTAGGGGAAGTTTAACATTTGGTGTTTGTGTTTTGTTCTAGATCTGAACCATTCAAACTAGGGAACTAGCTCCTTTCCGTAGGAGGTGTGTATTTCCATCTAACAATAAACATTCTAGAAACACTACAGCAATGAGTCGACTCACCGACCAATGCATCTCTCGACAACAACAATAGATAGACAATATTCCTGAGGAATATTGAAACGTATTTCAAGAGTCGAACAAAGTACCTCTGCATCATCAGGTGAAACACTCCATTAAACTTGTTACTGGTTCTTCATTACCTAACGCATCTATTTACAGAAGATCCATTCTCTAGAGTGAATATATTCACATGTAAATCCAGGATTTGATCAACAAGGGTCATATCCACCCCATCTCTTCTCCTTGTGGAATTCCATTCGTCCTAGTTCCAAAGAAAGATGGGACTTTCTGCATGTGCATTGACTATCAGGATCTCAACGAAATTTCAATAAAGAACAAATACCCTCTTCCACGAATCTATGAACTCATCGATAGTCTGAAAGGTGCTAATTTCTTTACGAAACTCAACCTTAAGTTGGGATATCATCAAATTTTGATCGAGTCCACCGATGTATGGAAAATGGATTTCAAGACCAAGGAAGTATTTTTTAAATGGTTAATGATGCCTTTCGTATTAACCAATGCACCTACAACCTTCATGAGATATATGGATGACCTTCTACAACCTTTCATCGACAAGTGTGTCATTGTATATCTCGACAATATCTTGATTTTCATTCGATCATGGGAAGAAAATGTCAGACAACTTCAACAAGTCTTCGACACTCTCCAGTAACATCGACTGTATCTGAACATGGAAAAGTGCTTATTTGCGATGGCGAGCATCAAATATTTGGGGTATTTAATTGAATCTGTTGGCATTCATGTCGACCCAGAAAAAAAGTACATATCCTCAAATATTCTCCCATTACTCAAAAAATTCATGAACTAAGATTTTTTTCTTGGTTTGGCAAATTTCTATCGACGATTCATACTTGGCTTCAGTCACATTGCGTGGCCTTTGAATAATTTAACTAAGGGAAATTGGAAAATTGTCTTCAAATGGACACTAACACAACAACAAGATTTTAAACAACTCAAAAACAATCTTTGTACTGCACCAGTACTTGTGTTACCTGATTTGCATCATCCTTTTGAGATTGAGATGGATGCATCTAACTATCCTTTCGGCGCAGTGATCATTCAGTTTAGTTACCCAGTCGCGTTTCATTTTGAGACTTTCAACGACACTTTTAAAAGGTATTTGACGTATGAAAAATAACAGTACGCCATTGTGCAAGCTCTTAAGCAATGGAGACACTACATTCTTGGCAAGGAAACGTTTATCCTCACTAGCCATAAACCTTCACAGTTCACTCCGTCCTAGTCGAAACTATAGACAACCTGAAAAATTAAGTGGATTAATTACATGAAACAATTTTAGTTGGTAATTAAGTATTGGAAAGGAAAATATAATGCCACATCTTATTGTCTCAACCGACCACCCATTACTCTACTAACTATAGTGATGAGTAAACAGGTTTACGACACCACTACTTGGCCACAATTATATTCGGTAGATAGTGACTTCTATACAATTTATTGATAGCTTCAGATTGACATGTTGTCTACTATCAGCTACTTTCTGAAGGACACCTTTCTATACAAGCTTAGGAATCTTTGTGTATCGGCCAGTGAGCATTGACATAAGCTCATTTGGGATGCGCACCACTGCAAGACTGTAGGACATTTTGGAGTCACAAAAACAAGTACATTCGATCATGTGTGGTTTGTGCCATTGCTAAACCATCGAATCAACGACAAGGAATTGTTGGCAATCAGCAACAACCCCTTCATTTTTTTATTAAGATGAAGGGAGATCAGCTCTCTTTTATGATTTACCTATTTAAAATTATAAAGAGTGCCTTCAGAATCGAATTGTAGAAGAATCAAATGACATATTAGAAGCTGATGAAAACATGTTCATAAACTTGATAATTAGCAGCTGTAAGTTTCATAAATTTTTATATAATCAATTCTATCATTAATTAATCTATCTGATTATATATGTTGAGTTAAGAAACTTAAAGGGATAGTATGCTAATTAAAGATCAACAAAAACACATTTTGAATTTATGGTTATTGACAAGATATTATAAGTTCTTAAAATTCTAGAACTAAAGGTGAATTATTGAATTAAAATTCTTATTAAAACCTAAAAGTTCACATCCCATATGTAACTTAAATATCTTACCATGACTTTGTAAAAATTGTATATATAGCTAGTGAATAAATGAGTATCATTTGGAAATCTTCATATGTTGTAGTTTTATGGCTTAGTATCCTATCAAATTCGATTTGGGATATTAATGGATGGGATTTTACAAAGTTTTAAAACTATATTTATGAGATTTTATGTATATACATGGCTTAAATGTTAATTCGGATCATTAGTTAGAACATTAGGATTTACTGTTTTGACACTGTGTCATGTCAATAAACGCTACCACCTTTCACGTATAATCTGGAGGAGACCATTAATTGACAGTGTTTACAAGTATACATGACCCATATGTCAAATAAATAACACCTGTTACTTGGATCGCTGCGTTGGCATGGAGATTTGGCTAACACCTTGCGATTAACTAACAGCTGTGAATGTATTAATGAATTGTATCAGCAGGATTTAATGTTGATAACCATTCCATTTCGTAACGATGTACGAGCTCATCATGCCCACTGTGTGTAATCAATGTCTCGATTTACGATTCATGAATTGGATAATCCCTGATATGTAGAATTGGTTAGGATTTGCAGTTAATCGTGGTTAGTCCTGCATTTATCATAGCAAAACGCTGGTTGTAGTGTTCATCATCGCTAAATTTGATTGAAATGACCAAACTTAGAGCCCTCGTCTCTGTCAGGAATGAAGCATGTGACGATTTGACATTTCACCTCATGTCTTTCACCTAGGTGCCTATCCCTTCCCTCTTCACGACCCCATTCATTCCATTTTGTAATCAGGATAGTAGTGAGGAAGCCATGGCTCCGTTGAGTCGTTTTGAAATCTTAGGATCAGAGCTTGTAGATGCAGATGAGAAGGTTTCCCTGATATTTGAAAAGGTTGGATGGGGTCAATTCTTTAGGTGCTTTGATGGCCATAACGCAGAGGTGACCAAATGGTTTGCTTTGAGTTTGAAGGAAAACATAGCACAGATTGGGGATTTTAAGTTTATCATTGACGAAGACAAAATCGCAGAGGCTACAAAGCTCCCACAAACTGGAGAGCGATGGTTCAAAGGTGGTAAGGTGAATAAAAAGAAGTGTCAGTCCTTGCTATTGCCATTGCCATCTAGTGCAAAACTTAATATTGGGGTTTCGGTCAAGTTCCTGAAGCCATAATGGCGAGCCTTCTACGATATTTTGGTCAGGTATGTATCGTGCGATGGATGATTTTCTCACCTGCACTATTACCACCTACAACTACTGTTAGCATTAAAAGGCTGTAAACTTAATCTGTCGTTTTATCTATGGCAAAGTCTGAAAAAAATGTCGCATTCGGTTCAAAGTTTCGATAATCCTGATAGAAGTCTATTTCATCATGGTTTAGTCAAAATTATAATACAGCATCAACTGTCTCTTAATGGTAAATCGTGGGATGAATTTTTAAGTGAATGTAAATTGGGGCCGACTCAATACTGGCCAAATCCTTCCCCAAAGACCCGTAGGAAACGAAAGGCTACTGTAAAATCCGAAGTGAGTAATGTTCATGACGGTGAATCAAAGGGTAAATAGCTTCAGGAGGCCAATCTACCCATAAATACTGGTATCAGTGATGATGGGGTTGGGAACGTAGCTCACTGTCACTCTGAAGCAACCTTGAACCGATTCCCATCTGATAAATGTTGTAGTACTCCTGCAAAAACAGAGGATACGTTAACCAAAAATGAAGACATTAACGCTGTTGATTATAAAAATCTCTCTGAGCTAAATACTCCTCATAAACATGGCATTGATTCTATGCGTAAGCTAGAACAACTAGCACAGGTATGCTATGACAGAGGAGATTTTGAATCAAAAAATCTTGGGTTTGTTCGTTCGAGGAGAGTTACTAGAAGCATGAATAATGCACCTCCAGTTTCTGTTCCTATGACTAATCAACAGGGTATTCAGCCTTCAATTGTCCATATTGAGGACGACGTTCCATCGTTGGTTCCCGGAACTACTCATATAAATGAACCCACTCTTATAAAGGATAATAATGCAAAATTGGTTAAAACCATTACAGAGTCGGGTAAGGAAGAAGCTGCTCCATCATGTATGGACGCCTATAGTTCGGATCCCGAACCATATTTTATCAGTCTTCAATCATCTGGTCAAAACATAGATAATCCTAATCCTCCTCAGGCAATTGATTCGTGTCTTAACAATGAAGAAGAAACTCTTCAACAAGTTTTGGACAAGGTGTACGAGACTAAGATTATAGAATTGAAAAATGAACTTAAACAGTGTCAAGCTAATGCAGATTTAAAGGAGGAGGAAAATAAGACGTTCAGAGAGGAATTATTAAGCTGGATCAACAGGTGGAAGGAAGTGAACATCAAAAAGAACCAATACAAAAAGGCCAAAAAATCAATGATATGTACAAATCAACACTTGCTTGAACAAGTAGAAAAGCAAAAGCTAGTGATCATCAAGCTTAAAGCCAAACTAGTCGAATCCAGAAGAGTGGTTGATTTGCAAAATAGAACTTAATGATTATTTCCATTTTTGGTTACATGATTTTTCTTTCTGTCAACAGGTAATAACAGTTGTTTTGTGCATGCCTGTAAAATCGCACATTTTACAGGCACACATATAAATTATAGTTTCTTTTGTTATTTCTGTTATAATCGGTTTTTAATAAGATGCTTTGTTTGTTTAAAACAGGTGGGCATGTGATCGATATCCTCTACAGTTTCAGGACGTTTCTAATATTTTGGATTTCAGTTGGAAGACGTGGCTGTTCATTGAAGATTGGAATTTCGACAACAGCCACGAGTTTGCCAGTTCCTTTAAACCAGCAATTGTTTCAAGCTAGTTGTTTTTGTTATTATCTTCTAGTGACAAGTGTCTGATGAAAAGAGTCGATACTCTTTGATCGTTATAAGAATCATATAGTATTGCATATAGCATTTATGGGAAAAACTGAATCGAAATACTGGTAGTATTATATAAGCTTGTAATTTTTATGAGATGAGGGGGATGGAGTGACTGAAGAGAAGCATACTTGAGATATTATTATTTTGATACTAGTTTTTCCTAACTGAAGTTTGATCTTTGGAAATGGGATGTGACTGGAAATCTCCAAGTTGATATCATGACTGGTATTGTTTTGGATACTCTTTATATTTCAGTATATGATCTTCTATTTTAATATTAATACAGTGTACTTTGTTATGCTTGTGTTTATTTATACATATTTCACTTTGTCAACACAACATTGTATTTGAATTAGTATGTCTTTTGACTGAATTTATCAGTGTTTATACTGAAAATTCAATATATAGGAAATATATATATTTATGTTTGCTAGATATCATTTGTATTTTGACAATGATTTCATACTGAACATTATCTATTATTCAAATGTCTAATGTTGGTTATTAGTTATTAATTGATTAGACATTTCAAGAAATTAGAAGTAATTGTTTATTTCAGTTTCTCTAATAAGTTGTTTTATAGCATAATGATTTAAAGAAGAAGGTTTAAATGTTTGTGTTTAGATCTTACTCCTTATCCTTCTGTTCATCCTTATATTAATTAATAATTAATATAATATTCAAACTCACTCTCAACTGAGATAGGATAGATAGGACAGTTAAGGTAGTTTAGTTATTATTATCATAGTATAGTTACATTTAACAGTTGTTAAATCAAATTTGTGTAATTTTTAGAATAATTTTAAATAGTCTTTATATTTATAAAACTCTTCAAAAATCAAAGACTTTCCTTAAGAAAGAAATTGTAGGATACCTTAGGTAGTTGAAAATAATTTTAGGGTTTATTTAGACAGAAATAACATTAGGATAGATTTTTACTGAATTTTATTTTCTCCTTAAGAGAAAAATTCAGCTGGTAGCAGGACCATAACCTACGAGATTTTGCTACTCCAAAAACACCGGATGCTGCTTTAAGTTGATTGTGTGGGCATAATCTCCTTGTTGTCCTAGGTCAGAAAATCAGGCCAACAAATGGCGATAGAAGGAGGACCTATTGATGATTAATGGCAGGGAATACTAATGAAAAATTTTCAACTAGCCAACATCCTCTGGAAACCAGCAGATCACCGTTTATAGACACTGTTAGGAGAATCCTTGAACATGATCATATCACATCTCCATTTACTCCTGAACAAAACACTCAAACTTTGAAAGAATCACGACATGTTCTTACAAGAGCATATGCCAATCAACTTGGTGTATCTTCGATAGATTATGGTCTTCCTAGGCAACAACGACGTAATCCACAATTGAACGTAGTTACTCAGGATTTGCAAGAAGTTGATAGCACTCCACGTTATCAAATTAGAAGTCACCAGAGACAAACTACTCAAACAAACACTGCTAGAAGACTAACTGCAGAAGGCAGTTTTGATCAGCCACCTTCTCCTCCTGAATCACCACCTGATAGTCCAAGAACATCCAATTCAAGAAGTTCTTCAAGTTCTGAAAGAAGTCCAATGGTAGGAAACATACCTGTGGGGGGAGGAGGAAATCCTCCACCTAATCCACCTAATCCACAACTCCCTTGGCCAAGAACAGCTGCTGTATCTATCCCTGGTGTACAACATCCTTTGCCTAAACACTCAAATAAACTTCTCCCTAAGTTTAACCCAGATGACAAAGAACCTGCAGAGGTGCATGTTGACAAATTCATGTTAGTTGTTCAAACTTTGAACGTTCAACATGAAGATGTAGTTTGTCGATTGTTTCCTCTAAATTTCGAAGGAAGAGCTTCTACTTGGTATTTTTCGTTAGTACAGGGATCAATCACAAACTGGGGTGAATTTAATAAAGCCTTTTTAGATAAATTTGGGGAAGATAAAACACCTTCCCTTTTGTCCCTAGAGTTATCTAGGATTAAAATGGAGCCTAAAGAAAGAATCAAAGATTTCAATCAAAGGTTTTTTACTTTAAAAAACAAAATTCCAATTGCTTCTCAACCACCTGAGGATATAATTATTGAAAATTATACGTCAAATTTACCAAAATATTCTGGGATGTTCGTTAAGAGAGCTGGGAAAACAACATTAGTAGAAACTTTTGAAGAAGCCATTAAAGTCAAGAAGGATTCTATGTCCTATGAACCAGATAGAAGTGGGAAATTTGATACTTTTCCTCGTAGGAAGACGGAAAAACTCAATTCAGAAAAAGACAAATCATTTGATATAGAACAGCTGCAAAATGTTATTCCGACACTAACCAATGAAGTTGTAGGGTTAAAGAAAACCAATTCTGAAGCTTCTCCTTCTAGGGGATATTTCAGAAATCAGTTTAGACAAAACCCGAATACAAATAATAAAAATACACCACCTGACATAGCATCAAATGACGAGATTTTTAATACAATTCGAGCTGTTTTATCTTTATCTGAAACTCCTTCTAGTCAAGAAATAACTGAAAACGAAGAAGAAGAGGAATCAAAAAATGATGAAGAATCAGAGGAACCTCAACAAGTTAACGGTCATTTCTGGGACAGTCTTGTGAAATAATATGAGAGTAAAAGTCCACCTACAAGACAACATGCCTATAATACTCGTAGTAGAGCATTCGCAAACACTCCTGGAGCTTCGTCAAGTTCTACTACAAATAATGACAACAATAATTCACAACCTAATAAACAAACTCAATCTAGCGAACAGACTCAATCAACAAAAATTACCCAGCCTATTCAAAATGCTCCAAAATTAGATTTACAATCTGATATAATTGAGGATTTAAAGAAGACACGTGCAAACATCAGTATGTATGACCTTATTCAAATCTACCCAATGCCTAATAATCATGTTATAAATCCCGCCATGAGTTCAATTATTCCTAATACAAAACAAAATGTTGCTGCAAACAGTTCTAATAATGATTCAACAGCAACTGATAAAGGAAAAGCAATGGTTGATTAAGCCTCGCTTATAGGTAAGAATTCTAAATCAACCACACCTCCATTCTTACTTACCTTTGATATTTTCAATAGGAATGTTCATAATTGCATGGTAGACTCCGGAGCATCCTCCAATGTGATGCCTTTATCAATATGCAAGAAATTGAATGGGAAATATGTTCCATCAAATTCACAAATAACTCAATTGGACAGGACAAATGTGAAGGTTGTAGGGGAAATGAAAGATGTCTTAGTTAGGATTGCTTGTAACCCTTCGGTTTATCAAATTATAGATATTGTTGTTGCAGATATTCCTGATGCATATGGGCTATTTTTAAGTAGGGATTGGTCTCAACAATTGAATGGATTATTTGCCACGGACTGGTCAACATTATGGTTACCTAAGAACGGAAAGTCAAATCAAATAAAGATAAATAGAGAAAGATATTTGAAACATACTGTCGCAGAATTGCATGATCCTAGCGAACCTGTTTTATTTTCAGATTGCATTATGGGGAATTACATGTATGAATTGGGATTTGGTAATTTTAAAGCTGAAAATTCTACCTTTTCTAAAAATAAACAGCAATCTGAAATTAGAAATGTGACATTTATTTCTCCTAACTCTTCATTCAAGGAAACCATTAATGATGTAGATAATATGAATATTGTGAATATTATAGAAAGCAAAGTAGTTGTGAATAGTTCTATTTGGAATTTATATTTTGATGGTGCACAATCCAAAGAATGAGCAGGAGCTGGTTGCCTACTGGTGGACCCTCAGGGAAATAAAACATGTATAGCTTGTAGAATGGAATTTAATTGTACAAACAATACTGTGGAATATGAAGCTTTAATACAAGGTTATGAAAAAAGCAATTGATTTGGACATCAAAGAGTTAATTGCATATGGTGACTTCGAGATCATCATCAGACAGGTTCGTAACTCCATTCACTGCCTATCTGAACATTTACAGAGTTATCAACGAGAGGTATGGAACCTTATCTTACATTTTGATGCATTTTACATAATTTATGTTCCTAGAAGTCAAAATCAAGAAGCAGATTTATTGGCAAATGTAGCATCAAAGTTAATTCCGTCAGAAAATCTTTCATCAGATTTCTTTTCAGTTGAATTGATTTTTAGGCCTTCTATACCTGATAATATTTTTAACTGGCGTGTATTCGATAATGATGTGCAGGTACTGAATTTTTTTATGAATGAAGATACCTTTAAATATTCAACCATTGACAAAGTTACTCATGATGAAAATCTGTGGGATTTTTCGTTAATAAATGATTTTTGTTTAGTTGAAAAAGCTTTTGAAAAGGTAAAACCAGTCCCTAATTC
The DNA here is from genome assembly GCA_001517045.1 of Pseudotsuga menziesii. Lineage (NCBI taxonomy): Eukaryota > Viridiplantae > Streptophyta > Pinopsida > Pinales > Pinaceae > Pseudotsuga > Pseudotsuga menziesii. The sequence goes on from LPNX010577625.1 coordinate 343,633, forward strand.
AGTACTAAGATTAGAAAAGTTCTTTGATTTGCAAGATAAGTTTAGATCTGTCCCTAATTGTAAAACTAATAGCTCTCAAATGAGGTATGAAACTATAAATTTAGGAACAAATCTGAATCCTCAAACTATAAATCTAGGAGTAGATTGTAATTCCGAAGAAAAAACAACATTTATAAAATTGTTTAAAGAATTCAAGGATGTCTTTGCATGGACATATGATGACCTGAAAACCTTCAACACACAAGTCATGCAACACATAATTCCAATTAAACAAGAGTCAAAACCTTTTCAACAAAAGCTAAGAAAATATCACCCGTCACTAGAACCGACAATTAAGAAGGAACTAAATAAATTGTTAGCTGCCAAGATTATTTTCCCCATCAGGAATACTCAATGGGTAGCAAACTTAGTTCCAGTTAGGAAGAAAAATGGGGATATTAGGTTATGTGTAGATTTTAGAAATCTGAACAAGTCTTCTGAAAAGGATAATTACCCAGTTCCTCCCATGGAACAAATTCTTCAAAAGGTGTCTGGGTCTGAGATACTGTCACTCCTTGATGGTTTCTCAGGATACAACCAAATATTAGTTTCCCCAGATGACCAATTAAAAACATCCTTTAGAACTCCATGGGGAACATATGCTTACCGCAAGATGCCCTTTGGGTTAATCAATGCTGGGGCAACCTTTCAACGGGCAATGGATATTTCTTTTAGAGGCTTAATTAACTATTCATTTGTTTTCTATTTGGATGACATTACTGTGTATTCTAAACATCGAACTGATCATCTTAATCACCTTAGAAAGGTATTTGAACGATGTAGAAAATTTGGAGTATCCTTAAATTCTAAAAAAACAATATTTGTTGTTTCAGAAGGTATTTTACTAGGTTGCGTGGTTTCAAAACATGGAATCATGATTGATCCTGAAAGAACCCAAGCCATTTCAAAAATAACTTATCCTTCTAGCAAGAAAGCTATGCAATCATTTCTCGGTAAAATTAATTTTGTTAGGAGATTCATTCCCAGTTTCTCTGAAATCATTCGTCCTTTGCAAAAAATTATTAAGAAAGACGTTATTTTTAATTGGGGGCAAACTGAAAAAGAATCATTTCAGAAAATTTTAGAAGCTATTTCAGAAGCTCCTAGCCTTCTCAGCCTATATTTTAACAAAGATTTCATATTGTATACTTTTGCTTCTGATATTTCATATGCAGCAGTTTTAACCCAAATAAATCAGCAAAATAACGAAGTACCTATCTCCTTTATGAGTTCAAATTTCAAAGGTGCTGAGCTTAATTACCATGAAGTTGATAAACAAGCTTTTTCTATTTTTAAAGCTATTAAACATTTTCGTCCACATTTATTGAAATCTAAAACGAAAATAATAGTCCCTTATTTCTCAGTCAGAAACTTGCTAGTGCAAAAGGATTTAGGTGAGAAAAGAGCACCTTGGATGACAGCCCTTCAAGAATATAACTTAGAGATTAAACCCTCAACGATAGTCAAAGGTCAAGGGTTATGTAAATTAGCTATTGAAGCTGCTCATTTACCTAATGGTAAAGTTGAAACTACCATTGATGAGGTTTTACTTACCAGAGAAATTTATTTTTATCCTCCACCACAAGATTCCTGGTATACAGACATAAGAATACTTTTGGAAACAGGAACTGCTCCTGATTACCTAGAACCAAGAAAGAAAAGAGCACTTAGATTGAAATCTGCTCCTTATTTATTAATTGATAATGTCCTCTTTCAAAGAAATTTAGACGGAGTATTGCTTTGATGTTTAGACAAAGACGAAACAGAAGTAATTCTAAAGGAGTTACATTCTGGACCAGCAGGAGGTCATTTTGGTGGAGAAACTACTGCGCATAAAATTCTTAGGGCTGGCTATTATTGGCCTACCTTTTTTCGAGATTCCTATACTTTTGTTGGAAAATGCTAGGAATGTCAACTGGTTGCGGGAAGGGTTAAGAAACCTGCTTTTCCTTTACAACCTGTTTCAGTTGAAAGACCCTTTAAGCAATGGGGTATTGATATTGTAGGGCCAATAAATCCTCCCTCATCCAAGCAACACAAATATATAATAACTGCAACTGATTATTTTACTCGTTGGGCAGAAGCTGCACCATTAAGGGTTGTAAATACCAATCAGGTTATATTATTTTTAGAATTCTTTATCATAACAAGATTTGGTATTCCATATTTCCTCGTCTTTGATAATGCTTCATATTTTTCATCAATTGAGTTAACTCAATTTGCCTTAGAGAAGGGAATAAGAATCAGGTATTCAGCTAATTACCATCCTCATGGAAATGGTTTAGCTGAATCAACAAACAAAAATTTATTGAAAATTCTCAAAAGAACTATTGCAGCTCATCATCGAGATTGGCATACAGAATTAGTCAATGCCCTTTGGGCAGACAGAGTAACCCCTAAGGCTATGATAGGTAACTCACCCTTCTTCTTAGTATATGGAACTGAAGCTATTTTACCACAGAATTTATTCTTACCCTCATTATAGTTAGCTCAGTTTGTTCAAGATGAAGAGTGTCCAGCAATGGAAAAAAGAATTAATACTTTGCTAAAGCTTGAAGAAGAAAGAGAAAAGTCAAAACAACACTTTACAAAACACCAACAAATTGTGAAGTCTTGGTTTGACCAATCCTTTAGTTCCAATCGAGAATTTCAGGTGGGAGACTTAGTTTTAAAATGGGATAAAGTTCATGAGGAAAAAGGAGATCATACTAAGTTTCAGAAGCTTTGGTTAGGTCCCTTAATTATTGTTGAGAAGATAGGTCCAAGTACCTTTCGATTACAAACACCTGAAGGTCAGTTCAAAACATTCCCCGTGAATGGACTGATACTGAAAAAATATTTATGTTAATATTTTTTGTCTTAAAAATGTATATAATTTGTTTGTTGTTTGTAAATAAATTTATATCCTTATACATAAACTGAATTATATTTCATAGAATTTAAGGATGATGATAAATTCATATAACTTTTGTAACTTTCAAACATCATTCTGTTATTTCAACTAGTTTTAATTCTGTTAGTCAAATATTTCAGACTGTCAAATTTTTGTACATAATCAGTCAGTAATCTTTAGTTAGCAGCTGAAAAAATAAATGTAAATAAATAAATCTTTTAGTAAAAAAAAAGTCAGTTTGCTCGTTAGCTTGAAATTATGATACTAGACTGAAATGTTTTTAAAATTTGTTCCGGATGATCAAGGTTTCTTAAATCTATAAAGACCTATCATTATTTTATTTTTAAGTGTTACTCAGATTATTCCTCATCTTTTATTTTTTATATAAAATGGGGATAGCTTATTAATGTCTTTTTCGAAGCTTGTACTTTTGAAAAACTCTTACAAATCTCTACCATCAGTCTTCAAAAGTATTTACAATATGAAAAAATTTTAGGATTTGTTCCAGTCAATAAAATGATAAAATGAGAGACGAAAGGTCTTAGTAATAAGCCGGTCTGATCAAAATCACAAATATCACTAGTATGACATTATTAGGAAACTAGTAATGTCTTTTGGTTTAAAAACCAAAAGATAAGGGGTCTCATCACGAGCCAACTGATTCATTTTCTAGTGATATTAATGACTGGCATTACCATTTGGTCACCATGCTGGGTAATGATCTCTCATTTTATAAAATTTAAAAGATGAAAGTGAATAAAAAAAATATAAGTTTTGACTGAAGAATAGGAGGTCTCATCACGAGCCGGCCTAATCATGATCATCAGTGTTGTCTGGGATAACTTCATTTCTGATCACCAGGATGATGGCTTTTGATTTAAAAAAAATAAAAGACAAGAGGTCTCATCACGAGCCAGCTTGCTTATTCCAGACAATTCTCGTGAATGATACTATCACATTGGGATACCATACCTAGATAGTAGTCTTCAGTCAGAATTATTATTTAAAGAAAAGAAAAACAAACAAAAGAAAATTATTATGTTTATGGAACAGATTCTGGAAAGTTTTTGGAAAAGTAGATTTCTATACTCTATGCTGATGGTGCAGGTTATTATTACTATGAAGTATTTTGTTTCGATCATGATATTTTTAAGTTTATCCCTGACTAGATCTCTGTTTCAAAAGATGGAATATTTCTGAGTTATACTTATGAATATGAATAAAAATAATGGTTTTTATTTAGATAAAGAATTTTTTATTGTTTTTAATAAGTTTTAAGATTCTGTTTATATCATTTATAAGTTGTATGAGCAGAGATAACTAGTTCGCCCAGGTTGTCGCCATTTGTTGGCAGTCAGCAACAACCCCTTCTTTTTTTATTAAGATGAAGGGAGATCAGCTCTCTCTTATGATTTACCTATTTAAAATTATAAAGAGTTCCTTCAGAATCTTCTATTATGAAGGTACTCTCAATTGTAGAATAATCAAATGACATATTAGAAGCTGATGAAAACATGTTCATAAAATTGATAATTAGCAGCTGTAAGTTTCATAAATTTTTATATAATCAATTCTATCATCAATTAATCTATCTGATTATATATGTTGAGTTAAGAAACTTAAAGGGATAGTATGCTAATTAAAGATCAACAAAAACACATTTTGAATTTATGGTTATTGACAAGATATTATAAGTTCTTAAAATTCTAGAACTAAAGGTGAATTATTAAATTAAAATTCTTATTAAAACCTAAAAGTTCACATCCCATATGTAACTTAAATATCTTACCATGACTTTGTAAAAATTGTATATATAGCTAGTGAATAAATGAGTATCATTTGGAAATCTTCATATGTTATAGTTTTATGGCTTAGTATCCCATAAAATTCGATTTGGGATATTAATGGATGGGATTTTGCAAAGTTTTAAAACTATATTTATGAGATTTTATGTATATACATGGCTTAAATGTCAATTCGGATAATTAGTTAGAACATTAGGATTTACTGTTTTGACACTATGTGTCATGTCAATAAACGCTACCACCTTTCACGTATAATATAGAGGAGACCATTAATTGACAGTGTTTACAAGTATACATGACCCATATGTCAAATAAATAACACCTGTTACTTGGATCGCTGCGTTGGCATGGAGATTTGGCTAACACCTTGCGATTAACTAACAGCTGTGAATGTATTAATGAATCATATCAGCGGGATTTAATGTTGATAACCATTCCATTTCGTAACGATGTACGAGCTCATCATGCCCACTGTGTGTAATCAATGTCTTGATTTACAATTCATGGATCGAATAATCCCTGATATGTAGAATTGGTTAGGATTTGCAGTTAGTCGTGGTTAGTCCTGCATTTATCATAGAAAAACGCTAGTTGTAGTGTTCATCATCGCTAAATTCGATTGAAATGGCCAAACTTAGAGCCCTCGTCTCTGTCAGGCATGAAGCATGTGACGATTTGACATTTCGTCTCATGTCTTTCACCTGGGTGCCTATCTTTTCCCTCTTCATGACTCCATTCATTCCATTTCGTAATCAGGATAGTAGTAAGGAATCCATGGCTCTGCTAAGTCATTTTGAAATCTCAGGGTCACAGCTTGTAGAAGCAGATGAGAAGGTTGCCCTGCTATTTGAAAAGGTTGGATGGGGTCAGTTCTTTAGGTGCTTTGATGGCCATAACGCGGAGGTGACCAAACGGTTTCTTTGAGTTTAAAGGAAAACATAGCACAGATTGGGGATTTTCAGTTTATCATTGATGAAGACAAAATCGCAGAGGCTACAAAGCTCCCACAAACTGGAGAGCCATGGTTCAAAGGTGGTAAGGTGAATAAAAATAAGTGTCAGTCCTTGCTGTTGCCATTGCCAGCTAGTGCAAAACTGAAGATTGGGGTTTTGGTCAAGTTCCTGAAGCCAAAATGGCGAGCCTTCTACGAGATTTTGGTTAGGTATCTATCGTGCAATGGACGATTTTCTCACCATCACTATTACCACCTATGACTACTATTAGCATTAAAAGGTTGTAAACTTAATCTGCCCTTTTATCTATGGCAAAGTCTGAAAAAAATGTCGCATTCGGTTCAAAGTTTCGATAATCCTGACAGAAGTCTATTTCATCATGGTTTAGCCAAAATTATAATACAGCATCAACTATCTCTTAATGGTAAATCATGGGATGAATTTTTAAGTGAATGTAAATTGGGGCCGACTCAATACTGGCCAAACCCTTGCCCAAAGACCCGTAGGAAACGAAAGGCTACTGTAAAATCCGAAGTGAGTAATGTTCATGAGGGTGAATCAAAGGGTAAAGAGCTTCAGGAGGCCAATCTACCCATAAATACTGGTATCAGTGATGATGGGGTTGGGAACGTAGCTCACTGTCACTCTGAAGCAACCTTGAACCGATTCCCATCTGATAAACGTTGTAGTACTCCTGCAAAAACAGAGGATAGGTTAACCAAAAATGAATACATTAATGCTGTTGATTATAAAAATCTCTCTGAGCTAAATACTCCTCATAAACATGGCATTGAGTCTATGCGTAAGCTAGAACAACTAGCACAGGTATGCTGTGACAGAGGAGATTTTGAATCAAAAAATCTTGGGTTTGTTCGTTCGAGGAGAGTTACTAGAAGCATGAATAATGCACCTCCAGTTTCTGTTCCTATGACTAATCAACAGGGTATTCAGCCTTCAATTGTCCATATTGAGGACGATGTTCCATCGTTGGTTCCTGGAACTACTCATATAAATGAACCCACTCTTATAAAGGATGATAATGCAAAATCGGTTAAAAACATTACAGAGTCGGGTAAGGTAGAAGTTGCTCCATCGTGTATGGACGCCTATAGTTCGGATCTCAAACCATCTTTTATCAGTCTTCAATCATCTGGTCAAAACATAGATAATCATGATCCTCCTCAGGCAGTTGATTCATGTCTTAACAATGAAGAAGAAACTCTTCAACAAGTTTTGGACAGGGTGTACGAGACTAAGATTATAGAATTGAAAAATGAACTTAAACAGTGTCAAGCTAATGCAGATTTAAAGGAGGAGGAAAATAAGATGTTCAGAGAGGAATTATTAAGTTGGATCAACAGGTGGAAGGAAGTGAACATCAAAAAGAACCAATACAAAAAGGCCAAAAAATCAATGATATGTACAAATCAACATTTGCTTGAACAAGTAGAAAAGCAAAAGCTAGTGATCATCAAGCTTAAAGCCAAACTAGCTGAAGCCAGAAGAGCGGTTGATTTGCAAAATAGAACTTAATGATTATTTCCATTTTCGGTTACATTATTTGTCTCTCTGTCAACAGGTAATAACAGTTGTTTTGTGCATGCTTGTAAAATCGCAGATTTTATAGGCACACATATAAATTATAGTTTCTTTTGTTATTTCTATTATAATCGGTTTTTAATAAGATGCTTTGTTTGTTTAAAACAGGTGGGCATGTCATCGATATCCTCTACAGTTTCAGGACGTTTCTAATATTCTGGATTTCAGTTGGAAGACGTGGTTGTTCATTGAATATTGGAATTTCGACAACAGGCATGAGTTTTCCAGTCCTTTAAACTAGCAACTGTTTCAGGCTAGTTGTTTTTGTTATTATCTTCTAGTGACAAGTGTTTGATGAAAAGAGTCAATACTCTTTGATAGTTATAAGAATCCTATGGTATTGCATATAGCATTTATGGGAAAAACTGAATCGAAAGACTGGTAATATTATATAAACTTGTAATTTTTATGAGATGAGGGGGGTGGAGTGACTGAAGAGAAGCATACTTGAGATATTATTATTTTGATACTAGTTTTTCCTGACTGAAGTTTGATCTTTGGAAATGGGATGTGACTGGAAATCTCCAAGTTGATATCATGACTGGTATTATTTTGGATACTCTTTATATTTCAGTATATGATCTTCTATTTTAATATTAATACAGTGTACTTTGTTATGCTTGTGTTTATTTATACGTATTTCACTTTGTCAACACAACATTGTATTTGAATTAGTATGTCTTTTGACTGAATTTATCAATGTTTATACTGAAAATTCAATATATAGGAAATATATATATTTATGTTTGCTAGATATCATTTGTATTTTGACAATGATTTCATACTGAACATTATCTATTATTCAAATGTATAATGTTGGTTATTAGTTATTAATTGATTAGACATTTCAAGAAATTAGAAGTAATTGTTTATTTCAGTTTCTCTGATAAGTTGTTTTATAGCAGAATGATTTAAAGAAGAAGGTTTAAATGTTTGTGTTTAGATATTAATCCTTATCCTTCTGTTCATCCTTATATTAATTAATAATTAATATAATATTCAAACTCGCTGTCAATTGAGATAGGATAGATAGGACAGTTAAGGTAGTTTAGTTATTATTATCATAGTATAGTTACATTTAACAGTTGTTAAATCAAATTTGTGTAATTTTTAGAATAATTTTAAATAGTCTTTATATTTAGAAAACTCTTCAAAAATCAAATACTTTCCTTAAGAAAGCAATTGTAGGATACCTTAGGTAGTTGAAAATAATTTTAGGGTGTATTTAGACAGAAATAACATTAGGATAGATTTTTGCTGAATTTTATTTTCTCCTTAAGAGAAAAATTCAGCTGGTAGCAGGACCATAACCTGCGATATTTTGCTTCTCCAAACACACCAGACGCTGCTTTAAGCTGATTGTGTGGGCATAATCTCCTTGTTGGCCTAGGTCAGAAAATCAAGCTAACAGGACTGTATATACCCCTTTCAATTCCTATTCGACCATGGGAGTCTATTTCTATGGACTACTTGACGGGATATCCTACTAACAAACATTAGCATTACGCATTATTGGTAGTAGTCAAAATATTTTCCACAATGGATATCCTTATACCATGCAAGAAGACTACAACAGCACAACAGATTGCTCAGCTCTTCTTTGAACATGTGTGTAAACATTATGGCCTCCCAATGACCATTGTTTCCGACAGAGATGTTATATTTGTAAGCACCTTTTTGTGAACTCTCTAGTAACAACTCGACACGATACTTTCTTTGTCAACAGGATTCCATCCGTAGATAGATAGATAGATGGAATTTGTAAATTTCTTGGTAGTACAACTGCTTCACATGTACAACCACAAGTATCACCGAACATGGGATGACATCCTTCCTACATACAGCACAGCTACAATCGTTCTCAACACAGTTCTACAGGAAATATTCCATTTGATATTTGTTATGGATTTCAACCCTCAACTCCTATCGACTTGATCAATTCCTCGACACAGTTGAATGACACCAACTTCGAAGGACGAGAAGCAGAGAATGCATTAGAGTTCAAAGATCAAATCTACAACATCTAGAAGCAAGCATAGGAAATGTTGCAATGAGATACTGAAAAATCTAAGGCTTGACATGATAATCATCATATTCCTCCCTCATTCAAAATTGGAGAACAGGTCTGGTTACATCTAAAGAATTATCGCTTCACAAGTCCACACAAAAATTTGAAACCTTTGTGATATGGTCCATACAGTATCCTTAAGTAGATTGGTGAAAATGATTTTCAGCTCGTCATTCCTGCATGCCTTGGCCTACATCCGGTTTTGAATGTAATCTACTTTGACCATACCATGCACTATTTTTGGAACATAACAACTTGTAGACAACACAACCCAAAGACATCCATCCATATGTTCAATAACATCTTCTTTGTGACACCATTGTGGGATGATGCATATCTCATACAAGGACAAACTCCATTTGCTTGTTTCAAGTGAATAAATCTTGACAGCTCCCTGCGCAAGGAAAATGGTACTCTGCTACTGAATTATCCAACAAGTTTCCAAACCTGAATGAATACATAATGGATACCATTGTTTCCTAAGGAAGGACGAATGATCCAACCAGCAGTTGGCATGTTGTCAAACTTCGATAAAGTCTAGCACTTCGAATCCTTCGACAGGTTCAACATCAACTTTGACAAGTCTGAACCTCAACAAATATCAACAAGTTTTTTGCTCGACATACAACATATTGACATGCCTTATTGGCATCTCTCGACCATCAATAGATTGACTCTATGTGGTCTACGACGGTTTAAATTTTGAACCGTTAAAACTTCTTGTAACTGAACATAATGGGTAGTCACCCAAGCGTCTCACCATTCGATATAAACATGTACATTATTGTAACAATCAACCAACCTTCATAGAGAAGAAGTAATAATATAAATTGGTTTGAATTCTTGCATATTGTTTGTGCGCATACTTTATGTCCATATAGTGTATTTCCTACTTTCCTTGTTATTTTTCTAAGCTTCCTGTATAACAATTCTTGACTCATTCAATCGATTGTTGTCCCCAACGTGCACCTCGGCATGATCTGGATCACTCCCTCTCTAACTCCAATCACAACTACATAACTCAAGTGTATATTCTTTGGCAACAAGATCGTTTATTTTCCATAAAGATTACTCTAAAACCTTTATCTTCTAGAACTGAAAATAAAAGGATGCTCTTCTTCGAACCAGAAACATACAGAATATCATCAACATGGATTACATATATTGAATTCAACTTAAAACAAGTGGATCCAACTCCTTGGTTCAAATAGCTGGTATTCTCCAAGATCCACCTAACATGTGAACTTATTTTCCTTCAAATATGTTATATCCCTCCTATATCTAGTCATGTGTTTGGATGTGCCACTATCCACCAGCCATTCCTCATTTTTAGTGGTAATGGATCCAGATAGAGCTAATACAAGATAGTACCCCTTCCTTGTCTCTTGATCATTGGAAGGATTCATTCTTGTAGGTTCATCTTCTACAAAAATAGAAGCATGAAAACTACCATTGAACTTTCCTCTTTGCTTTTCTTGGAACTCTCTTGCAAAGTGTCCCTTCTTATTGCACTTGAAGAATTTTAATTTACGCTTATCAAACTTCTTGTTGTATTATTTTTCCTTTTGGTGAGGAAACTTCTTCTGAGAAAATGGTTTCTTTCCTCTCTTCATCCTTGTCGTAAGAGTAAGGTTCTCTTCTTTAGAGGAAGAATTCTTTCTTTGAATTCACCCTTCTTCTTGTAGGAAATCATGGCACATTCTTTCCAATTTTGGTTGCACTTCTAGATTATTTAAAATGGCTAAGAATGTCTCCCATGAATATGGAAGACCATCGATACCATTTTGAATGAGATCAACATCATCAACAGTTACTGCAATGCTCATGAATTGATCTATTACTTGAGAGATTTGTATGAAGAAGGAAGCCAAAAATTCATCCTTCTCCATATTTATATTACGAAGCTTGTTCTTCAAGGCTTTATTCTAACTCAGAGCCTTCTTTTCATAAATATTGGTCAAATTATTGAAGCGCTTCTTTGTATTCTTCAATGGATTAATCACTGTCGTTAATTGTCTTTCACCGAATCATAAATGATTATCTTGACTTTGGCTTGATTCTTCTTGAAAGAAGTGTTCAAACATTAGTACTAGGCTCTTCAAAAATATTGGATACATATCCATACAGATCATGCTCTTCCAGTATTTTCAGAATCCTTTCCTTCCAAGTATTGAAGTTCGAAGTTCCTTTAAGTTACTCTTTAGTTCTTACAGATATTGAAGCTATTATTCTTCAAGTATTGTGCTCAACTTCTACCACTCAAGATCAACATAGGCTCAAGATTGGCTGCAAAACTTAGCTTAATCTCGCCTTGAGCTCTAAAACCATGTTAAATTTTGATCTTTTATCTTAATTGTAGAATTATTGTAGTACTTGAAATCCATGAACAATCATAAGCATAAGCATTCTTCACACATGAGACACGGATTTTACCCTAGGGAAACTCTTTACAACATGAGGGACAAAAGCCTAAAAAATATTCCATAGTATAATGATATATAGTAGAAAATATCTTTATAATGAGTATATTACATCAAGCACTCCTTGTGCACTATCATAGAGAAATACCAAGCACCCTGGGTGTAATACCAAATCTAGAGAGAAGATAGATAGACAAAAAAACTCAACAATGTATCCAACACAACCATTTCGTTAATTTGGTCTCATGCAAGGTATAGTGAATGCCTTCAAAGGAGAATTTTCTCTTCACCTTGATCTCTCAAATCCTACATAACAACTGTGTAATACTTTCCATTATTGGCATATACCTTTTCTCCTCTGACTTTAGGATGAACTCACCTTCCAACTGAATGTTATACCACTTAGTTAGGATGTTGAGTCAAGTGTCCTAACTTAAGTGTGTTCTTTTAGTTTAACTCAAGTATCGTAACTTAAGTGTCATAACTCAATTTTCATAACTTTAAGCGGCACAACTTTAAGTGTAATATTTTAGTTCAACTAAAGTGTCGTCATGCAAAACATTTTATTTAACTCAATATTTTTTATTAACACGTGTTTAACTCTTTTAACTAAATTTCTTATTGATTACATAAATGAAGTGATCAATTTGAATTATCCTTTAATTAATTGAATTCTTCTAGGTTAATGTTATCAGAAATTCTCAATCAATGTGAAAAAATATTGTTTCCCTTGTCTACATGGGGCAGATATAGAACAAAATACTCACAGAAATGCATACTCTCACTCAATTGTCAAACAACTTGAATTTAAAGCTTCCTTACCTCACTGTGAAGTTAATCATTGTCTTCTAAATTCTCTTACAACCAGTTGTACCTGCAAAAGAATGTAAAGAACAAGATAAAAAGGTGAAAGAAACAATATAATTCAATGGAATATGCCAATGATTAAGGAGAAAAGCAGTGAATAACTCACATCAACACAAATTATTCATGGGAAATGGGAACATATTTGTATTAACAGAAATAGAGAAGAAAAATACAACCAAATCCTCGATGTTGAAGCCTTGTTCTCACGATGCCTTTTGACTCACTCTCACACACTCTACAAACTCTACAAATTATAAAAATATCACTCACAAGACCATACTCTTTGCCTCATATACCTGTGATGATTTCAGCAGCATAAAGGTGCTTTCTTAATCCTATCCTATCATGATCCACGGAGCTTGTATATATAGTCCAAAGAGGGGCCAAAGGGGTTGAGATTCTTTGGGAAGAAGGTGAGGGATCATCCCTAGACATTACAAGTATGAATTCCGCCTACTCCACACAGTTGGCATAAACCTCCATGAGGAATTTCATCTAAAAGGTTCTCAAAATCTATTTCTTTTTCATTTTTAGAGGGTTGACGCTCCTTTCCTACTAGCATGATGCGTTAGGGAGGATCATGTTAGATTTTTATCATTAAGCTAGCATTAACTTAGGATCTTAACTAAGAGAATAACAAGCACAGAAATCAAACACTTAAGACAATGAACACAAATATTTTCCTCGAGGAAACCATAACGGAGAAAACCTCGCAACTTCCTCAAAGATAGAATTAGCACCAAATAACAAAGCCCCAAAAACAGTAAGATAATATCCCGACAGCAGTAGCCTCTTTCTCTCTATCCCCGGCAACTTCTTCTTCCTCATCTATGTGCTACAATTGAGTGTGAGTGAGTGTATGATAAATAGAGAGGCTCACTCTCTATTTATACTAATTCTTGACTTGACAATTACTCACTAGGTCCGACTTCTCTAGGAGAGTCTAATAACCCTAGGGCCCCGGAACTACGGGGACTATAACCCTTGAACAATAGGAGGGTTACCCACAATGACTTGACATGACTTGTTTACATTATAGAACCTCCCAATAGGAACATCGGGGCATGAAATGACTCAAATAGATTACAGACACTTCCCAGAATAAACATCGGGGTACAAGACATAAGATATACAAGTGAATACATTCTGAAGTTACAAATACATCAACAGGTCGACGCTCCTTTTGCAAAGGAAACAAGTGTCATTGGTGCTTCTTGTCATTGGGAAAAAGGTTTATGTCGGGTTTGACACTCTATTTCATAAGACATAGTTTGTTAGAGCCCCTATAATTGAGCAAAAAGCTCCTACAAAAGATGCTTTGGCAGGGAACTTTAGGGTATTAATCAAGATGCCATTTTTTTGGTGTAACATAATTACCCCCAAATTATGAATCTATAGGTAGATGATAAGTGAAATACTTTGCTAGACATGATATGGAATCAGAGGAAAAAGAGTGGCGAGTGAATACTTAACACAATACCAGTTATAGACTATTTGACTCAAATCATGGCTGTTGACCAATACACTGCATCTTTATGTATAATGGCCAAGTCATGGATACTAATAATACATTGTATATCCATGATCAACAATACTTAAACCAGGACATAGCTACTAAATATACACTGTAGATCTATTTCATTCAGACTCAAACTTAAGCATAGCCACCAAAAATACAATGTGGATCCATCCAATGACTCAAAAAATACTCCATCACAACTTTAGGATAGGCACATATTCAACTGAATACCAAAACACTCAATGTATTCATTCCAATCCCACAAAGTATGATTCTATCCATGTGAATAGATGTCCTGATGTTGAACATGGTCAAAGCCAATTGATTACCAGTCATTTATGTATGTCATTAACAAGTGCGAGGGAAGTAACCATTAATACCAATGATTCCGAAGGTACCCTAGTACATTCCTCTAAATGTGAATAGATGTCTTACATTCAAACAATCGAAAAAATGTTTCAATCCTAGTCCAATGATGAAAACCCATTGTCAAAAGAGAGGAAACCTGCCATTGAGGCATGTAGGCTTCAAGGTACTTGATTGGTTTCTAATACTAATTCTCGGATGATGTTTATTGGTTTCTAATACTAATTCTTAAATGATGTGTTCATGTTGATGGGAATATACTTGTCGAAGGAGGGCCATGATGTTTCCCCTATCATTGACATGAAACTTGGAACAAAAGTGATTTAAAGTGATTGTGATAATGGAACAACCATGGGGCTGACTCAGATATGACCGAATCAAAGGAAGGTAAGGTAAATGCAGAGGTAATTTGTGGTAAAGACTCCACTTGAACATTAAAAGGCACAACAAATGACTTTGCAGCATTGATTCAACGAGGTAGAGACGAGACATAATGCAAAGGCAGAATGATGCATTCTTTGAATTGATTCAAATGAATGAAATGACTCAGGAAAGTGGATCAACTTGATGACAAGATGAATACCCAAATGTTTGAATGAAATGTAGAAAGGTTCCAATTTTAAGGATGACTATGAGTTGCCATTATTACAAATGAAAAATGTCTCCCCATTCCCTTAATTTCCCCAACACAATGGATGAGTACCTATTTGTTTTTTAACAATCTTGAAAAGGGTAAAAAATGCTCGATGTAGCTCATCAAGTAATGAGTCCAACCTCATATGTTTTATAAACCTAAGAAAAGAGGGGTTCATTCCCAGAAAAGGGTCCTTCATCGCTTAATTCTACGAGTCTGAAGAAGGTAAACTCGGTCGCCATTTCACATTTAGAGAGCCTGAAATGACTAAGAAGACTCCAAAGTGGAAATTTCATAAATTTAGTCCTCAAGTTCTGAAAAAGTATAAACCGATACTTGGGAGAAGAGTTCACCGATACTGTGAATAGAAGAGTTCTAAACGGTCCAAAAAAGGGGTAAACTATCCCTAGATAAACGACCTTTCAAATAATTTTACAAGCATGAAAGAATCAAGTTCGCTTGGCGAACTTTTCTTATTTAGAGAGCCTAGAAATATCTTAAATACAACTCCAAGGGGGTTCCTTTTTCGTATTAAGTTTTACGAGTCCAAAAAAGCAATAAAAGTATACTCGATACCTTTTCTCTTAGTTTTTAATGAGCACAAATAGGGTATTAAAGGCACTCAAAACCTTTTTAAATTTTACACGGAGCATGAAAAAGTCGAAAGGAGGCTCCATCGTAGCTCAAAAACTTCCAAAAATGTCCTGAAATCCTCGAAAAGATCATTAAAACACTTACACAATTGAAACTATAGAGAAATATGGTAAAAATAAATAATATTTAACTATTTCAAATATTATTTTCTATTTTAAAAACAAAAAATAATATAAAAAGTGAAATAGTAAAAACAATTTACCATTGTTTTTTGACCATCAAAGTTTTAGTCAAAACTAGTGTTGGAGAGTTGATTTTGCAATGAGGATTATGAGAGCTATAGACATCCATTCGAAAAAATGTCTAGTATAGGTAAGATTTATCATCCTTCCGTTCATTTTTATGGTTGATTTTCTGCATTTCATCATGCTTACAAAAGAGAAGAGCACACCCTAGGCAGCGCTCTTCTCCCTTTTGGTAAGTGTGTCAGCACACTCACCGAAATGGGAAAGAGCATCGGCACCACTATGTCCTCAAAGGGAATAGGCTTCATCACTCTATTCTCTCAATGAAAGAGTATAAATTCCAAAAACACAAAATTTAAGCATGGATTTAAAGTTTTATCCCCATGAAATGAGTCTAATACATGTTATGTGGATGGCCCATAGGTCTTTGACACAAAACATGGTAATATGGAAGGAGCGTGAACATGAGTTGGATGATGCCCAAGTGGTAAATGATCTGAACATAGTGATGGACCTAAGGGAGTGTGGACTCCTCAACTACTTTAGAGTTCTGGGAATCAGATCCCATGTTCGTTTATTGGAACACCTGATAAGGATGTGGGATCTGAAGCAATAACACTTCCAGGTGGGAACCCATAGTCTGACCATTAATGTTGAGGACATCTACTTCTTGATCAGAATTTCTAGGAGAGGGATTCTGGTGTCATTCTCTGTTCCTCGAGGGGAGAGATGACTATTGATGACCTTATTGACGAGCATTGCGTAATTGGAACAAGGTCCCAAGGGGGGTAATTTTGGATCAAACATATCATGGATAGGCCTTTGAGAATAGTTGCATTTACCATTGATAAGGTGGTGGGAAGCAAGACTTCCCATCAGATGAATAGGCCCCGCATTCTATATGCATTGGACTGTATGAGCCCAATTATATTCAACTAGAGTGAGGAGCTACTAGTGAGTCTCAAAGACCACCTCACAAAATAACGCCATGGGGAACTCAAGCAGTTCGGCTACAATGTCATATTAGTGTCTTTATTTTTGGAAAGGGTCCCTCTATTACGCCCTCAAGTACCACTCAACAGGTTAGAGCCTCAGGATCCATGGATGTTGAGGTGGGTATAGTTCATGTCACGCCATGGATATAGTGGAGGGCTGACAGTCACCTATGCTTAAATATTATTCTGCTGGCTACATGACCAACTTCTGATGGTGGAAGATTATGCGTATCTCAAGACTTATTTCAGAGGTGATCCCAATCTACCCTTACCCAAGGATTATTAATGGGATGGCATAGGTGAGAAAGATACCACTTTCATTATGTTTTTCATTTTATATTGTATTTCATTTTTTGGTTTGCGATGCTAAGACATGACATGCTACTTTGCATATATTGGCCCATTCTGACCTATGGGAGCATCGTTGATTGAAAGGAGAGGGGTGGTGCAAGAAATCGCCATATGGAACATAGATTCAGAGGAGGAGATACAAGAGATTGAAGAAAACCTACATACATTGATAGATGGTGTTCCTGACATATCTATCGATGACCTTCCCTGACGTTATCAATGCCACACTGTAGGGGTTTTAGGATGATTTGTGAGGTTACTATGTAGGGTAGCTCGTGCAGTGGTGTGCTTTCATAAGCACGAGGATTAGTCCGGAGTGACTATGAATTGTAGTATATACTGAAATATTTGAAGCTTCATACTTTGCCACTTTATGTACTGAGATATTATATACTTGATAGTTTCAATTTTTGGTGTACTGAAAGATTATGGATTCATATTTTTTCCTTAGCATCGGTTGTATTTATATATATATAGAACAACTTTTTTACAAAAATGTGTGTAAATGTGATGTGTTTATACATAAATGGATACATATTATGTGTTTTGTGATCTTTATACATGTGATCAATCTTACATGAATATCAAACATTACCTAAGTACCAATCCAAAACATAATTAGCTAACAAATCAGCCACTACATTTAGATATCATGGAATATGTTGATGCAAAATGAACTCAAAAGACCTCTCAAGAAGCCGAAGTCTTAGGAAAATTCGAAGAAGTAATGGGTTAGGAATGGTATAGACCTGATTCAATTGACAGACAGTCGATTTTGAACCTAAATAAACCCTAATTTGACTCACATCATTTGTTAAAGCTTCAGTTAATAACCCAAACACTGCATGATATTCTGCAAAATTGTTTGTAGCAGTACCTAAACAAGTTCCTCTTGAGATTACCAAATCAATGGTAGGGAAATAAAGTACCCAATTCATTGATGCAAGATTCAAGATATGATGGCTAGAACCATCCATGAAGCCTGAATAGGTGGTCATATGTACATCCAAGCATAACACTATATAAGCAATTGTACCTAAGACAAATCCTACATTCATAACAAAACAACAATCCAAAATACACACAACACACTCTATAAACAATATTTATAAGGTATCTATGCTATATTACTTAGGCATAGTACCTCTTAAGGTAAATACCATTTCGAGGCTCACCCAAAGGTATCTCATCATATTCTATCATCTCATAGGCTCCTTTCTCTAAAAAATGGTTGACAATGTAAGGCCCATGCCACATGCATTCCAATTTTCCACCTCCCAATTTATCATGTTTCTGGTCATATGTCAGGACCATATCAAATTCATTTAAGAGGTAAGGTTAAATGGATCGGTCATATGGATATTTAATCTATCTTTTGTGCACCTCATTTTCTAATACTACATCTAGACAAGTCTCATCGATTTTGTTCGGATACAAGAACCATTCTTCCTCTAGAGTGGTATTGGGTAGTAGTTCCACAGCAAGTTTCATAGAAGGAATATCACACTCGATAAGAAGAGTAGCCTCCATCCCATATACCAATTGAAATGGCGTAAATCCGATGGATGTCTTGACGATGGTCCTACAATCCCATAATGCAGACATTAGAGGAAATTTGAGGTCTAAAATGGGCCTCCTAAGGAAAATAATAAAATAATAGTTAAAATAGTAAAATAATAGTTATTAATTTTGGAGGAAGAATGAAAAAAACTACTTTTTTGGTTCGTATTTTTGACATATCTTCATATGGTTTGACACAAATTCTGAGTGGGAGAGTTCGTTGGATACAGAATTTAAATTCTGCATCCAACGAGTACCCACACTGCATACTTTTCACGGACTCCCCTACCCCAAAAATAAGAAATACCTAAAAAATGTGATGATGATGTCGTCATCACGTTTTTTCAGGTATTTCTTACTTTTGGCGTAGAGGGGCTCGTCAAAAGTATGCAGTGTGGGTACTCGTTGGATGCAGAATTAAATTATGCATCCAATGAGCTCTCCCACTTAGAATTTGAGAAAAAACACAATGGGATATGTCGAAAATATTAACAAAAAAAATAGTTTTCTTTTATGACAAATATGTCAATTCAACCATTATGGTTGACTTATTTTATTGAAATTCTATTGGTTCTTGAATTCCAACTCACAAAATTTATTGTTGGCACATTTTCTTATAAGGCCCATTTTAGACCCCAAATTTCCTCTAATGATATAATTGTACATTTCAACTATACTTAGCTCATCCTACCATCCGTTGAAGTATAGTTTTTAATACTTTGTTGATAGCTTCAACCTGTCCATTGGGCTATGGGTAGTAGGGTGTGGAGTTATTATGGTGAAAACCTAGTTTGGAACTTAGTTTTGACATCAACTAGTTTTGGAAATGCGAACCGTGATCATTCATAATGGCTAGTGGGACTTTGAACCTAGTGATTATGTAGTTAAAAATAAAAAGGGTAGCAGTTTTTCCATCTTCAGCATATGTAGGCATAGACTCATCCCATTTTGTGAAGTAATCCATGGCTACAATGACGTAACCATGCCCCCGACTGAGGTAGGATTAATATAGTGCATGAAATTGATGCTCCATTTTGTGAAAGGACCTATAGCAATGATGGGATGTAACAGAGCTAGGTGGGTGTGCTTTTTTTATTGGAAAAGATGACAGGGTGGAAATTTTTTTACGGCTTCCATACAATATTTAATTTAAATATTGAGGGAAAAAAGTACCCATCACATAGGATTTTATGGGCAATATCCATACCAGAAATATGATCACCACAAGCTCCATAGTGACAATCATTAAACACTAGTTCAGCTTCCTCATGGGTTAAGAAACACTGCAAAATTGAATCAACACCACGATGGTACAATGTATCATTGACGATAAGATAGTACTTGGTGTGATGACGAATATGACGACGTTTGTCTCGGGTTGTGTTTTGTTGAAAGAATTGAGTTTGGAGATATAGAATCAATTCTCTATACCATGGGTCATACATAGTAATGAGGAACAGGGATTCATCGAGAAATGAATCAAAGGGATGCATTTCCCTAGTAATGTGGGGAGGAACACATAAGTTCCATGAAAACTAGTGACTTATTTGAACTGAATTTGGATAATTCTAACTCAAACTATTCCTTAATGGGCGTTGCTTTCTTTGGATGAAATTGGTGTAGTTTCTGACGGATCAGCTTGGCATAAGGGTATGTCCTTATCTCATGAACGACAATCGAAGGATCTATCCCTGGAATTTGTTTGTATGTCCAAGTGAAAACATCTCTAAATTCCTTGAAAAGGGTCACATTAGATTCAATATATGAAGAAGAATACTTCTGGCCCAAGTGAATGTGTTCAACAACTCTAGGTTTCATTGATATGTTGACCGGGACGGTCTTAGTAGTATTACTCATATTACCCTCGGACTCAACATTGTGAATGAGTATCGACGAGTGACGAGTAGTTACAATATCAAATGAAACCAGCAACTCAAAATAATCTTCTACCAGTTGGTAAATGGGAAGGAAATAAGATCAATGATGATGATCTTTCCAAGGAATCTCATCTAAAGATATGAATTCCATAATGGATTCATTCGATGGAAGAGTTTGCAAAAGATAATCAAGAGATGGAGAGGGGAGATCTAACCAATATGGAAAATGGTAAGGGTCTGATGCCACCACAAGGTGATTATTAATGGTGTTTTCATCAATGGTGGATTGGATATCCTGGTAAATCTCTTGAAAATGACTCGAAGGTGTCGAATCAGAAATTGGCTTCCCTTTAGATGAGGTGACATGACTCATCTAATAGATAATGTTCACAGACGTGACCTGCGAAGGAGGAGGAGGATTTTTCAATGTAAATACTCCCATAAGTAAGGAGTCCTTAAGAAGACCTACTCCTACTTTTTGATACTGTGGAGCCAAAGAGGTTACTAGTGGGACATTATTCGCAGAATTAGAACTCATGTCTAGAGAACAAAAATCTAACTAATCAACAGTAGCAATATTCCCTTGGAATGGGAATTGGACCACACTAAATATGGATTATGCCACTGCCTACATCGCATAGAACAAACTAATAGCTAGGAGGATATTTTAATCTAGAGGATCATCAACAACTTTGACATGGATGGACACTGATTTTCCCCCTATTTCGATCAATAGAGAGGACAATAATCCATTGGGTTGAAAACCACAACCATAAAATGCTTTCAATGTCATACGTGAACAATTAATTTTTGGGGATCCTATAGCTCTCCAACAGGATATAGACATGACCGAGATCGAGGCACCTTCGTCCAAAATGATACATTGGACTTTCTTCCCATTAAATTTCGTAGACAATTGAAAATATAATCGATGGGAGAGCCTTGATTTAAAATCATCTAGTTTAAAGGCAATAGCATTGTTATTCTCAGGATCCGTATCTCCAAGAACTAACAATAGATTATTTCTCTGTGCAGAACATGTTTGGAATACTTTGAGGGTAGACATAGCACACATTGCTTTATCCAAATGCTCCACTACATTGTAGTATGGGCCGAAACGTCCACTATGACTAAATACTAATTTTTAAATTGTACTCTTGGGTGGTTGAAGGATTGTGTCAAGATTTTTTTTTTTCAATGTGAATACCATTGGTAGGAGGAGGGATGGAAGTTGTAGTTTTATCAATTGGGGTGTTATCATTTTTCTTCTCTGGAGGAGGTTCATAGATATAGGATCTAGTCGCAATATTAACCAATTTACTAGACATCATTGTTGATGTATATGTAACTTCGGAATGTATTCTTCTATGTATCTTCTATGTATTGTAACCCGATGTTTATTCCGGGATGTTTCTATTATGTATTTGAGTCATGTGGTCATACCCCGATGTTCCGATCAGGAGGATTAATAATGTAAACAAGTCATATCAAGTCATTAGGTAAGTCCCCACAGTTTAGGGGCACTTGAGTTATTATACACTAATTAAGGTGTAGGCTCGAGTAGTAATTATTAGGTTGAGTGCACTTCAAGTCAATGGAAGAATATAAATAGAGAGTGAGAGTCTCTCTATTTATCACTTGTGACTTACAGCACTTGCTCTCTCAAGTGTGGCGCACCTTTGGAGAAGGAACTCTTTGGCTTGACAAAAGACAGAAGGCTGCTATTGTGTTGGGAGTTCATCTTACTGTTTTGGGATCACATCTTGTGGTGATACTATATTAGAGGAAGTTGAGGGGTTTTCTCCATTTATGGTTTCCCCTCCTAAAATCTTTGTGTCTCTTGTCTCTTGTGATGTGCTTATGTGATTGCTGTGCTTGTTATTCTCTCAGTGAAAAGATCTTATCATAATGCTAGCTTAAATGTTGAAAAAAAAAACTAACATGGTATCAGAGCTAACCTGAGAAGAAGACATTGTGCAGGTACAGGAACTAGGGCTTCCTATTTTGTGGATCTTCCTCCACATATTTTCAGCAAAAGTATGCTAGGATGACTCTCCATTGAAGGGTGCATCTTTCTGTCGATGTGGAATTCAATTTCAAGCATTTTCAATTTCGATGTGGAAATTAGGGCTTTCTACAGAAGATGAATTTTTGAGTGAGACCAGCATAGGATTGTTCTCCTCATCAAAACCTAAATTTAGAGACCTGGATCAAGAAATTTGGTTGGGTGAAACTCCGGGAAAGTCAAACCTTAGTTTGACCCTGAGCTAGGAGAAACCCTAAATACTAAAACTGCTAAGTTTTGGTACAGTCGCTATATTCCGATATTGGCGAAGTATTAGAAGCTGAAAATTGCAGGGGCCGAAGATAAAATCCTGATGAATACTGTGTCCAAAGAGAATCCTATGATTCTCTGTATTCTAGGAGATATGATCTCTCCAAGTTAGGGTTCCATCCTCTTCCAGAAATCATCCATAAACAGGACACCTGGGGAGATCTGCAATATCTTGGGCTAAAGAGGTCCAACTGGAATTCCTGAAGATGTTCCAGAAATAGCACGGAATTTAATTTCTGTGGTCTGAAGGTCAGACTCAGAATATGAACCAGTGACATGTTCCATGCCGTACAACTTCACTGTTCTGAACAGTCCAGTAACAGGTCACCTTGGGAAAAGGATCATAAATCCCAAATGGTGAAACCAATTCTGATGAAACCTGCAGTTTTAGATCAGGGACATGCGATGTTACCTTAGTAAGAAATTTCAGACACAGAGGATCAGTAATTTCAGAGATATCACAGAAACAGTAACAGGCATTTCTGTAGAAGAAATCAGAAAATTAGGGCTTCCTGTTCCGGGAGTTTCCCTCCACTGTTTTCAGAAAAGGAGTACATTGGACAGCTCCATTTGAAGAGATCTATCTGTTCATCCAATCAGATCTGAAATATTTCAATTTTTTAAAATTATTGTTTTTGCGACAAACCCTAGGTCAGCGAACTCCGGGACAAGGACGGACACCTCAAATCGGTAAGATCTAATCCTTTGCTATTTCCGTTTGAGGTTCTCATTTCAATATGATATATCACATCAGCTTGGTGAAAAGCTTGGGGAATTTGACAACTTCCAAGCCTGGAAGTATATGATCTCTCTGAAGAAAATGGATTGGACACCTACATGAGTATAGAGGTTCCAGTTTGAGAGGGAGACAAGGTTAGAATCCTTTCCCAAGAAGAACTTGGTCAAGGCCAAAGAAGACATCATGCTCATGCTGCAGAGGATGATGAACCATCCAGAAAGAGATCCAGATATGAAAGTGAAGATTATTCAAGCGAGGATGAATATGTTCTGATATCATCTCTCACAGGTGACATTACTCATGGAAGTGATGATTAGCTCATAGACAGTGGTGCTTCCAAACATATGACGGGATTCAAGGAATCCTTTGTAAGACTATCAGACCATGAATCACCTCACAAGGTGAAACTAGGAGATGACTACCAATGTCCAATAAAAGGTAGTGGAGAATCTTCATACAAGATAGACTCTGGTAAGTCTCTAACAATGAAAGAAGTATTGTTTGTGCCAGGATTGAAGAAGAACCTTCTCTCCATTTCAGCATTGATGCAAAAGGAATGCGGGCTGCATTCATAGATTTTCAAGTCATCATATGGCCAAAAGGAAATACTATCGATGATGTGGTAGTGATTGAATAACAAGAAGGAGGCTTGTATAAATTGAAGGGATATCTAGAACAAGCCTTGATCCATGACACAGTAGAGCCAAATGAGCTTTGGCATAGAAGGCTTGCACATGTGCACTACAGAGCACTACCTATTGCAAGCAAAGCTATTGAAGGTCTTCCTGAATTTCAAGCTATTTGAAGGGAAGAACAAAATCAAAATATGACCTAAAGAAACTAGTTGAAGAATGTGAAGATCCAGAATGTAGAGACCATGCAATCATAAGAGTCTCTCAAATCAAAGAACAACTTGAAGCGGTAAAAGGAAAAGTGAAGAATGCAAAAGTGGTGATGGCCACCTTGAATGGCCTCCCAAGATCGTGGAATTCATTCATTCAAGGAAGTGTTCCAGA
Organism: Pseudotsuga menziesii; assembly: GCA_001517045.1. NCBI lineage: Eukaryota > Viridiplantae > Streptophyta > Pinopsida > Pinales > Pinaceae > Pseudotsuga > Pseudotsuga menziesii. The sequence goes on from LPNX010577625.1 coordinate 368,508, forward strand.
AGGAAGTGATTATTTTCAGCAGACTACGTGAAGAAGAAGAAGCTCGAATCATAAGAATAGAAGAGAAGATGGGAGCAATTGAAGATCAAGCTTTCACCTTTCAAAGAAGATCCCTCAAGCAATGAGGAATATGAAGAACTCAACTCTTGAAGAACTTCTTATCCACCTCAGCATTTGGATAAGAAATGATTCTATCATGAATGAAGAAGACGATGAAGCTGAAGACTCAAGAAGGAGTATGCCCACGAATCAAATAAAGATAAGTATTCAATTGTCATTTCATGATATTATTTTGTTATGCATTTGTTTATATTCAATTGATGTATTATGCATGATAGGATGTTTGCATTAATGACAGTATACTAGTAATATGCATGTGATGGGTAAGTAGCTCATGGTGTTATACAAATTCTCCATTGCTACTTATCTAGAATGAAACCTCTTTGCTGACATATTGTATTAGTGCACAATCTCAATGTTGTCCTGGTAGAGATGGAAGG